>ONZH01020379.1:0-151788 GCA_900303285.1 Rhinella marina
CTGAGAAGCAACCCCACACATATGAATGGTTTCAGGATGCTTTACAGTGGCATGAGACAAGACCTGGTGGTAGCGCTCACCTCGTCTTCTCCGAATAAGCTGTTTTCCAGATGTCCCAAACAATCGAAAAGGGGATTCATCAGAGAAAATGACTTTACCCCCAGTCCTCAGCAGTCCACTCCCTGTACCTTTTTGCAGAATATCAGTCTGTCCCTGATGTTTTTCTGGAGAGAAGTGGCTTCTTTGCTGCCCTCCTTGAGACCAGGCTTGCTCCAAGAGTCTCCGCCTCACAGTGCGTGCAGATGCACTCACACCTGCCTACTGCCATTCCTGAGCAAGCTCTGCACTGCTGGTAGCCCCGATCCCGGCAGCCTGAAACACTTTTAAGAGACGGTCCTGGCGCTTGCTGGTCTTTCTTGGGTGCCTGGAGCCTTTTTGGCAACAATGGAACCTCTCTCCTTGAAGTTCTTGATGATACGATAGATTGTTGACTGAGGTGCAATCTTTCTAGCTGCGATACTCTTCCCTGTTAGGCCATTTTTGTGCAGTGCAATGATGACTGCACGTGTTTCTTTAGAGATAACCATGGTTAACAGAAGAGAAACAATTATGCCAAGCACCAGCCTCCTTTTAAAGTGTCCAGTGGTGTCATTCTTACTTGATCATGACAGATTGATCTCCAGCCCTGTCCTCATCAACACCCACACCTGTGTTAATGAAGCAATCACTGAAACAATGTTAGCTGGTCCTTTTAAGGCAGGGCTGCAATGATGTTGAAATGTGTTTTGGGGGATAAAGTTCATTTTCTAGGCAAATATTGACTTTGCAAATAATTGCTGTTAAGCTGATCACTCTTTATAACATTCTGGAGTATATGCTAATTGCCATTATAAAAACTGAAGCAGTAGACTTTGTAAAAATTAATATTTGTATCATTCTCAAAACTTTTGGCCATGACAGTACATCCAAAACTTATACCTTAAAGAGGACCTTTCACCACCACTGACATTCCTGTTTTAATAGCTTCATGCATTCCCCAAGTAATAACAGTTCTGCAGCAGCTTTTATTATGTCTCTATGTTATGCCATTCCTTTATTATTTGCACTAGAAGATATAAATGAATTGCTATTAGCCTTCAGTAAGGGTACAGAGGGGAGGTAACCAGTAGGGGGTGTGTATCTGCACAGACAGAGTCTATCCAATCAGTGCTGCCATTTTCAGAATGTGCAGGTACACACCCCCAACTGGTTACCTCCTCTTTGTACCCTTACTGCAGACTACTAGCAAATCATTCATAAGTTCTAGTGGAAATAATAAAGGAATGGCACAACATAGAGACATAAGAATAGAGGCTCCAGAATTGTTAGTACGTGGGGAATGCATATAGTTAGTAAAATAGGCATGTTAGGGGAGGTGAAAGGTCCTCTTTAAATAGCCATAGATTGATAATCAGAAGTCAGAGCACAAATACAAGTTTGGTAATCAGTTTTACCTACAGAGACTTCATTTGGTTTTCATTTGGTAGCCATGTTTGCAGTTGGCAACAGGAAGTACAACCATACTTGTTGTTACTTCTCAATTAGATTCCCAGAAACCGATGAAAACTTATTTTGGCAGCAGGTTCAATCAACAAAGTTGCTGAAAAGCCAATGTATATGCAAACATTACCATGGAGTAACTTCTTGCTGTGCAAAATGACAAAATCTGAGCAGTAAAAATATTAAACTACTGTAATTTTTAGCATTGAATGAATCAAAGCATCCAAAGTAGAATTCGATCCGAAGTTTAGGAAAAATTTCATTCGCCACAAATCAAAATTTTCTCTTGCTTCATGGTAACGAATCTTTTTTTTTGCATGTGTTACAAAGTAAAAGTAAGTAACCGGGGAACGCGAGATTACCCATAATGCCATGCAGCCAGCCAATCCGCAGACAGCCATCCCCTGTGATGTCACAGCCCTATAAAACCCTCATCCCGTGAAGTCTCCACTATTTCACTGTGAGCTGAGCATAGGGAGAGACGTGACAAGGAAAGTGTTCCTGTAAACTGTTTAAAAAAGAATATTGAATAGGCAGAGTGCAGGGACAGTGCAGGGAGATCGTGGGGAGAGTTTTTTGAGACTATAGGGAGAGCATAGGGAGACAGCAGGGAGACTGGTTGAGTGTAATCACTGCGTGCATCTTGTTCAACTGCTGTGACATTCATAGTTACTAACTAATTAAAATATTTACAGCGATATAGCAATACTGACTCATATATAGCAATAAAACCTACATGGGAAAAACCGAGTCACTGAAGCTCAAATAGATAAATAAAGTACAATACTTTATTGAAACACAATCCATAAACACTTTAAAAAGATGAACCACTAGAGCAGAAAAATGTGGTTTTCCTGAGGAATGGTAACAAACGGTAACTGTGCATGGGATAGTCATAAAACCATCACAAAAGATGGCTAAGCAAAAGAGACAAAGGTATAGTACAAATGGCTTATAATCCAAAAGACAAGAAAGGGGTTCTCCAGGAATTAAGAAAATGAAAATACTTAAATATTCCTTTATTATAAATATATTCCAAAATACCTTTCATTAGTTAGAATGGCTCGTTTTGTCTAGGGAGCAATCATTAGAAGAAATAAAATGGCCGCCGTCCTATTAGTACACTCAAAACCTGTCCTATCATCCAGAATACAGTTTATAAGATCTTCAGCTGAATCTCTGTTGTAATGGAGTTCATGAAGAGACATGAAGTACAGAGAGGACGGATAGGACAGACTATGGCAAGGTGAGACTGTGGTAATGGAGACTGCATAAAAGTGCTGCTGCTCATTAGCCACATCCCCACCTCCTCTCCGTACTTCATGAACTCCATTCCTACAGAGATTCAGCTGACGATTTTATCAGCTGTGTGATTAGGACAGGTTTTGTGTGTATTAATAGGATGGCGCCCATTTTATTTCTCTTAATGATTGCTCCCTTCAAAACAAGCCATTGTAACTAATGAAAGGTATTTAGGAATATATTTATAACTAGCAGAAGGATCTGGCTTCATCCGGGTATATTTCATCTATTTCATTTAATATTTGTGTGTGTGTCGTTAAAAGATATCGAAAGCGAGCTCTACAGTATCCCAACTCCTTAACAATGACTCCCCCCCCACAGTGCCCCGTCTCCTTAAAATGGGACCTCCACAGCACCTCACCCTCTTGACAGTGACCTCCACGGGGGCCTGCCCCCTTAACAGTGACCTCTACAGCACCCACCCCTTAACACTGACCATAGGTTACAGTCCCCTTAACTGACCTACACCATTCCTAACCCCCTTGACAGAGACCTCCACAGTGAACGCCCCTTTAACAGTGACTGTCACAGTACCCCACTCCCTTAACAGTGACCTCACAGTATCCCGCTGTCCCTTTAATAGTGGCCTCCACAGTCCCCTCCTCCCTTAACAGTGACCTACACAGTGCCTGCCCCTTTGACAGTGAACTCCACAGCAGCCTGCCCCCTTAACAGTAACATCCACAGCGCCCTCTCCTTTAACTGTTTGGATAATGGATAATCTGCTTTCTGGCACAAAAGGAATCTGTTCCAGACATCCCCAAATATTTTTTATATTTTTTATTTTTTATTCTCCTTTAACTGTGACCTCCACAGCAGCTAGGGTGGCAACTGGCTTCACCCCAGAAAGCTGGACTTCACCCGCCACGCCCCAAATGTGAAGCCATGCCCACTGTCCCTGTGAAGCCACACCCCTAAACATGAAGCCACACCCCCAGCTCCGTGAAGACATGGAGGAGAAGAAGAAGTTCCTGACCTGAAGGTGAGCTAGGGACAGCCCGGTGCTTCTCTTCCCCTCAGTCAGCCACAGGGAGCCATGTCTATGGGCTCTACTGACTGACTGGGGGTAAGCGAAGCCTCAGTCAGTTGCTGTCACGCTACGCTGTGGGAGGGAAACACCACACCGAGCACACACCGAAACACTACAGTGAGCAGACGATCGGATCAGCAGGTAAGGAGCCAGTGGCATGGAATACCACTGGACCAAGTGCACAGGATATACTTGGGGCCAAACCCAGAGGGCAGAAACCCAGTGAGCCCCATTCTTCACAGAGCCCCAGATGGTAGGGATGCATTTAACCGAAACTCACTGGCTGCACCTCCAGGATGGTCCCGGTGCACCTGGCAACTTACCTGCAGATACTGCTGGAAGAAACATCAGCAGACAACACACCAAAGACTGGAACCCAGGCACATATACTGGAACCCGAACAGGACACAGTACACACCCAGTAACCAGCTCACCATCAACAGCTCACAGTTTCGCTGTTCCCCCTCCGGGGAACCCTGGAGCCCTCTCACCGAAGGCACATACATACAGGGAATGTCTGGACTCCATGTCAGAAGACACATAGCAGTCACAGACCAAACACTCACCCTGAACATAAACCACACAGAACATAATCGGGAAAGGCAAGAGGATGGGAAGACCTCGGGAAGACCTCAATGACATATTAGGTGGCCACAAGGACTGGGCAGATGGAATCCCAGAAAAGGTGCAAAGCTCCAGCACCAAAGGAGGCTGGAGCACAACTAACCCACCAGGCTAGCAACAACAGAATAAAAGCACCTAGTGATCACACCCAGGTCAATATGTTAACCCCATGAGAACAAGACAGGGAAAGAGGAAAGTCTACAAGGGAACATACCGACAACCAAAACGACAAGTTGCCCCTGGCAACCAGCATACACGGCAAACAACCGCAGCCAGTATGCCAGAGCACAAACCATGTCACGGAGAACAACCGTGACCGTGACACCACCAATTTACACATTGCCCCTGGCAACCAGCATACAACCATATCCAGTACACCAGGGCACAAACGCGAGAAACCAGAAACACGTGTCACGATAACCACACGGTACGTGACAGTTGCTGCAGCTCACGCTCAGACTGCGCAACGCTGCTGTCTGAGCGTGAGCTACTGGATGGACATCCCTGCGTCCGTCCAGGCACTGTGCTGGACGGAGGACAGGGAGCCAGAAAACTGGACTGTCTGGCCTAAATCGGATGTCTGGCCACCCTAACAGCAACCTTCCCCTGGGGTGTCCAGAGGTCCAGTTTTAGGCCGGATAGTCTGGCTTTCAGACTCCCTGTCCTTGGTCTGGCGCAAGGTCTGGATGGACACAGGGATGTCCTTTTAAACAGCTCACTGTCAGACAGCAGCACAGTGCAGTCTGAGCATGAGCTACAGGGAGAAAGTCAACCTCCCTCCCACTCCTGCAGCTGACAGAAGTTGATTTTTACCTTCATTTTTTCAATCCCCGTCGGCTGCGGAGTGGGAGGGGGGTGGCCTGATCGGTCCTGGGGGCGGGGCTTTTAAGTCCTTCTTTTGAGGGTGGCCTGAATTACAGGTCGATGCCATGGTAATTTATGAGGAAACACAGTGGGTAGCAGTGGAAGAAAACATCTTTTATTGCTACTGAATGGTAAATATGTGAAATTTACATTATATTAGGCAATGATTGATGATGAGTTAGTCTAAAACATAAGTTATATTTATGGTAACCAGAATACCCCTTTAACAGTGTCATCCACAGTGCCCTGTCCCTTTAAAGCTGACCTACAGCAGTGAAGAAAAATGGCTGGGTTGTTATGGAAACCTGGTGTGAAACTGTGTGTGTGTGTGTGTGTGTGTGTAGATGGCCTGCGAGCTTCTATTGGCTGATAAGGGTCATGTGACCAGGCTTCTATTGGCTAATGCATTTTTTGGGAATATCTCATGAACGGTACGTCCTGGAGAGCTGAGACCCAGTCTAAAACCTTCCCGGACACCTGATATACCTGTATGCCAAATTTCGTGATTGTAAATGCGACGATGTGGATTCTTTTAGCGAACATACACACATACACACATACATACACTCAGCTTTATATGTTAGATTGAGTAATATTTAAGTATTTTCATTTTCTTAATTCCCAGAGAACCCCTTTAATAAACAAAAGTTACCTACACTAGTAATGGTATAAATTCATGCAATGCAGTTAAAAAGAATGAGGACAAATACCATACATAACCCTACCCATAGTCAGTGTTCATCTCAGGAGAACCGAACAGCCCAACACGCATTTAGCAGAACATTATCAGATTTACTTCATGCAGCCAAGAATGAAGGAATTATCTCCCAGCAGTTACAAGATGCTCTGCTGGTGAACCAATTCCAATCCTATATTTACTACCAAAATACATAAGAATGCCACTGTACCATCAGGTAGGCCAATAATATCAGGACATGGGAGGGAACCATTTGAAAATGTAGGTACATTTCTGGACCACATGCTTACGTCCCTTGTGGAATGCCTCCTGACATACATTTGAGATACAGCAGATTTGCTCCAAAAACTGGATGGGATTCATTTGGAACCTGGAATGATGCCAGTGACATGAAACGTGGAGTCAATATACACCAGCATCAGACACGAAGACGGGTTTAAGGCGGTCTCTTATTTCCTGTCAATGAGTGACTTGGACGTCCACATGATTAGCTGTCTCATTGATATGTTGAGATTTGTATTATCTCATAATTTTTTATACCTTTAATGGCTCCTTCTACCTACAGCTCGAGGGGACAGCTATGTGGGTGGCTTATGCGACCTCGTATGCAAACTTGTTCCTGGAACTGTGGGAGAGGGAACTATTCCAGTCACAATGTCACGATGGACCAGGTCATTTTTTGGGCCCGGTACATCGATGACATCTTTATGATCTGGCGGGGTTCACCAGAGGCTCTCCAGTCCTTTATTCATGGACTGAATAATGAATATAATATTCATCTGACATTTAAATACGATTGGAAGAGGATTGAGTTCCTTGATCACAACATCAAATGTGATGAGTATGGTTTTTTACAGACTGTATCAGAAGGAGACTGCCGTAAATTCTCTTCTTCATGCGACATCTTCACATCTGAGACAAATGATAGAAGCCATCCCCACAGGACAGTTAATCAGAATTAGATGTATCTGCTCAACTTATGAAGACTTTGAACATCAGGCAGGGATTCTTAGAATCCGCTTCTTTGAAAGAGGGTACAGCAAAGAAGGCATAAAATAGAGTGAAGAATATCCCACGTCATGATTTGATTTACCCACGTCTGAAGAGCAATTCAGGAGATACGGTGAGATATATTACTACACATCACTCTCAATGGCAACAAATGCAGATTGCACTAGAGAGATTGTGGATGATTTTGAGGGCAGACTCGATTTTGGATAATTATATAACACCATATCCATCTTTGGTTGCCAGACGGTCAAAGAATCTGAAGGACCATTTAATAGAGACTGTATACCAACCACAGAAAACGGTGGAAATTTTTGTCTCAAAGGGCCCCGAATGGGGATATATCCCGTGTGGCACTTGTATTGCATGTCCTAATATTGAGAGGGTCACTGACTTTACTAACTTTTCAGAAACCAAGTCTTACCACATTACCCAACATATTATACCTGTTCCACCTGTTACAACTACAGAATTAAAACCTGGGTGAGAGAACATGTTCGTGATATACACTATGCCAAAGAAAGTGAAGATATCCTGCACCTCAAACCAATTCCTCAACATTTCAAATTATTTATTGATTGTGATTCCACACTTCTGAGGATATGTGGGATTGACCATATTGATTTGGGTATACGAGGAAGCTATGTGACAAAATGATTGTCAACAGTGTGAAACAAGATGGCTCTGGAACCTGAATACAATGCAGCCAAAAGGCCTGAGTTCTGAGTTTCGCTCCTTTCCTCTGAGGTCATTACATTTCATATATACTGTGTATTTTTATTTATTTATTTAGTCTACGAGTTCAGTTAATGTATTGATGAATGGGCAATGGGAGGAACTTTTGGACTTTCGGACTGGACCTCATCGACTTTGGATCAGAATTTGAAATGTTTTGTCATCCTCCACCCTATCCGTTCTTTGTGGCATTGAATTTAATGTATGTTATGCAAGACCACAGACCCATGCTTTGGAACATCACTTTATGTGCTGGTATATGCATGTTTGTTCTTTCACCTAAATTTATTGTAGTCACATTTTCATATTATTTTTTACCTGTTTTCTTTTTTTCACTTTAATATATACATTTTTCACCACTATTGGTGAGAATTTATTTTACCTTTCCCTCCTTTTTTTCCCATGGTGTGCTTAATTTCATGCACAATTATAATGGGTTATTTTTCCAAATTTTTACACATGTATTTTGCACCTTAAATCATGCACTTTATATTATTTGTACCTTATATCGTATCACACATACGTTTGCACTTGCACTAATTACTACTTGACATGTCAATATATATCTATTTTTGCATTTGCTGTATTACATGTGTTCTTTATTTGGACAACTATGTGGTTTGCTAATACACTTTTTATATTTTTATATCTTTGCCTCATTAATTACGGATTTGGACTACATTTAAATTATCTTGTGTATTATTATTATTATGCACATGAATTATGGTGTTTGTTATTACTTTTCTGATTATTTAAGAGTCTATTATGCCAATTTCTTAATATTATGCTGAGGCATATGCCTCCTATTATGTTTACATCTGTACTGATAGTGCACATGGTTGGCATGGATCGTTCATTCCCTGATGCACACCTGTATCTTACCAACCGGATGACGTGAGCGGTCATGTGACTGGCCATCACGTGATCACCACACCACTCACGCATGGGGTGAGGGCCTCAGAGCCCATTATGATGCCATTACACAGTGGTATGTAATCCAAGATTTAACCCTCTGATTGTTGGATGTCCATATAAATATTGCACATTCATAAGGAGAACTGTTCCCCCAGAGGAAGGTGTGCCGAAACGCGCATTGGGCTGTGCGGTTCTCCTGAAGTGAACACTGACTATGGGTAGGGTTATGTATGGTAGTTGTCCTCATTCATTTTAACTGCATTGCATGAATTTATACCTGTACTAGTATAGGTAACTTTTGTTTATTAATTATCATTGCACTACAGTATCAGTAACTGTCTTGTTAGTTGGATTATAAGCCATTTGTACTATACCTTTGGCCTCTACTTCCTTTGTCTCTTTTATTTAGCCGTCTTTTGTGATGGCTTTATGACTATCCCATGCACAGTTACTATAATATCTATGTTCCGTACACCAGATACTGTTTGTTACCATCCCTCAGGAAAACCACATTTTTTTCATCTTTTTAAAGTGTTTATGGATTGTGTTTCAATAAAGTAGTGTACTTTATTTATCTATTTTAGCTTCAGTGACCCTGACATTCATAGTTAATCTGTTATTTTATACATAGACTTACTGTACGTCAGACTGTGCGGTCTAATATATTGCCAGGTGCATCTTGTTCAACTGCTGCAGCATACATAGCTAATCTGTTATTTTATACATAGACTTACTGTGCCTCAGTATAAAAGTGCGGTCTAATACATCGCCCTGTGCATCTTGTTCAACTGCTGCAGCAGTCTGCTAAATCACTAGGTAATTGCTAATGACCCACATTCACTGCTTAAGCAAAGTGCGGTCTAATACATCAATCTGTTATTTTATGCATAGACTTACTGTGCATCAAACTGAGTATTAAAAGGTAGTCTAATATATCTCCGTGTGCATGTTGTTCAACTGCTGCAACATTCGTAGTCAATCTGTTATTTTATACATAGGCTTACTGTGCATCAAACTCAGTATTAGAGAGCAGTCAAATATATCACTGCATGCATCTTGTTCAACTGCTGCCACATTCATAGTTAATCTGTTATTTTACGCATAGGCTTACTGTGCATCAGACTCAGTATTAAAGGGCAGTCTAATATATCGCAGTGTGTATCTTGTTCAACTGCTGCCACATTCATAGTTAATCTGTTATTTTACGCATAGGCTTACTGTGCATCAGACTCAGTATTAAAGGGCAGTCTAATATATCGCAGTGTGTATCTTGTTCAACTGCTGCCACATTCATAGTTAATCTGTTATTTTATATATAGACTTACTGTGCGTCAGACTCAGTATTAAAGGGCAGTCTAATATATCACCACATGCATCCTGTTCAACTGAATGTTCGGTGAATCGGTCAAGACTACCATCAAGAAAATGTATACTGATGCTCTTCTATAGTACTATTTATGACTAATAATCTGCAATAATCTGTAGTCCTCCTGACTATCATGTTTTATTTATAATAAAGTGACAGATGGGTTTTGTCCCCCTGCTCAAGCAACAGATCTCAGGTGTGAATAGTACCTCGGCACCTCCTATAGCTATGCCCCTGGTCTGGACACTATACACACTTCATGTCATAATTTTCATGGCTGTCACTTAACACCAACCAGTGTCTAATAGAAAAAGCTCCTCTGCTATAAGCTTTTATAAATGTAGCAGAGAGAAGTATAAGCATCCCTTTTATGAAATTTGAATATCCACTGATTCTAACATGAACATCAGGTTATAGCTACATGACAGCTGCAAATGCCATCACAAAGTATCACAAGTGTATCAGAAAGAACACCCTTTAGAAAACAATTTGATATCAATTCCAAAAGATAGTGGGAATGAAATGGAATGGTTCCATGTGCTCATATGACACGGAGGCTCTAAAAATATAATTCATTATGGTGACATCCCTTGGGTCACTATCTTAAGCAGTGAATGTGGGTCATTAGCAATTACCTAGTGATTAAGGGTGATGAAATGCTAAAGTTTGGGTAGGTCTACTAGCAGACTGTCTTATTAACGTATTTTTCGCTTTATAAAATGCACCTGATGATTAGATACACATCGGTTTTAGAGGAGGAAAAAAAGGTGTGCTAAAAAATGTCATAACAGAATACTTCACACTGTTATAGGCGATCTGGTGCTGACACATTGTTATGGGGCGTTCTGCAGAAGACGCAGTATTATGGGTGGATCTACGGAAGATGCACTACTATGGGGGCATTTGCAGACAAAGCACTATTATTTGGGGGATCTGCGGATGACCAGGGGCGTAACGATCGACCGGGCCCTGCGGGGGAGGGGGCCCGCTGCACTCAGGTGTAATGGCAGCGCTCTGACAGGGCCCCGCATGAAGTACAGTGTGTGTAATATGCGCCACAGGCACAGAGTCAGGGTGAGCGCAGGGGCAAGGGGGGGAGGCGGCACTTACACTGCCCGGCAGTTCTTGTCACTGCCGGGCTCATGGTATCCATAGTGAAGCAGGATGCTCCCTGCTTCACTGTTCTTCAGTGCTTTACAGCTCCAGCGCTCCCCCTGCAGGCCACACATCGTGCTGCTGGCTGTGGGAGGAGCGCTGAAAGCCCGGCAAAGAGGACTCCAGCACTGCGATGTGAGAGCGGGAGCGCGTCATCAGGGAAGAAGGTAAGTATGCGTTTTTTCTTAAAGCTGCAGATTGGAGGCAAAAGGGGGGTAACAAATAGAATGAGGGGGCACAAATGTGGCCAGCTTATTGAGGGGGCATCTAATCTGGCATAATTAATTTGAGTGAGGGGGGCACCTAATCTGGCATACCTACTGTGAGGGGGCACATATTTCGGCATAACTACTGGGAGGGGGAACCTATGTGGGCATAACTACTGTGAGGGGGCACCTATGTGGGTATAACTACTGTGAGGGGGCACCTATGTGGGTATAACTACTGTGAGGGGGCACATATTTGGGCATAACTACTGGGAGGGGGAACCTATTTGGGCATAACTACTGTGAGGGGGCACCTATGTGGGTATAACTACTGTGAGGGGGCACCCATGTGGGTATAACTACTGTGAGGGGGCACCTATCTGGCATAACTACTGAGAGGGGGCACATATCTGACATAACTACTGAGAGGCGGCACATATCTGGGCATAAACACTGTGAGGGGGGCACATATCTGGCCATAACCACTATGAGGGGGCACATATGTGGGCATAGCCACTGTGAGGGGGCACATATCTGGCCATAACCACTGTGAGGGGACACATTTGTGGACATAATAACTGTGAGGGGGCACATATCTGGCATAACTACTGTGAGGGGCACAATGTGGGTATTAGTGCTGTGTGGTAGCACTTAGGGGAAATGTCTTAGATTACCCTGCTGGTGATTTCACAGGGACAGTCACCATCCCTTCCTCATGTGATTATTCTTTTTTTCTCCATCACCACAGAGAACCTGTTCTGGATACAGCGGACATCACGCCGACGCCAGCAACACCCTGGATAAGGTATGACCAGATTTTATTAGTTAGTTAGTTAGGACTGGGTGAGTGTAGCCATGCATTGGGCTTAGTGTAAAAAAAATTGCCGCCTCTTTGGATAAATTGGGGGGGTGGGGGCCTGATCCAAAGTTTGCACTGGGGCCCATTATACTCTAGTTACGCCACTGCGGATGACGCACTATTATAGTGGGATCTGTGAATGACACACTGTTATGGGAGGATCTGCGGATGATGCACTGTTATGGGGGGATCTGTGGATGACACACTGTTATAGGGGGATCTGTGGATGACACACTGTTATGGGAGGATCTGCGGATGATGCACTGTTATGGGGGGATATGTGGATGACACACTGTTATAGGGGGATCTGTGGATGACACACTGTTATGGGAGGATCTGTGGATGACACACTGTTATAGGGGGATCCATGGATGACACACTGTTATAGGGGGATCTGTGGATGACACACTGTTATAGGGGGATCTGTGGATGACACACTGTTATGGGAGGATCTGCGGATGATGCACTGTTATGGGGGGATCTGTGGATGACACACTGTTATAGGGGGATCCGTGGATGACACACTGTTATAGGGGGATCTGTGGATGACACACTGTTATGGGAGGATCTGCGGATGATGCACTGTTATGGGGGGATCTGTGGATGACACACTGTTATGGGAGGATCTGTGGATGACACACTGTTATGGAGGATCTGTGGATGACACACTGTTATGGGGGATCTGTGAATGACACACTGTTATGGGAGGATCTGCGGATGATGCACTGTTATGGGGGGATCTGTGGATGACACACTGTTATAGGGGGATCTGTGGATGACACACTGTTATGGGAGGATCTGCGGATGACGCACTATTATAGTGGGATCTGTGAATGACACACTGTTATGGGAGGATCTGCGGATGATGCACTATTATAGGGGATCTCCTGCTGACATCCTGTTATGGGGGGATCTCCTGCTGACATCCTGTTATGGGGGGATCTCCTGCTGACATCCTGTTATGGGGGGATCGGCAGATCACGCACTGTTATGGGGTGAAACACTTATGTCATGTGATTATACCTTCCCTCATCCTTAGGGTGCATTCACACAACCTTATGTATTTTGCGGTCTGCAAAACACGGATCCCCGAAATATATGGACGGCATTTTTTTTGTGGATCCATTATAACAAATAACAAAAGCCCGGACACAAGTGTGCCAACACGCCGTGTAGGGGGTAAAGTAAAAATGTATAATACATGTGCAAGATGTACTGGACTAACCGTACCATTATATTGGATTAACATTGTTAATGTACAGCTAACACATTTGTGTGTCAATTAACACACCAGCCTCCCACTGAAAACGTGAACTTATGAATTACGACATAAAAAGGAAGGAATAACCAGACATTTGGACAACAGTACTATATCAATGAGCTCATATAACAACTATGACATATTACTTAAATGGGATATGAATGAACTATGTAATATCAATTGAAAGCTAAATCATAATCAGTTTTGGCGGCTATTGATATAATATCATTAACATCTACCTACTACAACATATGAATGATTAATTGACAACATCAGGAGAACTATAATTGATACTCATATTTGAGATCATTAGAATTAGCTCCACGCAGTGGTTATTGATGCTATCATTGAATCATTTGCAGCAAATAAGATGTATTAAAAGATATTTATAGAAAAGATATAAACATAAAATAGTAAACTTTATTAAAAATTTGTTTTATGTGTACTTTAGCGGGGGCTAAAAATACATGTTGAAAAAAAAATCACATCCCTTTCCCCATTATACAAATTTTAAAAAATGAACTAAATATCATTGGTATTGCCACATCCAAAAATGCCTGAACTATTAATATATAAAAAAGTATTTATCCTGTACAATGAGCAGTTGTAAAATCAAAATCGCCATTTTTTTTGCTCACTTCACCTCCCAAAATTGAAAAAAGTGATTAAGAAGTCATACACACCCAAAAATGGTATCAATAAAAAATACAAATCGCCCTACATAAAATGACCCCTCATACAGCTCTGTAAATATAAAAAGGTTTTGGGGGTCAGAATATGGTGATGCAAAGAAAAAATGTATTTATATTATTTGATTTTTTTTATATTTTAAAAAGTATTAAAACACAAGAAAACTTTAAAAATGTGCAATCGCAGTCATTATAGTGACCCATGGAATGAAGTTAACATGTCATTTTTACGGCATAGGGAATGCCATAAACATAAAACGAATGTTGCATGCAATATTAAATGGTGCGATTAGAAGGTACAACTTGTCCCACAAAAAACAAGCTCTCATACGGCTATGTAAACGGAAAAATAAACAAAATAACAAAATATGGCTCTCATAATACAAATAGTAAAAATGATAATGAAAAATGGAAAAGTGCTGTAGCTCATTATAATTTTCCACACAGGTTTTTGGAATGGAAAATGTCTCAAATCTACGCCAGCTACGCCGAGAGCTGGTGTAGATTTAAGTCTGTCGCACAGCCTGCTGGAGGAAGCACCAAACATATGTAGAGGCCTGTGTCTGTACATAATTTTGGCGCTTCCACCAGTAGTGTAGAGGGACTTAAGACAAGCGTTGAAAATGCCAGTCTTAATAAATATCTCCCTATTCTTAGAAAACTAATGTTTTTTTTAATTTTTAATTTTTCATTTCAGCAGTACTATGTGATTGCAAAAAATGCGTCTTTCCTCCAGACGCAGAGGATGTCTCCTCGTCTCAGTCCTTGGGATAAATAGATGATGGGAGAAATCTCTGTACTGACCTCTGATATATTTATACATAGTTATTAGATCTCCCCTCAGTCGTCTTTTTTCTAAAGTGAATAACCCTAATTTTGATAATCTTTCTGGGTACTGTAGTCCACCCATTCCAGTTATTACTTTAGTTGCCCTCCTCTGAACCCTCTCCAGCTCTGCTATGTCTGCCTTGTTCACAGGAGCCCAGAACTGTACACAGTACTCCATGTGTGGTCTGACTAGTGATTTGTAAAGTGGCAGGACTATGTTCTCATCATGGGCATCTATGCCTCTTTTGATGCAACCCATTATCTTATTGGCCTTGGCAGCAGCTGTCTGACACTGGTTTCTACAGCTTAGTTTGCTGTTCACTAAAATTCCTAGGTCCTTTTCCATGTCAGAGTTACCCAATATTTTACCATTTAGTATGTACTGGTGACTTGCATTATTCCTTCCCATATGCATAACTTTACATTTGTCAGTGTTAAACCGCATCTGCCACTTTTCTGCCCAAGCCTCCAGTCTATCCAGATCCATCTGTAGCAGTGTATTGTCCTCCTCTGTGTTAATTACTTTACACAGTTTAGTGTCATCTGCAAAAATTGATATTTTACTGTGCAAGCCTTCTACAAGATCATTAATAAATATATTGAAGAGAATAGGACCCAATACAGACCCCTGTGGTACCCCACTAGTGACAGTGACCCAATCTGAGTATGTACCGTTAATAACCACCCTCTGTTTTCTATCACTGAGCCAGTTACTTACCCACATACAGACATTTTCTCCCAGTCCAAGCATTCTTATTTTATATACTAACCTTTTATGTGGTACCGTGTCAAATGCTTTGGAGAAGTCCAGATATACGACATCCATTGATTCGCCACGATCCAGATTAGAACTTACCTCTTCATAGAAACTGATTAAATTGGTTTGACATGACCGATCCCTCATGAAGCCATGCTGATATGGAGTTCTGGCAGCTTTATTTATTGTTTACTTGATAAGTCTAGATAAAGATGCCTACAGAATAGCACTGCATAGATTAGTGTAATGTTTGATGCTCTAATTGAGTCACTAAGGTACAGAGGGCTCTGTGACCACAGTGATGGTCTTACAGAGAGAGAAAAGCAAGATGGTTTAGATTATTGGTGTTCTCAATGCTGAGAAATCCAGGCAGATACTTATATGTTATGCAATACCATGGGGAAGTGCATATTGGCTCAAAATGTATTCTTCAACAGGATCTTAAACGCAAACAAGGACAACAAGGAGCCCTGGAGCTGATGATATGGCCCCCACCAAGCCATGATCTCAACTTTACTGAATTACTATCTCATCAATATATATACAGTGGTGCTTGAAAGAGCGTGAATCTGTCTGAATTTTCTGTGTAAATTTGACCTAAAACTGCATCAGATATTCACACAATTACTAGAAGCAGATAAAGATAACCAAATCAAACAAATGAGTCAAAATAGACTTAAGGCCCTTTTAGACGGGCCGATTCTTCTCCCTGCCCGAGCGCCGATCAGCGATATCGGCGCTCGTTCAGGGAGCCTTTACACGGCCCGACGAATCGAGCGCCCGGCCGCACGAGTGATCGCTGTATCGCTCGTGCGGCAGGGAAGCTCCATACTGTCAGGCGCACATCGCCTGTTTACACAGGGCGATGTGCGCCCGACAGATTGGATCTTTTGGTTTCTACAAAAGATCCAATCAGCCGACGAACGAGCGTTTTGCTCGTTCGTCGGCTGATTAGGGCCACTTTTACACGGGCCGATTATCGGCACTAGCGTTCCTAGGAACGATTTTTCGGCCGATAATCGGCCCGTGTAAAAGGACCTTTAGGCTACTTTCACACTTGCGTTTGCAGGATCCGTTTGTGAGATCCGTCCAGGCTGTCACAAACGGATCCGTCATGATAATACAACCGTCTGCATCCGTTCTGAACCGATCCATTTGTATTATCTTTTACATAGCAAAGACAGATCCGTCTTGAACTCCATTGAAAGTCAATGGAGGACGGATCCGTTTTCTATTGTGTCAGACAAAACGGATCCGTCCCCATTGAATTACATTGTGAGTCATGACGGATCCGTTTGCATCAGTTTCTTCATGTGGACACCAAAACGCAGCAAGCAGCGTTATTGTGTCTGCCTCCAAAACGGAATGGAGACTGAACTGAAGCAAAACTGATGCATTTTGAACGGATCCTTTTCCATTCAGAATGCATTAGGGAAAAACTGATCAGTTTAGGACCGTTTATGAGAGCCTGTGACGGATCTCACAAACGGATCCTGCAAACGCAAGTGTAAAAGTAGCCTTAGTCTTTTATTTATTGAGAAAAATTACCCAATATCACATGTCTGTGAGTATTTAGAATTAGCAGATAATTGGAAGGTAAAATTAGAATCAGGGGTTTCCAACCAATGGGATAACAATCAGGTGTGCGTAAGTGACCTGTTTTATGCAAAGAACGGGTATCTATAAAAGTCTGATCTTCACAACACGTTTGTGTAAGTGTATCATAGCAGGAACAAAGGAGATCTCTGAGGACCTCAGAGGAATAGTCGTTGATGTTCATCAGGCTGGAAAAAAATTACAAAACTATCTTTAAAGAGTCTGGACTCCACTAATCCGAGTCAGACAGATTGTGTACAAATGGAGGGAACTCAAGACCGTTATTATCCTCCATAGGAGTGGTCCACCAACAAAGATCACGCCAAAAGCAAGGCCACCATGCAATCCAGCAGCGGTAGCCATGCTCACACACTATAGGAAAAACCACAGGCATCTCAGGTGGCGGGGACTGCAGGAGTGTGCACAGGTTAGCGTTTTTTCCTATAGTGTGCAAGCACAGCCACTGCTGCTGGATTGCAGGGTGGTCATAAACCCCTGGATGTGAGCAGTGTATTATGCAATGGAAAAATGAATCAAGGCAGCAAAGGAAACAATATGGACAACAGCAATACATTAGTAGGTATATTAACTTTGTCTACATGATAAATGCCATTTGCTGAAGTGAGACAACACATTTAACAATACATTACAATCAGCTATATCAGCGGTCCCCAACCACCGGGCCGCGGCCCAGGACCGGGCCCTGAAGCGATGTCTGCCGGGCCGCGGCGGTAGCAGGGGACAAGGAGGTAAGCGCTTCCATTGTGGAAGCGCTCATCTCCATAGTCATCTGTATCGCCGTCCTGAGGACGGCGATACAGATGCCTGTGCTGCGGTGGGGCAGGGGAGGGAGAGGCGTCTCCCCTGCCCGTTCCTCTGATAGGCTGCAGGCCTAGTGCCTGTAGCCTATCAGAGGCCAGCTCAGGCGGTGCGATGACGTCATCGCGCCGCCTGAGCCGTGCAGAGCGGGACACAGGCCGGAGGAGGCCTGCATCGCAGTGCTGCCAGGCTGATGGAGGTAAGTATAAGTGTTTGTTTTTTTATTGTACAAAACTGAAGGAGAGGAGCACTATGGGCACTATAACTACCGTGTGGGGGGCACTATAACTACTGTGTGGGGGCACTATAACTACTGTGTGGGGGCACTATGGGCACTATAACTACCGTGTGGGGGGCACTATAACTACTGTGTGGGGGCACTATAACTACTGTGTGGGGGGCACTATAACTACTGTGTGGGGGCACTATAACTACTGTGTGGGGGGCACTATAACTACTGTGTGGGGGCACTATGGGCACTATAACTACTGTGTGGGGGCACTATGCTACTATAACTACTGTGTGGGGGCACTATGGGCACTATAACTACTGTGGGGGCACTGTGGGCACTATAACTACTGTGTGGGGGCACTATGGCACTATAACTACTGTGTGGGGGCACTGTGGGCACTATAACCACTGTGTGGGGGCACTATGGCACTATAACTACTGTGTGGGGGCACTATGGCACTATAACTACTGTGTGGGGGCACTATGGCACTATAACTACTGTGTGGGGTGGGGGGCACTATGGCACTATAACTACTGTGTGGGGGCACTATGGCACTATAACTACTGTGTGGGGGCACTGTGGGCACTATAACTACTGTGTGGGGGCACTGTGGGCACTATAACTACTGTGGGGGCACTATGGCACTATGACTACTGTGTGGGGGGCACTATGGCACTATACTGTGTGTGGGGGCACTATGACTACTGTGTGGGGGCACTATGGCACTATAACTACTGTGTGGGGGCACTATGACTACTGTGTGGGGGCACTATGGCACTATGACTACTGTGTGGGGGCACTATGACTACTGTGTGGGGGCACTATGGCACTATAACTACTGTGTGGGGGTACTATGGCACTATAACTACTGTGTGGGGGCACTATGGCACTATAACTACTGTGTGGGGGCACTAATGGGGAATAACTACTGTGTGGGGGCACTATGCTCCGCCCCCCAACAACCGCAGCGCCCGCCCCCCCCCCCCATCCAACACCCCCCCCCCCCGGGCCCTGGGGAAATTGTGTAGCGAGAAACCGGGCCTTGGTGCAAAAAAGGTTGGGGACCACTGAGCTATATGATCTCATCAATAAGCCATCATTCCACTACTATATGTTACTTTCATTGTATGACTATTTTTATTGCAGTGGATACATAAAAAGATTAGTAATGCTAAACACTGTTCAGACCTTCTGTAAATTCTCATGTACAAACATAGTACATAACAGTTGTAAATTTGCTCTTCTCCACCCTTCCTTAAGTAATCACATCCAAATAGAAAGGGATCATATGCCAGGTGGTGCCATGTGGGATGTTATTAGCATAATAACATTAATCCCTTTGGAATCATTTCATCACCTGGCAATTCTATGCACAACAACTGCAATGTACTGCTTACAAATATTATGAAAGCGTCTTACAGAGGAGGAAATATAAGGACAGAAATACTGATGCTATCCAAAGCAGTGCCACACACAGCAAACACTCTTTTAGGTTGGATTCACACATTTACCAAGACTGATGTTTTACGCCATCTTTGATTCTCCCCTGCGCTGCAGAAGGATGCACCTAATTTATGACGAGGCATGCATGTACCCAAAGGTAACTACACACACTGCGGGTTACATGGATTTGTGTGCACAAAACAGTGCCAGTACCAACAGTCCCAGTACCAGCAAAGTGACTGTGATTTGCCAAATCTCATGTACACTTTGCATATTTTGTACATGTGGAAACGGAACTCCCATGCGGATCTTAAAATCCACAGCATGTTGTGTGATTCCGCACCTTAGGAAGTGATAGATATGCAGTGCACTGTGTGGCCTCTTTATTACAGATACCTATCTCATAGCTAAGTCTACTTTCACATTTCCATAGTGAATCCTGGCAGGCTCCTCCAGATCCGGCGCTGCTGGGATGCAGGAGATCTGTACGCTGTTCCGGAAAACAAGCGGAGAGTCAGCCAGACACACCAGTTCACTGAGCACTAGCCCCAACACACACAGAGTGAGTGGAGTGCCACCTGTGCCCGCCTGGGTTAGAGGAGCAGCAGCAGATCTGGGCCTCCAGTGTAACATAGCTAATAGCTGATCTTCGCCTCTTTTTACATTGTATCCATAGAATACAATAGGTGGGAAGTTTTCAGTCTGGGAGGGAAACAAAGTGGTTTTCCACAATTTAAAAGGCAGATTGCCAGCTGCATATGCAAATGAGTACATGACATCACAGCATTCCATGACATCACAATGATGGTTCTTGCATAAGAACACCAGACACTATTGGTGCTGCTCAATATATCAGATCAGCCTAACGCAATGAGGCATTTCTCAAGGTGGCGGACCCCCTGTATTCACCCCACGCAACGTTTTAGCACAACAAAATGAGGATTCTATGCTCACAGTACATTTTGGGGGGAATTCATCATTGGGGATATAATTAGATGAGACAGACAGAGATGTGAAGTGCACTGTACGGCCACTTTATTACAGATGCCCATCTAGTAGCTAACCTTGGTCTCATTTCACATTGCGTCCACAGAATACAATGGGTGGGACTTTTTCAGTCTGGGAGGGAAGCAAAGGGTTTTTCTACAGTTTAAAAGTCAGCAGATTGACAACTGCATCTGGAAATCAGCACATGATATCACAGCATTCCATGACATCAAGACGATCACCCTTTCAGACTATGCAATTCTCCGTTTTTGCTTTTTCATACATTGTTCCCTATGTAGTAAAACTGACATGTCAACTTCATTCTCTGGGTCAGTGTGATTACAACGATACCACATTTATATAGTTTTTCTTGTGTTAATACTTGCAAAAAAATAACATTGGGAAAAAAAAATACTTTGCATCTCCATATTTTAACCCTCATAATTTTTTATATTTATGTCTACGGAGCTGTATGGAGGCTCATATTTTGTAGGTTTATCTGCAGTTTTTATTGATACTGTTTTGGAGTGTGTATGATTTTTTCTCTGTTACGGCGTTCACTGCACAGGATAAGGCCTCATTCACATGACAGTGTTTTGGTCAGTGATTTTCTTTCAGTGATTGTGAGCCAAAACCAGGATTGGAGCCTCCAGAGAAATGTCGATGCTAATGATGTTAATTTTTTTTTTTTTTGATAGATAAATAGATATGAGATAGATGATAGATAGATGATAGATAGATAGATAGATAGATAGATAGATAGATAGATGATAGATAGATATGACATAGATGATAGATAGGTAGGTAGATAGATAGATATGAGATAGATAGATATACAGATAATAGATAGATAGATAGATAGATAGATAGATAGATAGATAGATAGAGTGATAGATGATTGATAGATAGATAGATGATTGATAGATAGATAGATAGATAGATAGATAGATAGATAGATAGATAGATAGATAGATAGATAGATTAGATAGATAGATAGATAGATAGATAGATAGATAGATAGATAGATAGATAGATAGATAGTCTCCTCAATGTTGAAATTACAAAATATCTAATAGTGGCTCACCACCTGGAGAAGATAAATCGAGGTGCTCAACTTAGCGGCTAACCCATATGCCGTATTAATCAAAAGAAATTGTAAATAAAAGTTTAAGCGAGCACACTCACAATTGGGCTTGTACGTCGTTGGTCAAGTACAAAATGTCCAACATGGAGTAGTATTATTGGCAGGTATTTATCAATATCTAGACTAAATAAATAAAAATAGAAGATATAAAAATGCAGATAAAAAATATACAAATAAAAATAATACAAATGTTAATAAGTTAATATCCAGCGCTGGATTATTGATATCAATTACAGATAAGTTGTGTTCAATAAAATGCCCTTGTTAGGGGTATAAATATACGATATTGGTCAAATAAATATCATATATTTATACCCCTAACAAGGGCATTTTATTGAACACAACTTATCTGTAATTGATATCAATAATCCAGCGCTGGATATTAACTTATTAACATTTGTATTATTTTTATTTGTATATTTTTTATCTGCATTTTTATATCTTCTATTTTTATTTCTATTTTTATTTAGTCTAGATATTGATAAATACCTGCCAATAATACTACTGGACATTTTGTACTTGACCAACCACGTACAAGCCCAATTGCTCGCTCAATGTTGAAATTGCACCACCAAAAAGGAATAGTCATGGAATTATGGAAATCACAGGATCTGGGGCGGACTGGGAATCTAAAGTGGCCCTGAAAAAGAAACCCAAAAGTAGCCCCATTTTGTAGGCAGGTCCAAACAGAAAGAAGGTGGGGCAGCGTAAGTAGATAGGGACAACAGAAGTAGGCGGGGCCAGCAATACTGTAGTGCAGCATAAAATACCATCACAGCAGAACCAAATAGCACAGTACGGCACAGAATACTGCCACCCCTGCTGCAGCATTCACAAACGGCTCCTGGGACACTTTGGCCATACCACCAGTTCCAGAACCATATTAATGTAACGTGAGCTGTTAGTGTACATGAAATAAAGACTAGAAGGGTCCTGCTAACATACGTTATGCCACCTCACACCATAATCCTGGGAGTAGGACCTGTGTGATAATTGCACAAACATTCCACATGACTTGATTTGATTTTTGATATTTTATGTGGCTTAAAAAAAAACAAAAAAAACAACTGGTGTAGTTGCCCAATCAAATTCCACCTTTCATTTTTTAGAACTTCTTTGGAAAACAAAAGGAATCTGATTGGTTGCTGTGGGCAACTACGCCAGTTTTCCTTTACAACAGGTTTGAAAAATTGCCCCCTTTGCTTTTAATCTGGTTTTTATGCCCCTCCCCCATGCCACAGATTGGAGCTAGGTGTGTGAAAATTTGCAGATCTTACCGACATCTGCTACTTTCTTGATCTGCATAACCTTACAGCTCATCCTTGGTGTTGTAATTCCAATACTGAGTAGTGTAGAGCGATAAGTTATACAGAAAAGTATGGGAAAAAAGCAGCACTAGACTTGCAGCCATAGTGAAAAAGAGTGCACGCAATCCAGTGCTTTATACAGGGTCAGTATAATAGAAAAATAAAAAGATCACAGCACTCCAATATCCAGGGGCGGTCTTGGGCACCACGCATCCTATGCATTTGCGTAGGGCCCCCGATGTCCAAGGGGGCCCCCACAATGAGCGAGCATGCTAATGCGTACTAATTTATAAAATGCGCACGCAAATTCCACCCAAGCATGCTCGCTCATCTCTAGTCCCAGCATGTGTCCCAGCCCAGCCAATAGAAAGCTGGGAGTCTGGGACACGCAATAGGCTGTGGGCAACCATCACCCCCCCCCCCTCCAGTAAGTGATGGTCAGCAGCACGTGCCCCAGCTCAGCCTATGAAGAGCTGGGACGTGCTGCTGACGTAATTTTAGTAACAAAGCGCGAGGAGGGCATCCTCCATGTTAGTCTAGTGCAGACCAGGTAGTTAGGAGCTAGGGAGCTGTGCTGCTGCTGTGTGTGAATCTGATTTTAATATTATATAGCACAGCATTGTAGTACAGAGAGTCAGGAGCCAGGAGGACTGGGAGTAGTAGTGCTGGATCATCAGTGACAAAGACAGCCAGCTCAGGGTAGTTGACTTGACTGTAATATATAGTGAATAGTGATAGAGAAGGGACAGAGAGAAATAAAACAGGTGACACAGAGGCAAACAGGAGAATCATATATGACAAGTGTGTGAAAAACAGGAGAGTCAGATACCACAAGTGTGTGAAAAACAGATAAGAGGGTCAGATACCACAAGTGTGTGAAAAACAGATAAGAGGGTCAGATACCACAAGTGTGTGAAAAACAGATAAGAGGGTCAGATACCACAAGTGTGTGAAAAACACAGATATAAGACAAGTGTGTGAAAAACACAGATATAAGACAAGTGTGTGAAAAACACAGATATAAGACAAGTGTGTGAAAAACAGATAGGAGAGTGATATACGATAAGTGTGGAACAAAAAACACATTCTTTCATTTTTAACGGTGAGTTAATTGTTAATTGTTTGACAGTATTTTATTGTTAAAAAAGTCTTTGATGTGTGTGGGGGGGGCGTGTCATTGGGGGGGGTGTCATCAGAGGGCGTGTCATCAGGGGCCTGACGCGTCATTGGGGGGGGGGGCCTGGACATAACTTCGCTTAGGGCCCCAGAAATGCCAAGACCGCCCCTGCCAATATCTATGAAATACAACCACGGCACGCTTTATTCACCTGTGTCCATAGCAACGTTTCAGCTCCCACATGGAGCTTCTTTCAAGCAATGGGATATACAAACAGCGGGGTATATATAGTCATGTTGGAATGACATCATAATCCAATCAATTAAGAATAATCATAATAAAAGTGCATAAAAAAGTGCACTGTGCATATTAATTTATATTTATTCAACTTGTTATATTGTGCAAAGAAACACTAAACGCTCCCAATACATAAAAAGATAGATAATTGGATGATAGATAGATAGATAGATAGATAGATAGATAGATAGATAGATAGATAGATAGATTAGATAGATAGATGAGCTAGTGATATACTATATGAGATAGGTAGATAGATATTAGATAGATAGATACCCGTGTTTCCCCGAAAATAAGACAGGGTCTTATTTCTTTTTTTTCTCTGAAAAAAGGGTTAGGGCTTATTATCGGGGTAGGCTTTATTTTTGCCCCCACTGAACATATATGTCATTTTTTCTCCCACTGAATATATACTGGTATGTAATTTTTTTTGCCCCCGGGCCCCTGTGCACACACAGGCAAAAAATATACTTACCTCAACTCCGCTCCGGACTTCTGCTTCTCACCCAATCCTGTCATCCGGCGTGATCCCGCGAGACTCGTCAGTGAAGTCACATCTCGCGGGATCATCACAGGGGAGAGGTCTTGCAGCGCCGGATAGGGTATTGGTGTGTATAGGTAACTAACTGCGCAGCGCTGCATACTATAGTACGCAGCATTGCACAAGTAGCGCCACCAGCAGAGAGGCCCTGACTGGCCATTAAAATCACTTGCGGGCTCCGCCCCCCTGGGCCCGGACCGTAACCCTATTCTCAGTGTATCCTCATTGTACCTAGGGCTTATTTTTGGAGTAGGGCTTATATTTTAAGCCTACTCCAAAAACAGGGCAAAATAGCACTAGGGCTTATTATCGGGATAGGTCTTATTTTCAGGGAAACAGGGTAGATAGATATTAGATAGATAGATAGATAGATAGATAGATAGATAGATAGATAGATAGATAGATATAGAGAGAGATAGATAGATGATAGGAGATAGATAGATATAGAGAGAGATAGATAGATAGATAGATAGATAGATAGATAGATAGATAGATAGATAGATGATAGATAGATATGAGATAGATAGATAGATAGATAGATAGATAGATAGATAGATAGATAGATAGATAGATATGGGCAGGGTCAGACTGAGGTACTTTGGGTCTCTTCTGGACCCTTGGGATCCACTGGAGGACCCTTTGGTACTCTGATGGGCAACTCCAACACTACCTTACTATGAAATACAAAAAAACAAATCCCCCAAAAACATTGGGGAAAATGCAGTTTTTTCTTTTCTTTTGCAGCTTTAAACAGGGGAATGTTAACGAAAGTAGAATAATGGAATGTATTTTCTATTATCAAGGCTAAAACTGTCACAAAATCATCACAGAAGGAAGTCCACATTTCTGGAACTAATTAATACTAAACACTGCAAAATAAAAAAGCTAATGGTTTGTCCAATTACTTTGTGTCATTCCCCATGACAAGTCTATTTCCAGACACAAGGATCTAGTTGTAATTAGGACTGTAGTACGACTAGCCAGGAAAGTCAGTTAGTGGCCACTTCCAGCCCAACAGCTCTTCCCCCAGCCACCTCCACAGCTCAGGAACCCAACTGGTCCTGAACAGGGGGGAATGTGCCAGGCTTGCCCTCATAGCAGATGCTAGCTCTCTCCCATTGACTTATCGGTTGCCGTTTTCCACGTTCCACCGCCATTTGTGTATGAGAGATAAGTGGAAAACAAGCAGTTGTCACTGATAGGATTGTGCGGGGATGTGCCAAGTATGCTGGACTACTGTGGATACTGAGAAATCACAGCCACACAATCCGGCACTGCTCGTGGGGGAGTCAGGACTGAAGAGCTGAAATGAGTGTCGCCCCTGTTAGAAGGCAGTGGCCCCTCCAGCTGATTGAACTATGATACCACTCGAATGGGGACGGGGGCGATGTACCTCAGACCAATCTATGGAGAATATGTTGGAGCCATATAAATAAATGAATAAAATGAAAGTCCTACTGAAAGCCTTCACACATAGGGGTTTCCTATGCTGTCTTGGGGGTAATGTATTAACATGAGACTTTTACTCTCATTTTTTGGGTTGCGTTTTTTTTTTTTTTTTTTACAAATTTCAAAAACGGTGCACACCACTTGTTACACGCAATACCAGCCCAAATCACTCCATTTTTCTGGCGCAGCACGCTTGACACATTAACCCCTTGATCTCCCATGTGGTGCAGTGAGATGCTCCTAATGTATTAATAGTCACAGGCCTCTTAAGGGCTAGTGCACGCTGAGTTTTTTTGGCGCTGATTTTGGAGCGTTTCCGCTTCAAAATCATCTCCAAAAAATGTATCAAAACAGCCTCCTATGCCCTCTCTTGGAGCGCTGAATCTCACATTGAAATGAATGGGAAGCATGAAAAATAATAAAATAAATAATAAAATAGCTATAAAATAAAAAATAATAAAATAAATAATAAAATAGCTCCGTATGTGTCCATGCGTTTTTTGGGGTTTTTTTGCGCATAAAATGCAGTCTTGTTTTGAAGTAAACATCCATTGGCTAAAAAAAAAAAATTGCATGGATTCAGCGCTGAATTTTGTAAGTGGAGTTTTAAATTCTGCTTTGTGAACATACCCTGGACCTCAAATCTACGCCAACCATAGTAAATCTGGAGGGCTATGAAGGCTCCACCCACTTGTTCTAAGCCCCACCCCTTTTCTGACACTTTAGAAAAGTGCCAAGAAGCACAACAATTGCAAGTTATGATGCAAATAAGCTGTGTGTTATCATTTGGGACCTTTCAACACTGCTTTTGTGGCATAAGAGATAGCAGTCTTGATGAATCTCCCCCATGGTCTTTTTGTGGCAAACATTTTTGTGTTTGGTCACACATTTATGACATGCATTTTTTTTTAAAGAGAGATTTCTATGGGTTGATGCCAGAATAAAATGGCGTAAAAAGACCATGCTGTGTTCATAAGTTCTAGCTGCACCGTTCTTCTGTGGCAAAGAAAATGTTTGTGAAACAAGACTATAGGGGAATTCATGAAGCCCTGGATACTGGGTAAACTCACATATTTTTGTGCATTAATGTACAGTTTTTGTGATTCCATGCTGCTCTCATCAAAGTGGATGGGCAAGTGGGTATACGCCAGATTTAACAAATATGATTTATTCGACAGGTCATAGAAGGGGGTGGCAAAAAACTGTAGTCTATCTCTAGATATATTAAACGTATTCCCTATCAACAGGACGTGGGAAAGTATCTGATCACGAGAACAGACCCCCAAATGAATAATGGAGCAGAAGTTGACTGACAGTATCCTTACCACAGGCCACCGATCCGCTGTTTGAAGGGGCCCCCCTCACAGCACTGTACACCTAGTAGTGGCTGTACATGGTATTACAGATCAGTCTGGATGAAGGAAACCTGTAGTAAAATGTAATACTAGAAGTACAAAGCTATGCGCTGCAGGGGTGACTGCTGGGCCCCCACATGCCCCTGTATGAATGGAGTGCCTGGTCTTGTATATGTTCTCTGCAGCTTCATTCATTTTGTAAGAGACTGATGGAAACTGCCGAGCACTGCACTTGGCGACCTCTGGCAGTGAATAGAGAATGACTGCTGCGGCACTGGACACCCATTCTGGTGCACCTTTTACCCCATTGATCGCTGCAGTCAGCGGTGACGGAGCCATTATCAGTGAGGGCTCCCCCCTTCAATGTGATCGGGGACCTAAAAAGGACTAACAGTGTCCTGATGACACAAACAGGAGAATGACCAAGACTCACACACCAGTCTTCATCTACTTTGTGTCCTGTCCGTATCCATAGAAATGAATGGGTCCATGTGAGATCTTCAAAACATATGGATCAGACCCGGACCCAAATTACGGTCGTGTGCATGTAGCCTAACATGAACGTATTCATGCGTCTTGAAAAAACGCCACTGCCAGGGGTGCACTTAGCCTTTCTGCTGCCTGAGGTGAAAACTGAAACGCCCCCCTACCCCATGCCAACCCCTTCCCTCCAGCCCTTCTGTTAAAGGCATACCTTGAAAACACTACATACAGCGCTACAAAACATACAGGGTAATGCCGCACCACATGCTGTGCCCATGTGCTTTCCAATACTATACAGAAACAGATAATCCCCTTTCCGCTGCCCCCCTCTTGCCCCTGTGCCCTTTCTCAGGGGTGTGTCCTTTCTGCTGTAACACTTTGCCTGTAACTGCCACAGCTTCAGATTTAAACTGTGCACGTTCTGCCACCTCAGTGAGCACAAGAAATCTGAAAAAGAACAAACAGAAGGTGGCGCTATACAGATACATCTTATTGAATAACTCAGTAGCTATGATACATTGTTACAAGTAATTACAAAAGGATTCAGATCCAGGTACTGGGTTGAAAACTGTAGAATATGTTTCATGACACAACCTCTTTAAAGTCTATGGGAAATATAAAAGGCAGGCCAGAGAGTTGTTTGTCTCTAGTTTTTTCACCCTTGAAGTGTTTTCTTTTTAAGTTAATGACATTTTTTATATTCCATTATACCTCATTGGCTTTTTTTCCTTATGGACATCCATTTTTATAGCTTTATAAAGAAGGCCTGTGTGTTGGCATTTTTTAAACCAGTGTATTTTTCCATGCTGCTCTACAGAGGAGTCACATCAGAATACACATACTTTCAGGGGCCACATACTTTCCTATGAAAAACTGCAAGGCATATGAAAACGTAAGGTGCTAGAACACCCTATATGGGCAAAAATGCTTCAATAATAATAACCAAATGGAGGTGGTCATTAAAGCTCAAAAAAGTTTTAGTCATAAAGCATACCTCTCAACAGTCCCAGATCCGTCAGGACAGTCTTGGATTTTGACTGCTGTCCCCGCCTTCACTGTGTATGTGTCCTCAGGATGCAGATACCGTTGAATGCAATGGTGAAGCAGGTCCAGGTCCTCCTACATTGTGCATTAACTATATTGTTATGCAACTGCACGCAGCGTCAGGTCATAGTGTGCGCCGGCCAGGGAAGAGAGTGGAGCGCCGGACCGGGCAGCCACAGCGCAGGACAGGTAAGAAAGGTTTTTATTTTTACCTTATGTGGCTGGGTGGGCTGATCTGAGGTCTGATGGGGGCACATTCTGCCGATGTGAGGTCTGATGGGGGCACAATAGGCTGATCTGAGGTCTGATGGGGGCACATTCTGCTGATCTGAGGTCTGATGGGGGCACATTCTGCTGATCTGAGGTCTGATGGGGGCACAATACGCTGATCTGAGGTCTGATGGGGGCACATTCTGCTGATCTGAGGTCTGATGGGGGCACATTCTGCTGATCTGAGGTCTGATGGGTGCACAATACGCTGATCTGAGGTCTGATGGGGGCACATTCTGCTGATCTGAGGTCTGATGGGGGCACATTCTGCTGATCTGAGGTCTGATGGGGGCACAATACGCTGATCTGAGGTCTGATGGGGGCACATTCTGCTGATCTGAGGTCTGATGGGGGCACATTCTGCTGATCTGAGGTCTGATGGGTGCACAATACGCTGATCTGAGGTCTGATGGGGGCACATTCTGCTGATCTGAGGTCTGATGGGTGCACAATACGCTGATCTGAGGTCTGATGGGGGGCACATTCTGCTGATCTGAGGTCTGATGGGGGCACATTCTGCTGATCTGAGGTCTGATGGGGGCACATTCTGCTGATCTGAGGTCTGATGGGGGCACATTCTGCTGATCTGAGGTCTGATGGGGGCACAATACGCTGATCTGAGGTCTGATGGGGGCACAATACGCTGATCTGAGGTCTGATGGGGGCACATTCTGCTGATCTGAGGTCTGATGGGGACACAATACGCTGATCTAAGGTCTGATGGGGGCACAATATGCTGATCTGAGGTCTGATGGTGGCACATTCTGTTGATCTGAGGTCTGATGGGGGTACATTCTGCTGATCTGATGTCTGATGGGGTCACATTCTGATGATCTGAGGTCTGATGGGTCATATTCTTCTGATCTGGGGTCTGATGGGGGCACAATGCGCTGATCTGAGGTCTAATGGGGGAACAATACGCTGATTTGAGGTCTGATGGGGGCACATTAAGCTGATCTGAGGTCTGATGGGGGCAGGGGACTGTTAGTTTAGTGATGTAAAAACTGGGGACAGGTTTCCTTTAACATAGGAGTCCCCTTGTTTTTTAATCCTATTTCTCCTATATTTTACTGCATTATGTGGTAGAGTATTTAGACTAGGGTATGTAGAAAGTCTATTGTACTGTACTTAACAGCATAGATGATCTAGCAGTTTATACAGTCATCTTTCTAATACAATATTATAACCACAACTAGTAGTATGTGCCTATGAAGTTGGAAACGTGCGTTTGGGAAGCCAATAAGTGGGGGGGCCCACTCAAGTATGTTTCGCCCCCCCTGTGCTGAACCTCTAGCTACGCCTCTGGAGTCAAGTTAAGCTGTTGAACTTCATAAAGTCTGGAATGAACTTATTCTCCACCACCACCACCATTACTGTCCCCTTTATTGCTTCAGAGCCAAACCCTGGGGAGGTTGGTATCCAGCAGTGGCGTAGCTACAACTGACTGGGCCCCACAGCAAATTTTTAAACCCCCCCTCCCCCCACCAGCAACTTCTTCGCAACACCCAACTCACTTGCAACGCCCTCTTTCTGTGGCTAGTCAAGATTGAGCACTCAGACAAGGCTCAGCAATCGCTCCATCCATTTCCTACTGTCATTGCATAATACTGCTAAGGGGACCCTGAGAATAAAATCTTTTAGTCTTCTCCTGAGGGGTCCCCTTGAAGGTCTGGGCCCCAAAGCAGCCGCTTCCCTTGCTTGCCCTATAGCTACGCCCCTGGTATCCAGGTAGGAGCACCATGACACACCCAGAAAACTATTGAGGCCGCGTCACACCGCTCTGCATCCGATAAACTTGGGACATGATCGGCCCTGGGGGGGGGCAGCGCGTTGCAGAAGTGGTCAGGTCTCTGCTCCACCTTGATTTCCTCAGCATCAGGTGCCATGAAGTGACTTCTTCGTGCCTAGTGCACTGTGGAGGGGGCGCACAAGCCAGTGATCATATCCCCCCACCCCGCGGTGCACTTTACTCAGCAGGCATTAGGATGTCAAAGCATGGCACCTGCTGCTGGGGAGAGCAGAACATGCTCTGTTTACTAGGTGAATGGGGCTAAGCGAGTAGCACTTTATTTTTTCAACATTAAGGGGGCAGCATTATTGTAGGGGCACTAAGGGGGCAGCACTACTGTATGGGGGCATAACTACTGTGTGGCAAAGCTAAGGGGGCATTCTTATTGTGAGGGGGAAACTAAGGGGATATTCTACTAAAAGGGCATTTTAAGGTGTGGGGGCAATAATAGGGCATTCTGATTGTGAGGGTTATTCTACCCTGTGGAGCACTATAGGGAGCATTCTACAGTACTGGATCACCACTATGAGGGGGACACTATGGGGACTGGGCATCTATAGACAGGCATTGGGCAGTGTTAGAGGAGGCTCAGTGTACTACAATGTACAGCTGCAAACTACACCACTGCCGTCATTCCATCATGGACTGTCTGAACATGGACAAAGCAGTGCGTCTATCAGTAAAGCTGGGGGCCTGGGACTCCCCTCATGTGATGGTCAGTATCTATACATTACCCTCATGCACTACAATGTATATGTGTGGGATGTATTGTACTGTGCTGCCTCACACTATACCTTTTGTGTTCTGTTGCCCCTGCATGGTGGGCTTATCAAACATTGGGTGGTATGCATAAAGGGTTAATACATCTCCACAAAGTTTCACATAAAAGCAGAGGACTGGCCGGCGGCCGCAGGTCAGGGGACCTCTCCTCAGTCGGGTACAATGGCCGCCGCCCTGGTGAAGCTAAGTATTGGGGGGGGGACACTACGGTAACGCCTGGCAGTGCACGGGCTCTGATAGGTGAGATAGCCTCCAGTGGTCGCAGGAGAACTTTTCCTTCCCATCCAGCTGTGCCTTCACTTTCTGTTACCGAGGAGCCAATGGCGAGGTGGCGGGCGTGGTGTGCGGCGGGCCGGCCCTCAGTGCAGCTGCTGACAGAGAGCGCTCATCCTCCACGTCCATACTCGGTGGCTCTTAACAATGGACGGTACGAGGCTCTCGTCAGGCAGATGATGCAGCGGCGCGGTAACGTAAAGCAAGGACGGGGCTGCGGCCATGAGCCGGGATGCTGAATGGAGGACGCCGGAGACACCGCAGGTCAGTACCTTCCCTTCCCACACAATAGCTGCATTCCTGCTCCGGCGGTGCCATGGACGCCCCCTCTTCAACCCTTGGTCTGTTAGTCATTCATTCTGAGGAGGCAGGGGCGCGGCATGTGTGGGGTTAATGTTCTGCCTCTCTCTTCAGATGACAGGATTCCTCCCTTGCAGTGGCCATACACCTGACGATTTGGCTGACGATCCAGTGATAAGATCATATTGGTGTCTGAGATGCTGGACATGGTGGGTGGGAGTCAGCAGTACATGGGTGGTCTTCACTCCTGGGATTTAGACCACCATTGGCTATGTAAGACCAGTGGATGAGGGTCTGGATAGCGATTTCGGATTGGATCGGGGAAAATCTTTGCCTCTGTGGCCTCGATCGGTCAGATGTTGTGTGATCGGACCCTCCTGTATGGATTCCAGACACTTCTAGATTGAGTTTACTAGACTAGAAACGTATTTACCTTAGTACATAGCCTGGTATTACAGGATATGGCCTGGAAAGTGGGTACGTCTGTATGTTATTAGTATTTTACCCATTTATATAGCTCCACCATGTTCTGCAGCGCCGTGCAGAGATCTAAATTCACCTACCAGGAGGGAGGAAGCGCTGGGAGAACGTACAGATGTCATGCAGATGTTTCTCCTGGTCAGATTGGTGCCCAGCATCCAAGTCAGGGGTGCACCTAGCCTTTCTGCTGCCTGAGGCGAAAACTGAAACAGCGCCCCCCACCCATGCCAATTTCTTAACCTAACCCCTTCCCTTCAGCCCATGGCCCTTCGGCTGCCCTTCTCTTGACCCCACCTGGTGCTGCCTGAGGCGATCGCCTCTCCACCCACCTGCCCGCCAGTGACACCTGCAGATCACAGTTGGCCTCCTTACCATATTTACTACTGTGGTGCTGAACCAGGGGTGTACCACCAATGAGACCCGGTGAGGCGATCGCCTCAGGCACCAAAGGGTAGAGGCAAGAGGAGGGCAGCAGAAGGGCCATGGGCTGAAGGGAAGGGGTTAGGTTAAGAAATTGGCATTGGGGGTGAGGAGGGGCTGCGCTGTTTCAGTTTTCGTCTCAGGCAGCAGAAAGGCTAGATGTACCCCTGCGCTGAGCATATCCCATGGGAGTCTGCGCTGCATCGGAAAACGTTGCGACCCACCTGAACAGGTCTAATAAGATTTCCAGTGGGACTACACGTTAAAGGGGTTTTCTGCGGGAGAATGAAAATCTTTTCTTACCGAACCCTGCGGATGCGGTTCTATCAGTGGACTTGTCCTCGCTGCTGTCCACTTCTGGGTCCTGGCGGGACACGCAGGAAGTGACAGGAAATGCTTTTTCAACAAGTCACCTCTCTGGCTAGTATATCAGCTGAACGGGCATTTCCAGTTACTTTATGTCAAACTGGGACCAGGAATGGACACCGAAGCAGAATCGGAACATAACCTGCGACATGAGTAATGTGATTTTTCATTTGTAACCCATTCTGGCCCATTTTAAAGCAAACTTTCAGCTGAAAAATCCTTTAAAGGAGTTGTCCTGATTGTTGGGGTGCATGCTGTTGGACCCCCGCTGATCAGATAGTGATGGCCTATCCTGAGGACGTTCACACATCTTTACCTTATACCTTATGTGTGTGGAGGCTCCAATGACTGATGGAAATCACTGACCAAAACACTGACATGTGAATGAGGCCTAAGGCTTCTTTCACACGACGGTGTATTTTGCGGGCTCCGATCCACATATTTTGCTGATAAGATGCGGACCCATTCATTTCTATGGGTCTGCAAAAAATACTGACAGCACACTGTGTGCTGTTCACATCTGTATGTCCGTTCCGTAGCCTGCAAAAAAAAATAGAACCTGTCCTATTCTTGTCCGTTTTGCGGACAAGGATAGGCATTGTTACAATGGATCCACAAAAAAAAGTATGTCATATGGACGTCATCCGTTTTTTGTTTTTTTTTGCGAATCCGCAATCCGCGGGCTGCAAAACACAACGGTCGTGTGAAAGAAGCCTAAGGCTGCAGATTGCCTGTGGGTTGCACACTCTGCATTGTAAAGGGTTAAATCCACTATGGAGATCGACAGCACAAAGACATACTTCAGATTTCTGATCTGCACCACAGGTTAATTTATGGGTCACATGTTTATTTTTTTGGGATGTGATGTCTTAAAGGGGTTTTCCAGGAGCTTACCTCCGGATAGGTGACTCAGATCTGTGACATCACATTCATCGGTCACATGGTCTAGGCACCGCTCCGTGCCATTTAAAGGGTTATTCCCATCTTAGACAATGGGGGCATATCGCTAGGATATCCTAGCGATGTAGTGGGTGTATATGCACTAATTATTCAGCATCTTGTAGGTTTATGGAAAGAGTCATACATACCTGCTCCCTGCCGCTGGCTCCTGTTCCTCCACCTTCTGATCCACAGCTTGTGTTCCTCCAGACATGGTCTGGTCCCAGTCATTGACTGCACGGGCACACAAGACCATGTCCATACCCAAGGAGACAAGCCGGGGACCGGAAGATGGAGAATCTGGAGCCAGCACAGGCTTACGGAGCATGCGTAAAAAGTCATTTATTACCAGAAACCCCCTGAAAGGGCCCGTTCACACGGACACTGCACAGAAATTTCGGATGCAGCTGTGTGGTGTTTGCTGCCGTTCTTGGGCCAGCAGTTTATAGCCTAGGGCCTGCACATGCTTTTGTTTACACACGGTTTTCCTGCGTGTACCTGCGTTCCATTCACCCGAATATAACTTGCAGAAATCCATGTGCTTGTCGCCAAAACAACCCCCTTTCCGATAAACGATAAACTGATTTTGAGTTCACAAATTTTCTGTGAAAAAATCTGCCACGTGTGAAGTCATCCTGAGGCAGACCGCACATAAATCTGGTGCGTTTTTATGTGATTTCTGTTGCAGATTTTGGTGCAGATGTTCTGTTTGTAACAACTTCATTGAAGTCTACAGGGAAGCCACTTTACGTAGGTAGGGTAACCGCACTGAAGGGTAGTTTCCGCACGTAAATGCAAAATCCACACAAGAAAACCGTATGTAATCCGCAGTGTGCGCAGTTACCCCAAACCCATCACACGTTAGTAAAAGGACATACTTCTGGCCCATGGGGTATGGGATGTTGTAGTATGTATCTGGATACCTCCCAGACAAATACTGAACATAGGGGAGATATGTAATATGTACCTGATGTATGGGAAGCTATAATAATCATGGATCTATATAAACCACACAGCGAGGTCAGTGTCTGTGCACAACTGTGTTATCGGAAATAAGCAGTTTATGTTAACGGGTGATTCCACTTTATACAGTATAATTTTAGGTTGTTTCATGAATTTCTATTGATTGTTGTCAGTTCTTCCAAAGTGGAGTGTTCCTTGAAAGAGAGTCTATCAGCAGTTCTGACCATGCTAAACTGCCGACATCCCTAGGTAGATGCTGGGGATATCAGGACAAACGTACATTTTGTAGAGCAGGAGTAGTGTGAATATGAAGTTCTGTTCTGTTATGTAAATTAGTCTTCGGAGCACCGGGAGGTGTGCTCTTGCAGTCCAAGCACTGCATCTTCAACGCCCTCCTGGCTCCAAAACACACCCTGCAGCTTTTAACCATGCCCCTGTATTGAATGATAGGCAGCGCTAGACCCTTTGGTCCAGCGCTGAAATCTGGCGCCTGCGCACGCTGAACTAATCCGGCGCATGTGCTATACGCTTGCAGTGCCGAACACTGCAAGCGCTTTCATTGTAGTGCGCAGGCGCGAGAATTTAGCGCTGGACCGAAGGGACTAGCGCTGCCTATCATTCAATACAGGGGCCTGGTTAAAGGCTGCCGGGTGTGTTTTGGAGCCGGGAGAGCGTTGAAGATGCAGTGCTCGGACTGCAAGAGCACGCCTCCCTGTGCCCCGAAGACTAATTTACATAATTATAAAAGTTAATTTTCTATATGAATCGCTGCTTGGCTCTGCACTATGAAGGTATGTCTGGGGTTAGAAATAAAGCACCTAAATGCCTATGTGTATAAATACATAGGTTGAAAAGTAGTGACAGAGCCTCTTTAAGTTCATAAGTAATATACCTCACTAATTTCCAGGTAAATTCTGATAAAGTTCTAAGTCAAAGAAGAAATTATCCCCATTTGTAAACTACACAGTAATGTCTGAAAAGGGGTGGTAAAACAGGACAAGCAAACACACGTAACAGTAAGGCTCCATTCACACGTCCGTAAAAAACACGGACACCGGTCATGTGCGTTCCGCAATTTGCGGACCGCACATAATACAAATGCCTTTTCTTGTCCATGTATTCGGACAAGAATAGGACATGTTCTATTTTTTTTCGGGATCCGCGGAACGGAAGTGCGGATGCGGACCGCACACTGTGTTGTGTCCGCATCTTTTGTGGCCCCATTGAAAGTGAATGGGTCTGCACCCAAAATTGCGGAACGGATGCGGACACCATTTGCGGAAAGTGTGAATGGGGCCTAAGACTGGGAAAGATCACTGCACCCCAAAGTCCATTTTGGTCCTAGGCTTCAGGCTGAAATGGATGGACGTGTGTCTTTTTCCAGCCTTTCAGGCACACGATCGTAAGTATTTTGTGCAGGGCTGTGGAGTCAGAGCCAGTGTCTATTTTGGTGGAGTCGGTATAAAATGGACCGCCTCTGACTCTTAAAATATATAATAAATTGGTACAGTAAGTTCAATGCAGTATGTGCTGAATATATTTTCATAGGAATTTGGGAAAATGATGAAATGCCCGATAAATGTCTGTTCTATTCCTGATCTAAGGATCTAGGCTTTTAGTTGAGATGAATGTGTACTGCCCTTTATGTAGATGCTCAAAAGTGAAACTCCTCCGCTACAGATCAGAGGAAAAGGGCACTGGGAAGGAATGGCTGCATGCATCTCAGATCTGCTAGAGAAAACAGGATTAAACAGGTTTTCTCACTAGTTACAAAGTTTAGCTTTCAACATAAAGGGACAGTTAAAAGAAAACATTTTCTAAATACATTGGTCAGTCATGAACTATAGATAGTTCAGCAGGTCTCTCACTGTACACAGGTTTCTATGGTAACCTGCAGACCAGAAAGACTGTTATCTGATTGGCTGAGAGCAGTGAGATAGAACTGAGCTCTAAATGATTACCTGCAGTAAGCAAAAGGTCCAAGTGTTGTGAGGACTGAGAAGGATGGTTTTACGCTACTTTCACACTAGCGTTTTTAAATTCCGGTATTGAGTTCCGTCATAGGGGCTCAATACCGGAAAAAAACGCTTCAGTTTTGTCCCCATTCATTGTCAATGGGGACAAAACTGAACTAAAGACAACGTAATGCTCCTGAAAGCATTCCATTCCGTCTTCAGACCGGAGAACAAACCGCAGCATGCTGCGGTTTTCTCTCCGGTGCAGGCATCCGCACCAAGACGGATCCGGAATGACCCCCAATGCAAGTCAATGGGGGCGGATCCGTTTGGTGTGACACACCAGTAATCCGGATCTGTCCTCCATTGACTTGCAATGGGGGGTCAGTCCGGATCCGGCTACACATGTACAGAGATACATACAGACATACATACATACTCACACATACACACAAATACATACATACTCACATACTCCAGCCAGGGACGCCGGCAGCATGTCTTCACGCGCCTCCTGCGCGCAGCTATGACGTTTCCCCACTGCGCCCAGCAGAGGGTGCTGTGGGGAATCGTCATCACTGCGCGCAGGAGGCGTGTGAAGACATGCTGATGGCGTCCCTGGCTGGAGTATGTAAGTATGTATATGTGTGTGTGTGTGTATGTATGTTCTCTGTGTCTTGTCCCAATGTCTGTGTCAACATGTGTGGGGCCGGACCGCTGCTCCGGCTCCACACATGTACCAGCGGTAGCACAGATTCGTCGGCACCCTTTAGGTGCCGGATCCGTGCTGCCGCTAGTGTGAGAGAGGCCTTACCTGTAATTGTGTTAGAGATCACAATCTCCTGCTCTGTCAGAGGAATTTAATGTATTCTAATAACTGCTGGAGACCCACCCACAGCCTGAGGAGACAGAGCAGGATGATAAATATAATGATATTTATATTTATGATAAATATCATAAATATATTTTATGTTTTTATGCTACCTAAATAGCTTGAGTATTGTATCATAAGGGTGATAAAAAGCTTAAATTAAGTTATCGCTTAAACATGCGCCAATTTTGAGGGGGTCGGAGTTAGGGGATATTGAGGAGTCTGAGTCGGGGCTTTGGCTTATCAACTCCACAGCCCTGATTTTGTGGTCCACAGTTTGTGGATTTGCAAAATACGGATACCGTCGGTGTTGCATCTACACTTTTGCAGACCCATTGACTTCATTGGATCCATGTCCACATTTTGCGGTCAAGTATAGAACACCTTCTAAGTACACGGCTCATCGGACCACGGAGCCATTGAATTAAAAACTTAAAAACTTTTAACAGACCAGTGGCCATTTTTGGGTGGAAATTGTCTATGTTGACAGAGTAGCATTACACATTTATGACACCATTGCTGAATGCTGGATCCCCCAGTGATCCAAACTTTTGAAATGTCAAAGGTTTTATGAAATGATGGGTACAATTTAAAGTATTACTGCTGTTTAAAAAAATACAAGGTTTTGATCGGTTGGGGTCTGAGGGCCAAGACCCCATTGATTGCTAGAGCGAGAAGAGAGAAGCGTTCACGTAGCACACTCTCCTGAACTGCAGGAGACTGAATAGAAAGACTGTGGGGCTGTCTCCATTTCATCTCCAGCAGCAAGGAGAGAAAGAAGCGCTTTCACATGGCGCTGTCATCTTTTTTTAGCGATCCTTGAGGGTCTAAGCGCTCAAAGGTTTTTTCAGAGTTCAGTGAATTCTAAAGCCAATGATTTATTGTTGGCATCTGCGAGGCAAAGCGCACTACATTTTTTATTTATTTTTGTGTACCTGCACAGCACTTTTTATCACGTCCTGTTGCCATTGGTCGCACTCCTTTTTGTGGCACATCACACCCTCAGGGCTGACTCTAATGCAGCATGTCAGTGCCACATACATGGAAGGCTGTTTTCTACTGGGTTGTTAGTGCTGTTCCCAATGCACGGGCAACATCCGTGGGGATTCTGCAGACGGATCTGGACCCTTTCAACTTGAATGGGTCTGTGATCCGTCCGCCCCGCAAAAAAAAGTAGTACATGCACTATTTTTTTGCAGGGCGGGGGCACGGAGACAAACCCCACAGAAGCACTCCGCAAACAGCAGGTCTGCAATACGGCCGGGGAACAGCCATGGCAGGGGACATGCTGTAAATGTCAGTTAATGGAGACCCACAGCAACTTTGAAAGCATGCCCCATTTTTAAATAGATGTCTTGTGACCCCCCCCGTCAGAACCTATAGAAGTTACAGGCGGCTAATTGTGTGGCTCGGAGCCGCTTTCAGCAGCAGACTTGCAGCGCGATTAGATGAGGCTGACCTTTCACAGAAGTCAGAGGAACTTATATAGACTGTCACTGCCAAGAAGACTGTGACCGATACGGCTAATTATCGCTTTACATGATGACTTTTCAGAACATATTGCAAAACCAATTAACACATTCTGAGACACACAATCTATCTGAAGCATTCAGCACTTTGTAGATGTTAGCATCGTGCCTTCTCGTTCATATACATGTTAAATGTACTGGATGGCACATGTACCATGTCACCTAGGAGCAAATAGGCAATAAGATGGGCGGTGCAGGAGCGAAGGCACTGTTCAACATTCATAGTAGTTCCATTTTAGCAGGAGCAACATATTTCACATCATGGGGCTCTAGTGCAGATATGGCAGTTTTTATAAATGTGCCCACTGTGTTAAAGAAGAACTCCCGCAAAATTTTTTATTCTCTGACCTGTTAGAAAGGTGCATGATATAATCTGTAGTGAATGTCATTTTCTTATCAGTGACTGTTTCTGTGAGTAAAAACCTCTCTTCTTATTGTAGCTGGGTCATGTGACCAACTCCCTGACCTCCAACTGACCCAGGATAGAAAGCCAGTAACTGCTCTATTCATTCCTATGGGAGCCTCACTTTCAGTCTCATAGGAATACATAGAGAATTAGACTTCCTGTCCACACATAAGTCTGTGTGTGAGTTGGTCGGTCTAATTCCTAGTCACATGACACAGATAAGAAACTTCAGGATGATATAAGTCAAAAATTCAGACACTGGTAAGAAAATGACATTCACTACAGATTACATCAGATTACATTACATGTACATTTCTAGCAGGACATGGAATAAAATTTTTGTCGGGAGTTCTTCTTTAACTATTACAGTCTGGTTAGACGAAGTAGAGTGTGTTGTGTGGTCTGATAAATCACAGATACAAGCATTAGGGACTAAGACATTGGTTTTGCTGAGTGACTTAGTTTGTAAGGACTGAAAAAAAGAGATCCATTTCGGCCTATTATCCTGCAGTGTTGATCCAGAGGAAGGCAAACCTCCCTCCCCCAATAGAATTCCTTCCAGACTCTAAATTAGGCAATCAGAATTACTCCCTGGATCAACGACCCCTCTCTAGTAACTATAACCTGTAATATTATTACACTCCAGAAATACATCCAGGCCCCTCTTGAACTCTTTTAGTGAACTTACCATCACCACCTCCTCAGGCAGAGAGTTCCATAGTCTCACTGCTCTTACCGTAAAGAATCCTCTTCTATGTTTGTGTACAAACCTTCTTTCCTCCAGACGCAGAGGATGTCCCCTCGTCACAGTCACAGTCCTCGGGATAAATAGATGATGGGAGAGATCTCTGTAGTGCCCACTGATCACATGCATCTATGCTCCTTTTGATGCACCCTATTATTTTAATGGCAGCAGCTGTGACACTTGTTTCTGCAGTTTAGTATACTGTTCACTAAAATTAACTAAAAAGTCTATTCCATGTCAATGTTACGTGGTGTTTTACCATTTAGTAGGTATGGGTGACTTGCATTATTCCTTCCCATGTGCATAGCCTTAGGACATTTATCATTGTTAACTCTTTCAGTACCCAGCCAGTTTTTGTTTTTTGTCCTCCCTGCTTTCCAAGAGCCAAGGGCTTGTTTTTGCAAGGTATTTTTATTTTTATTTTTAACAGAAATGGCTTATATTATGGTTTATAGGTTTTGTCTTTATGGCATGCACTGTGCGGTTAGGCTTCTTTCACATCTCTGGCCTGATCCAGTGGGCTGTGGCTGTTGGCCGGACAAGTAACTGTCCGAAACCGGTGTTTATGCCAGACAGTCCCATTATAGTCAGTGGGGATCTAGCGGCAATGTCAGAGCTGGTGAACTCCAGCGGCCTGTTCTTAGCCTGCTGGATACGTTAACCAGAGGTGTGAATGGAACCTAAAATGATGTAACAGGCTTATTCTATGGGTCAGTGTGATTCCAGCAATGCCAAATTTATGTAGATTTTATCATCATTTACTACTTAAAAAAAACTTGTGTTTTTTTCTTCACATTGTCATAGTCTGACAATTTTTAAAATTTCCATCTACATAGCTATGTGAGAAATAGTTTTTAGCGGGACCAGCTGTAGTTTTTATTGGTTACATTTTGGGGTATATATGACTCTTTGATTTATTTGTTTTGGGGGGACTGAGGAGAGTTTGGCCAATTTGCTGTTACCTGTTCCCTTAAGGCAGGGGTGCACAATCTGTGGCCCAGGGGCCATATGCGGCCTTCGATACCATTCTGTGCAGCCCCCAACCATGTGGTAACAGACATGTATGTCTATGTCTTGTAGCTGCTCACATGTATCTTTTATGTATTTCTCCTATTAGATGGGAGTACTAGATGTGTATCTAGACATTTATGATACATACTGTATGCTCAATATGCCATAAATATACTATTTGAGTTGGTAATACCCCTTTAAGTTTTATTTTCGACCCTTGGAATAGGTTCAGGCTGACAATGTGGACCCCAACCAGAAAAAGTTGTGCACCCATGCCTTACAGCATTCACTACGCACCACAGACATTTTTATATTTTAATAGTTGAGACATTTTCACACCCGGCGGTACAAAGTATAGTTTATTTTTTTATTATTTTTATATGATTGGGAAAGAGTGTTGATTGGAATTTTTTTATATACTTTTGTGTATATTTTATACTTTTAAAAACTTTTTTTGTTTTACTATCATTTTTAGTTCCCTTAGGGGACTTTAACATGCAATTCTTTGATCATTTAGACCATAAACTTTAATATTATACTGTTGCAGTCTATGGGGTTTTTACTTCCTGCCATTTAATCCCTGCCACAGGAATGACTTGGCCTGGGATCCTTCACAAAGCCCCAGGCTGCCACAGCAACTGGTCAGAACACCACAATTGACTGCGGCATGTGAGGGGTTAAATAACCATTATCTGCGTTATCGCTGATCCTTGGCATTGTAGCTGGCTATGCTTTCAGACAGCGTGGAAGAATTGGAGGGCCGCAGGGATGTGCTGCCAGGCTACAGGGAGGGGAAGAGAGACATAGATCTCTCTTTCTCTTTCTTTTCTTTCTTTTCTTTTCTTTCTTTCTTTCCTTTTCCCTTTCCCTTTTCCTTTCTTTCGTTCTTTAAAAAAAATTGTATTTGTTAGAATCCAAACTTTTTGGTAAATTCAGTTTGAGTTCCGGTAGAATCAATTTGCTCATCCTTTGTGTAATACCCTTATTTTATAGATGGTTGTCTTTAGAATTCTCAGTTTACATCCAAATCACACACTATATATTGGACTGAGTGTACCGTATAGTCCTAGTCGTTCAAAAACCCGCATAGTCGTTTAAAAACCTGCTGTTTCTCTAGATGACCTTATGTTGATAGTAGTGTTAATAGAGTCTCAAAGGTCTATAAAAGCAGGTACCAGTGCTCCAGACTAAAAAAAAATACCTAGGAGCCATTGGCTCCTGAACTAAAAGATTTATGAGCCAAATAAAATTTTTAGTTGCCAAATTTAAATACATATAATTATTATTTAAAAAAGACTTGGAGAAGAAGATGGAATGTCCGGCCCATAATAGAACAGCCCTATCCTATTTTTTGGGGGACAAGGTGACTAAAAAATGGCAAATTGTGCAGTTTTTATTTATTTATTTTTGTTGTTACGTGTTCTCCGCATAGATTTTTTAAAATATTTTAATAGCTTGGACTTTTCGGATATGGCGATATGTAAAAATGTTTATTTATTGTTGATATATTTTATATGTAAAATTGGGAAAGGGGGTGATTAAGGGGCCGTTCAGACGGCCGTAGTATCACGGATCCGCAAAAATGCGGATCCCCAATACCCCGTTCAAAATGTCTATTCTTGTCCACTATTGCGGACAAGAATAGGACATGTGCTATAATTTCTTGCGGAGCCACGGCACACTGCCCGTTGAAGTGAATGCGGCCGCATCTATTCCACAAAATTGCGGAATAGATGTGGGCGCATTCACACGGTAATGTGAAACTTAAACTTAATATATTGGTGTTTACTTTTTATTTACTGTAAGCCCCCTTAGGTGCTAGAAGAGATCTATTAGGGTGAATAGGACTTCACCCTGTCCCTGCTGCCCTGTGCTTTGTAAACACAGCAGCAGAGAGCTTACCATGATAGCCAGGACTTCAGTAGCGTCCTGGTTGCCATGGTAACTGATCAGAGCCCTGCTATTACACTGTTGGAGCTCTGATCGGAACTGCCACCAATGAAGAGGGGGGGGGGAGACTCTGTGGCCACTGCGACCAATGATTATTTTTAAAGGGAGAGGGGGTTCTGCGCCACTAGTGTTTTTATTACCGGGGAGGGCGCACTGCGCCATCAATGATGATAACCATGTTTAATACAAATAGGAGGCGGGTGCCGGCGCAGAATCACATAGCCGGCACTCGATCTGTATGATAGGGAGCTGCGATCAGCGGTAGTTAACCCCCTCAGGCGCGGCACCTCAGGGGTTAACTGAGGCGCAACGCAGCTCCCTATCATACAGGTTGAGTGCCGGCTATGTGATTCTGCGCCGGCACCCGCCTCCTGTAGTTGTATTAAACATAGTTATCATCATTGGTGGCGCAGTCGCCACAGCCCCTCCCCTCCTCCACCCCCTCTTCTCTCATTGGTGGCAGCAGCAGCACAGGGGGGAGGGAGAGCTTCCTTCTCCTGTGCTGCTGAGGGAACATGGAGCTCGCTGAGAGCAGCGCGCACCATGTTCTCTGATATTAGGCTGCACAGTAGCGCAGCCTAGTATCGGTAAATGCCGGTCGGGTCTAGGCGCAAATGGTGACAAGACTAAAAAGTCTTGTTGCGATTTGTAAATTCTAAGTCGCATTGGCGACCATTTTGGGAGCTATCTGGAGCACTGAGGTACCCTACTTTTATAGACCTTTGAGACTCTATTAACAAATTGCCACAAGGTGTTATGCAGCAATGAGAAATAATAAACCAAGATGAGATTTTATGGCCACTATTTGACCATTTTACACCCATGTCTGGTGACCCGATTGTTTATGCAGTCCATAAAATGATAGTTAGCAGCCAGAGTATCACTCTGTTGTGCTGCTGACAAACAGTGCATTTGTGTGTGGATGAATGATCATAGTAATGATTGTTCCTCCCCATACATAGGGGGTGATTGCTGCATGTAAATCATCAAGAAGCAATGGTTCGTAGCCTGAGTGTCTGGCCACATAAATGGGCCCTTTACTGTTTATTTCTAAGTATATGGGAACTTCCGTCTGCTTCACACCTGTCGATGTCTGCTCCTATAGTCTATAACATTGAACCCGGGCATTTACTTCTTCTGCTGCTTTGTAAGCTAGGATATTGAGCTGTGATTTGTGTTGACATTATCTATGACATCCAGATTACAAAATGTAAGGAAATGGTGGTTAAAATGGTGACTTTGTGTGATTATACCTGCAGAGCTGGAAATGCGTCTGTTGGGAAAGAAATGCGTGTAAACCAATATCTTTATCACCTTTCGTAAAATAGCTGATTCAGTCTGTAAGATTCAATTTAAAAACTAGCCGGGTGTTTTAGAAGCTGAACTGATTATGTAGACGGATGCACAAATGTGTGTGGGCTTTATCGGGTTTGCCTTGGCACATTCTGACAGGGATCTGTGTATGTATAGACAGATAGATAGCTAGATAGGTAGATAGTTCTGAGATATATATATATATATATATATATATATATATATATATATATATATATATAATTTTTTTTTCTCTATCTAATATATAAAGCTGTGTGTGTGTGTGTGTGTGTGTGTATGTCCACTAAAGGAATCTGCACCGTCGCAGCTACAATCACAAAATTTGGCACACAGGTACATCAGGTGTCCGGGAAGGTTTTAGAACAGTTTTCAGCTCTCCAGGACGTACCGTTCCTGAGATATTCCCAAAAAATGCATTAGCCAATAGAAGCCTGTTCACATGACCTTTATCAGCCAATAGAAGCTCACAGGCACTTAGTCTCCACACACACCAGGTTTCCATAACAACCCAGCCAGTTCACTGCTGTAGGTCTGCTTTAAAGCGGCAGAGCGCTGTGGATGACTGTTAAAGGAGTATTCCGCTTACCATAAATATAACTTATGTTTTAGACTAACTCATCATCAATCATTACCTAATATAATGTAAATTTCACATATTTTCCGTTCAGTAGTGATAAAAGATGTTTTCTTCCACTGTTACCCACTGTGTTTTCTCCTAAATTACTATGGCATCGACCTGTAATTCAGGTCACCCTTAAGAGAAGGACTTAAAAGCCCCACCACCAGGTCCCACTAAGTCACATCCCTGACTCAGTCAGGCCACACCCCTTCCTAAAGTGATTGAGCTGCTATCAGTCCTTGGTCAATGATAAGACAACCAAGATGCTGCACCCTTTATTTTGGGTTCTGCAGCAGGGTATATGTTTAGGCATGTTCTCATTAATACTGGGTGGCATCTCCCCTTGCTGCGATACAGGCTGACACTCTGGTATGGTAACGGTCATACAGATGTTGGACATTAGGGATGAGCGAATCGACTTTGCATGAAACATCAGAAGTCGATTCGCATACAACTTCGTTAGAATACTGTACGGAACGAGCGCTCCATACAATATTAGAATGAATTGGCTCTGATGAGCCGAAGTTATTACTTCGCGAAGTCTCGCAAGACTTCTCATAATAACCTCAAAAATTGATTTATACTGTAAAAAAACATTTCCCGAACTCGGGTTTGGTTCCAAGTTGGAACCAAACTCGAGTTCGGGAAATGTTTTTTTACAGTAAAAATGAATTTATGAAGTTATTACACGAAGTCTCGCTAACAGGAGCTCCGAAGTTTTATGCGAACCGACTTCAGATGTTTCATCCGAAGTCGATTCACTCACCCCTATTGGATATCCTCTTGTGGTATCTCATTCCAAGCTCTTTTAACTTGGATTGTATTTCAGCCAAGGTGGTTGTTGGCTGCTGTGGATGGGAAATCCGTTTGTCGAAACCAGTCTCAGACATTCTCAAAGGTGGAGAGATCTGGCGAATAGGCTGGCCAGGGAAGCCGCTGGATACCCTGAAGTGCACATTGTGTAGTATGGGCAGTATGTGGGTATGTGTTATCTTGATTCATACCTCAAAAAAGGCAGTAGGACTGATTCCACAATGTCATGGACATCCCAAAGGCTGGTAATAAATGAAGCTGGACAGGTAAAGAGGTGGCCACATTCCTATGGGACTCGGGCAGAGGAGCCTTCAGCGTGTACAAGTGCAGCAGAGACTGCTGCATCGGGGGAAGCGAAGGATGGGTAAGTACATTTTAAAAATAAAAAAACTTACTTCCACAGCTTAATTACAACTGCTAATTAGGTGAAATGCCTACAGAACCCCTTAATATCTGATAAGTGTAGAAAGAGGCATTTTCTCTAATAAGATATATTACAATTGTTGTTCTATTCGGCTGTGATCCATTTGTGACCATTTAGACCATTGACTTTGGGTGTGACAAGCACTGCACAATAAAAGATAGGTGTGTAGTACTGAAGCCTTGTAACATAATGGAAGCAAATGTGACCCACAACCTACCGTGACCTGACAGTCACCAAAAATCTAACAAGGCTTGTTGCGGCCAAAGTGGCCATGGAGCCCTAGCCTGAGTGTTACTATGTTTTAACCCCTTCACCCCCGGAGCTTTTTTCGGTTCTGCATTTTCGTTTTGCGCTCCCTGCCTTCAAACAGCCATAACTCTTTTATTTTTCTGTTCACATAGCTGTATGAGGGCTTGTTTTTTGCGGGACAAGTTGTACTTTCCAACGCCACCATTTAATATTGCATACGGTGTAGTGGGAAGCGGGAAAAAAATTCCAAACCGGGTGAAATTACAAAGAAAACGCTATTCCGCTACAGTTCTACGGGTTTCTTATTTACAGCGTTCGATGTGCATTAAAACTGATCCGTTACTTTCATTCTACTGGTCAGTACGAATCCGGCAATACCTAATATGTATAGTTTTTCCTGCGTTTTCATAGTGATAAAATAATTAGAAAGTTGCCCTTTTTTTTTTTTTTTTTTCCTTGTCAAATCTTGACCCCTATAACTTTTTGGTATTTATGTGTACAGAGCTGTATGGGGGCTCATTTTTTGCGGGACGATCTGAAGTTTTTATTGATACCATTCTGGGGTGTGTATGACTTTTTGATCACTTTTTATTTAATTTTTTTTAGAAAAAAAAGCGACAAAAAACGGCAAATCGCCATTTGGACACTTTTTTCCGCCACACAATTCGCTGTATTGGAATTTTTTTTTTTATATTTTAAAAAGTACGGGCGTTTTCGGTCACGATGATACCCATGATGTCTATATTTATTGTTATTTAGGTATTTATTTTTTACTTATACGGAAAGGGGGGTGATTTGAACTTTTACATCTTTTTTATTTTTTATATATTTTTTAACATTTTTTTTTAATTTTTTTTTTACTATTAGAAAGCTCAAATATGGGCTTATATATTGTGGCTTTTTTTTTTTTTCTTTATGAGCAATTCTGGGTTTTATAGACTCAGAAAGACATGAATTGCTCATTTCTTATCCTGGCCTGCCATCTAGTGGCCAGAATAAGAATTGCACTTTGAAAACTGTAATCCTCACCAGCGAGGATTACAGTTTTCATATGGTGTACAGACACCCCGATTGGCCACACGGGGTGTCTGTACACCACCCGGAAGCGAACGCTTCCGGGTTTAGCCGCAACTAGATGCCGTGATCACGTGTGATCACGGCATCTAGTTAACCCGGAAGACGCCGCCGATGTAGTAGGTAGCGGCAAGTCTCTGCTGTTAGAAACAGCAGAGACTTGCCGGCCATGACGCCCGCCGCACCCGCGAGCGGGCGCCATGTGCCCGCATCGCCCCAGCGCCGTACATGTACGGCGCTGGGGGTGAAGGGGTTAAGAAACCTAGTCTGCCTTGACCAACTCCGGAGGCTCCTGTTCGACAGATTCACAGCTCTTATGGTAAAGAAGCATTGACTCTTCTGGAAATGGACACGGTGCTCGTTTATTGGATTAAACTGATTTGTGCAGGCACCTAAATTATCGTTTGTGGGTCTAAACAGCAACCTGCTGCCCAGGAACGATGCAGCTATATGAGGACGAGCGATCGCAATAGTGATCCCCCATTCTCATACTGTGGAAGTAATCGCTGCATGTAAATGCAGAGCTTCATCCTCAATAAATGAGCAGCCGACTATCAGGAATTAACGCTTCCTTCCCGACAATTTGCTTCTCCTCAGCGGGTGTCAATGCACCTCAAGACTCTTCATATCCCTTATCAGTTTAGTTGTCCTTCTTTGCACCTTTGCTAACTTTAGGGAATTTCTACTAATGCTGTATACTGTGGTAATATTATATCCCTGTCCCATGAGCCAATGCCTCTTATAAAGGGAATCCGTCAGCTTCAAAACATCCCCCAACTACAGTAAACGGTGTATAGTGTAAGTGACGCAGAGTCCAGTTATGTAACATCTTTATACTCACTAACATACTGACATTGTGCCCCACAAACCAGCAGTAAAATGCATTGAGAGGACTCCTGAGCTCATGTACATAATGGAGAGGACTCACAGAGGAGTCCTATCAATGCACAGAGTCAGAATGTAAAATGACATAACCAGACCGGGAGTCACTTACTCTATCCACTGCTTACTCTAGTTTGGGGGGTTTCTGAGCTGACCGATTCCCTTTGATACATGACCACTGCACGCTGTTTTTTAGTCTATGGTCTATAAGTGTACCCCATGTCTTTCTCTATAAGTGGCTCTCCCAGTTTTACTACCCCTAGGAAGCATAGGGGTAGAATTATCAAGACTGGCATTTCCATTCGCTAGTCTTGATCTCCAGTGCTCTAGAGTAAGATGCGCCCAATTTATTAAGATACATGCCCCTTTTCCCTCTAGGCCACAGCCCTCAATTTATAGTTAATTATTCTTCTTGATTCATAAACGGGTCTAAAACTTGATGCTACTGGAATGCGCAAAATTTTTGTGCATTTTACAATGACATTTGCCCCATTCAGTGCATATTCTGAGAGGGATTCGAAAGCGACTTACCAAGTATATAACATCAATATATATCTATACTAGCCAGAATTGTATAATTTACTTTATTTCTATATAGGGGACAGGAGAAAAAAAAATGAAAATAATGCTGTGCAGGATCCAGTATATGGAGGACACCTGTGGTGCCCATTGATTCCATAATGGGTTTGTCTTGTTTCTGTCGACTGTGAAGGAATTTCAGACAGAGGCTTATAACAAAGTCTCCCAAGGCAATGTGAGCTGAACCTTACTGCCAGTAGTGAACTGCCAGGTAATACCAGTATACCTGGGGACTAGTACACTAGAGGAAACCCTGAGTTGTCAACAAATTAGACCTATGTTTACCTTCCTGTGAGACTAGACTGGCCAAAGGAGACCAGTTGTTATCCTCGCCAGGGCCCGCGGACTCTTCACACTGTTGTAAGCGGCCTGCCTTGGCTGTGTTTGAACACACGTTTAGCTTTAGCTGGTTTATTATGCTGGGGTGCGCTGTGCCGATGCGACCCGTAGTTATCTTGATTAATTGGCCATATTGCTGCGCTCACTGTTGGCTTTGTACTATGTTTATCTCTCTTGCCCTCAGTGTTCAATTATCTGTGAGGATTGCATTCATCGGCAGAATGTTTTCTACTGCTTTTAACTTAAAAAAATGTATAAATGCTTTTTCTCTTAATCTTTGATATTTTTTTTTCTGTTGGGCATCTATTACAGATAGAAATGACTGGAATTTAGGCTACTCCTGCCAGATGGATTATATGGTTGCCATAGAAACAGTTGGGCCATAAATGAGGCCCCAGCTGAGGTGTCTCTATCATTTCAAAGAACTCTTTGAATTTACTTGATTATACAGGTTAGGTTTGGTAGTCCTTGGTATCATCACAGATTTATATTGACTTTACACTCCGCAAATTGGACGTACCCTACTTTTTTCAGCACAGATTAGCTCTGCTACTTGTTTAAAGGCTGTGTTGGGGCAATGTTCTATTATTGTTATTTTCATTTTTCAGTTGGTCTTTTATTAATAATTTTCAATAGTTTTTAGTCTACAGCTTTCAGTTTCACTGCATATGTAAACTGTTATTTCTCCTTCACAGTGAATCTGTCAGAGAGCTGCTCTCGTGGCTCACATCTTTACTTTCTAAATAGCTCATAAACACTCATTTAGACTAAATTCCTATCAAACTGAGAAGACTTCAGCTTAAAGGAGTATTCCAGTGGTGACAAGTCATCCCCTATCCACCAATCATATAGTTATCCCCTTTCAAACAAGAATAGGCCCATATCTCTAGCTGCTACCAATCCTGAGATATGAGAGGTTAAAGTAGCCCTCATCTTGCTACCTGAGCTCTGCTCTTTCTCAAGGCCCGAGCAGAGCTTCAGCAAAACTGTTAAAGGGTTAAATGAGTGTTTATGAGTAGGGATGATCAAACTTGATGTTTTCAGGTTTGGTGGCAATTCCGTTATCACAAAATATAACAACATTCTGTGATGGAATGCACCATGGAAGCCTTTAAGAGTCATTCTGTCATAGTAGAAGTTGATGGGCAGCATAACGGAAATAGTCTGGTTTCTGTTATGCAGGACAGGACTCCTGCATAATGGAAACCGTCTGGGTCTGTTAAAAACAAAAACAGTCATAGAAACAACCATACGTGCCCTTATTTATGAAAACAGAGAAAAACAGTCTTTGTTGTCCATAGCAACCAGTCACAGCACAACTTTCATTTTACCAGACTAGGTTAAGAAATTAAAGCTGTGATATGATTGGTTGCTATGGGCAAGAAAAGACCGCTTTCCTTTTAGACAGCATTTTTCCCCCATTTTTGACTTCCTGGATTGAAACATCTAGCACTTTCATACTGTGAGAACATTTTTACACATTTGTATTGGAACCTTAGGTCACTGTATGACTACTCTGACTGTTTTCACTACTACCAAAGAAACTCAAAGTTGGTGAGCAACTGTGAAAACCTTGAAGAAAATGTATAGTACATAGCAGTAATGGCATGTAAAACTATGATGTTTGCATACAGTGAAAACCTATGCTGTGACCAATGCCCTGGGTATTAGTAGTTGGGATAGCCATCTAGTGGGAGCTATTACCATGTCATATAATTCCTGGATTAGCCATGTGATAGCAGAGGTAGTGTTATTGTGTTTTATTTTTCTGCCAGTTAAAACCAGATAGCGACACACATCTTTTTCTTTTTTGTTTGTTTAGTTTTCTAGTGTTTTTTTTTATTTTCTGATTGAAGATTTATTTATTCTGTTTCCTGAACATTATTATGGGGGCAGCCATCATGCCTGAGGTCTTAACAGCATTTAGACATATGCCATACAGCGGCCATCATGGGCCATAGATACAATGGACAGGAGGGGACCCCACTAACTTCTGTGGGAGAGTTTTCTAGGCATGTTCTGTAACCTGTGCAGAGGTCAGGAAACAGTAGATAATTTGTGGATCATATGTTATCTCCATATGGATGATACCTGTCATTCTTATCCTGTCTGTAATGCTAAGCAGATAACTGCAGTAAAGTAAGCTGTACAGTCATGGCCAAAAGTTTTGAGAATGACACAAATATTATATTTTCACATGATCTGCTGCCCTCTGGTTTTTATGTGTGTTTGTCAGATGTTTTTATCACATACAGAAATATAATTGCAATCATATTATGAGTAACAAAAGCTTATATTGACAGTTAGAATGAGTTAATGCAGCAAGTCAATATTTGCAGTGTTGACCCTTCTTCTTCAGGACCTCTGCAATTCTCCCTGGCATGCTCTCAATCAACTTCTGGACCAAATCCTGACTGATAGCAGTCCATTCTTGCACAATCAATGCTTGCATTTTGTCAGAATTTGTAGGTTTTTGTTTGTCCACCCGTCTCTTGATGATTGACCACAAGTTCTCAATGGGATTAAGATCTGGGGAGTTTCCAGGCCATGGACCCAAAATCTCTATGTTTTGTTCCCTGAGCCATTTAGTTATCACCTTTGCTTTATGGCAAGGTGCTCCATCATGCTGGAAAAGGCATTGTTGATCGCCAAACTGCTCTTGGACGGTTGGGAGAAGTTGCTCTCGGAGGACATTCTGGTACCATTCTTTATTCATGGCTGTGTTTTTAGGCAAGACTGTGAGAGAGCCGATTCCCTTGGCTGAGAAGCAACCCCACACATGAATGGTTTCAGGATGCTTTACAGTTGGCATGAGACAAGACTGGTGGTAGCGCTCACCTCGTCTTCTCCGAATAAGCTGTTTTCCAGATGTCCCAAACAATCGAAAAGGGGATTCATCAGAGAAAATGACTTTACCCCAGTCCTCAGCAGTCCACTCCCTGTACCTTTTGCAGAATATCAGTCTGTCCCTGATGTTTTTTCTGGAGAGAAGTGGCTTCTTTGCTGCCCTCCTTGAGACCAGGCCTTGCTCCAAGAGTCTCCGCCTCACAGTGCGTGCAGATGCACTCACACCTGCCTGCTGCCATTCCTGAGCAAGCTCTGCACTGCTGGTAGCCCGATCCCGCAGCTGAAACACTTTTAAGTGACGGTCCTGGCGCTTGCTGGTCTTTCTTGGGTGCCCTGGAGCCTTTTTGGCAACAATGGAACCTCTCTCCTTGAAGTTCTTGATGATGCGATAGATTGTTGACTGAGGTGCAATCTTTCTAGTTGCGATACTCTTCCCTGTTAGGCCATTTTTGTGCAGTGCAATGATGACTGCACGTGTTTCTTTAGAGATAACCATGGTTAACAGAAGAGAAACAATGATGCCAAGCACCAGCCTCCTTTTAAAGTGTCCAGTGGTGTCATTCTTACTTAATCATGACAGATTGATCTCCAGCCCTGTCCTCATCAACACCCGCACCTGTGTTAATGGAGCAATCACTGAAACGATGTTAGCTGGTCCTTTTAACCCCTTCGCGACCAGCGCCGTACATGTACGGCGCTGGGGCGATGCGGGCACATGGCGCCCGCTGGCGGGTGCGGCGGGCGTCATGGCCGGCAAGTCTCTGCTGTTTCTAACAGCAGAGACTTGCCGCTACCTACTCCATCGGCGGCGTCTTCCGGGTTGACTAGATGCCGTGATCACACGTGATCACGGCATCTAGTTGCGTCTAAACCCGGAAGCGTTCGCTTCCGGGTGGTGTACAGACACCCCGTGTGTCTGTACACCATATGAAAACTGTAATCCTCGCTGGTGAGGATTACAGTTTTCAAACTGCAATTCTTATTCTGGCCACTAGATGGCAGGCCAGGATAAGAAATGAGCAATTCATGGTTTCTGAGTCTATAAAACCCAGAATTGCTCATAAAGAAAAAAAAAAAAGCCACAATATATAAGCCCATATTTGAGCTTTCTAATAGTACAAAAAAATTTAAAAAAAATGTTAAAAAATATATAAAAAATAAAAAAGATGTAAAAGTTCAAATCACCCCCCTTTCCGTATAAGTAAAAAATAAATACCTAAATAACAATAAATATAGACATCATGGGTATCACCGTGACCGAAAACGCCCGTACTTTTTAAAATATAAAAAAAAAAATTCCAATACGGCGAATTGTGTGGCGGAAAAAAGCGTCCAAATGGCGATTTGCCGTTTTTTGTCGCTTTTTTTTTCTAAAAAAATTAAATAAAAAGTGATCAAAAGTCATACACACCCAGAATGGTATCAATAAAAACTTCAGATCGTCCCGCAAAAAATGAGCCCCCATACAGCTCTGTACACATAAATACCAAAAAGTTATAGGGGTCAAGATTTGACAAGGAAAAAAAAAAAAAAAAAAGGGCAACTTTCTAATTAGTTTATCACTATGAAAACGCAGGAAAAACTATACATATTAGGTATTGCCGGATTCGTACTGACCAGTAGAATGAAAGTAAAGGATCAGTTTTAATGCACATCGAACGCTGTAAATAAGAAACCCGTAGAACTGTAGCGGAATAGCGTTTTCTTTGCAATTTCACCCGGTTTGGAATTTTTTTCCCGCTTCCCACTGCACCGTATGCAATATTAAATGGTGGCGTTGGAAAGTACAACTTGTCCCGCAAAAAACAAGCCCTCATACAGCTATGTGAACAGAAAAATAAAAGAGTTATGGCTGTTTGAAGGCAGGGAGCGCAAAACGAAAATGCAGAACCGAAAAAAGCTCCGGTCGCGAAGGGGTTAAGGCAGGGCTGCAATGATGTTGAAATGTGTATTGGGGGATAAAGTTCATTTTCTAGGCAAATATTGAGTTTGCAAGTAATTGCTGTTAAGCTAATCACTCTTTATAACATTCTGGAGTATATGCAAATTGCCATTATAAAAACTGAAGCAGTAGACTTTGTAAAAATTAATATTTGTATCATTCTCAAAACTTTTGGCCATGACTGTAGAGACTAAAGAGTGTATTAGACTGGCAGATAGCCTGCCAGATCATCACTAATGGGTGTTCCTAGCAAAGCTGTTAGCGATGATCTGGCAGTGTAATACCATTGCCGATTACCCGATGACCAAGCTCGTTCATCGGCCAATCTGAATCTTTCAACAGGATTAAAAATCATTGTTTGCTGGCGGCAGATCATGCTGTCTAATCACTATATGCTGCCGACAAACAACTAGTGAATATGAGGACAAGTGATGGCATTAACGATCACTCCTCCCCATACTGTGGAGGAGATCGCTGCATGTAATTAGCAAAATAATATTATCAAAAATTCTTAAAAAATACGTTTGACATAAAAATGTGAGTTAAACAACAGGTCGTTTTTTCTGGTGACACATTCCCTTTAAAGGGGCTTAATAGGATTAGATAACATGGCTACTTTCTTCCAACAACAGTGTTACACATTTCCGTAGGTTGCGCCTGGTATTTCTCCATTGAATTGAATGGGACTGAGACATCATACCACATTCAGCCTGTTGACAGGTGCAGTGCTGTTTTTGGAAGAAAGCGGCCATGCTTTTCTAATCCTTAATTTAATTTACAGAGCCTACACTCAGAAGCCTAGGTGTTCAGATTGTATTTGCATTCAGCTGCATGTGAATATTGTATATTGCTTTTAACCAAATATGATGCATTAACATGTGGTCTCCATTATAGATAACATTATAATGTGTGCTTTTCTCTTTGGTTTTCAGTTTGCAGAAGATCCCTTGGGAATTGACCATGGATTTACTGTTGCTCCACTATTACCTGTGGAATAAGACCCATGGAAGGCGACAGCTCTCCAGAATTGTTAACTCACATTGATTCAACTGGACCGAACAATTATGGTTTTCTCAGCAATGCTTACACCCGCTCATCCCGTGACCTCCTATAGCACACACATCATATATGTAAATGGCTATACAAACTTAACGCCACAGCCTTCCTTTCGTGGCCACTTGGATGTTCCACCAAAATACGGTCCAGTTGCCATGACCACAACTGGTACACTACCGGTGAACACAACCGCTTCTACCACACAAGCGACGAAAGATCTTTCTGAGACCTTGAATTTACCCCTTCAGATAATACTCTCTGCCGTGATGATTATTATTCTCTTACTGTCATTCCTCGGAAACTTTGTCGTTTGTCTCATGGTGTACCAAAAAGCCGCCATGCGATCGGCAATTAATATTCTTCTGGCGAGCCTGGCATTTGCCGACTTGCTGCTTTCCATTCTCAACATGCCCTTTGCGTTGATCACCATCATCATAACCGAGTGGATTTTTGGAGAAGTCTTCTGTAGAGTATCGGCCATGTTTTTTTGGCTGTTTGTAATAGAAGGTGTTGCCATCCTGCTTATAATAAGCATAGACCGGTTTCTAATTATTGTACAGAAACAAGACAAACTCAATCCCCACCGGGCAAAGATTCTCATTGCGATTTCATGGGCCACCTCTTTGTGCATAGCTTTTCCCCTGGCTGTTGGGAACCCACACCTACAAGTACCGTCTAGAGCTCCACAGTGCGTGTTTGGCTACACTACAAATGCCGGCTATAAGGCCTACGTGATTCTTGTGGTACTGATTTTCTTTTTTATTCCTTTTATGGTGATGCTTTATGCCTTTATGGGCATATTGAACACTGTGCGGCACAATGCAGTCCGTATACATAGCCATCCGGACAGCATATGCCTTAGCCAAGCAAGCAAGCTAGGTCTCATGAGCCTTCAAAGGCCTTTCCAAATGAATATAGACATCAGCTTTAAAACTCGTGCCTTCACTACCATATTGATTTTATTCATCGTCTTCATAGTCTGCTGGGCACCATTCGCTACGTACAGCCTTGTTGCCACATTTAACAGTGACTTTTACAACAAGAGCAACTTTTTTGAGATCAGCACGTGGCTTCTTTGGCTATGCTACCTCAAGTCTGCACTAAACCCAATAATCTACTACTGGAGGATTAAGAAATTCCGGGATGCTTGTTTAGATCTAATGCCCAAGTACTTCAAATTTTTACCCCAGTTACCAGGGCACACAAGAAGAAGGATCCGGCCCAGCGCCATATATGTGTGCGGGGAACACAGATCTGTAGTGTGAATTTTTTTTTTCCCTTTCTTAGCGTGACTGCCATAAAATATTTAATGTGTTTTCAACTATTTTCCTTGTGCAAAAAGTGATGCATTCTGTTCTCTGCCAGGAAGCAATGTACATGACAGAAAAACGTGTTACCTCTAGGATTTATGGTAAATCCATGTAAGGTTGATGCTTACCAGGCCTGCAGTTGGTGTTATTGCGGGCACCTTGTATGCTGCTACAATCAGTGGATGTGTCATTTTTCTGAAACAAAATGTTGCTGCTTTTGCTATTAGATTTGAGCCAAAAAAATGTTCTGTAGCTGAACTTTGCAGGATATCTTTTCCCAATATCAGTAGTGTATTTGACTATCTTTCAGCCGTTTCCTGACATGGCTGTATGAGGGGCAGACCGAATCTCACCCCCTGCAGACTGGTGAAAGCGTTTGTGCACTTTATCAGATCTTCTCTCGCCCCTCTGTCCCTTTTGGTGTTTAGCAGTGGAAATATTAAGACAGTACATATTTTTTTGTAACAGAATATATTAACATTTAATGTACAGTGCCTGAACACACTAGGTAGGTCTTCAGTCATAATGGTAAATATAATATTATAATCAGGGCTAAGATACTGTGAAATGGAGATGCATATGGCGAACTGTATGCAGAAATTCTGAATTGGGCAACATTTGCTTTTTGTTTTCAACTAGATACGTGGTTTATATATAATGTATTTTATGGTAATGGAGCCCCTAGCCTGGACGTACGTGCACATACATGAGAAACTAGAGGTGTAAAATTGTTTAGGGCCGCCCAATTGTCTAATACACATCCTTTCTGATTGGACTGTTGTCGTTATTACCGCAGCGTACAAAAGTGTCGTTGTCAGATTACCATCTAGCTTGCATTGATCCTGCATCTCATAACTAGCAGTAAAGTCTAATCTAAATTGAGTCAAGAAGGAGTCATATTAAATCTTCAGGAGGTTGGCCACCTTATATTGAGGGGGGTGGCCTGATTATAAAATCCTTGTTAGGCAGGACTGTTAAAAAAAAAATAAAAAAAAAACCTGAGCCTTTCCAGGTGTCCTCCATTCCAGTGCCGCACCTCCTGCTGGTCCTTGTTGGACTGGAAGTCATAAGGACCTAACCTTGGTCATGAAACCACTGCAGCTAGTCAGTGTACAACGACGACCTATTACAGCCGAGCAGAAGTGACGTGCCATTCTTGCACATGTGACTGCTGGATCCATTGATTGGCGGCAGAGGTCTCGTGACCAAGAACAGGTCTCTGTCATGTCCTCTCCATCAAGGACAAGTGGGAGGTGCCTTGTTGAAAGGGGGCCCCTGGAAAGGTGAATTTTAATTTTTTTTTAATCAAGCACATTGCTTTTTAATTAGGTCAGACGGCCCCTTTAAATTTACAAAAAAACAGCACTGTGACCACCTTACTAATATATAGTTATCAGGACATCTGCGTCATTGTTCCCCACTGTGCCACACCGTACTGCATTTGAGATTCATGGCAGGTTCTAAATATCTCCATGCCTGGAAGATGAAATTTACAGATAAAATGATCTGTATAAAATACATTAACCAGAACGTGGGAGAACGCGAACGATTTAATTTGCCACATTTCATCCAGACAACCAGTTGTGTGTTCTGTACTGATGAGGTTCATCTGATGGGGGGCGCTCTTCCTTCTGGAGGAGCCTTTGGTCTGCATTGACCTTCTCTGAAGCCGCACGGTTTGTGGTTTGTGCCCTGATTATAATCTTATCTTTTAACAAATTGTATGGTTGGAAAAGTATTTCTCGTGGTTTTCATACTATACATTATACAGACCACAAGAAGGTGTAATGTGTTAGTATTTGCTGTTTGATTTCTAGTGAAGTAATGAGTATCTGCCTGTACTAGAAAAGACGGACTCTTCTACCACCGTGGACGTTTCCAGAAATAGGATGGTGCTGAGCTTTAGGTTTGTATGCAGAACCTGTTATTTCTTGTTAAAGCACAACTCTTTCCTGACATACGCCGGCCGGGACTTTACAGCGGGCGCCAGCTTTCTTTCTGTGTCACTGGAATTTACTTTGTATATTCTGCTTACTTTTTGTATGACCTGTGGATGATTGTGTTCTCACCTATATTAATATACATGACTTGATTGCACTCTTCACTTTGTCAGACCAGTGTGCATTGGAATTGACTTGCAAAAACTAAAGCCAGTTATCTCAGGATATCTCATCTTACATTAGGGAACATTTTACAATTGAAAATGAAGTTATGAAATTTAGATATGGCTTTAAGCGCAGTACATTCAGGAAGTCCCAAAATTACAAAATGATCTATTCCAATCTAAAGTGCGTAAAGTATTTTCTGATAAGCCATTTGATGACTGAAGTACAATGCATACTGTATGTCAAAGGGCCTTATACATTAAGAAGATTTTTAAGAACTTTGCAGCCACCTATGGATATTAGCATTCAAAGCACAATGTTCTTCTTGTCGAGATATGAAAGTGAGGTGTTGTCCCATGAAGCCAACATCCCTTATCCGCAGGATAGGGAATAAGGGGCACATTTATTAAGACCGGCGTTTTAGATGACGGACTTAATAACCCCTGTCCTTGGCGGTGGATCCGCCGCAGTAGAGGCACTGGCCTCTTCATATCTTCGGCGGATCCACCGCCACTTCTAAATGTAAGACCGCTTTCATTTTCCATGCCTAAAACAGGTGTAGAAAATAAGAGATGGGTCTACTGGCCCTTCCCCGCCCACGCCACGCCCACTTTTTTAGACCTGGTGTGAGCAGGGAGAAGTTGCAGATTGTGGCACACAGGACCTTTGCACTGCAATCTGTGCCAGAAATACACCGAATTTAGGCTTATTTCTGTTTGATTAATGACTCCCTAAGTATCTGATCGGTAGGATTGCGACATCTGGGCCCACACCGATCATGAGAACATGTGCTCCCCCCCCCTTTTGGAGCAGCAGACATGCATACGTGTTACTGCTCCATTCAATTCTTCAACAGCCCCTTAGAGTTGAATGGAGAAGCAGTTTGCATGCATGACCACAACCCATACGAACGGGGGAGCATGAGGTCCACTTTCTCGTACTCGGCAGGGGTCGAAATCTTTGGGCAGACAGTTATTCGGTATCCTGTGGATAGGGGATGTTTGCCTCATAAGACAACCCCTTTAGACATATTAATAACGGGTTTTTAATCTTTTACCCAAGCCTTGTGTAGAAATCTACAGAAGCTGAAGAACATATCCTTTTGCTGCTTTAAAACCTAAATTATAAAATAAAAAGTAACCATCATTTCTCTTTGGCCATGCAGTTTCTGGAAGCAGACAGAACTAAATAGAGAAAAAAACTTCATGATCCAGATGCCAGTAAACATTTGCATCACAGAGTTGACGGATAATCTGATTAGGTGCAGAAAGTAATTGAATATATGATGAAATATTACGATCTTTTCACAAACTCCCCCTCACCACCACTCCCTGATTGGTAAGAGGGGTGATGACATGAAGAAAAGTCCCTGGATCCCCCCTGGAGGCTGTACAGGAGAGAGGTGACAGTAACAGGCTGTGATCTTTCTTCCTGATGTCACTTGTGGCTTCCTCCCACTCTCACCTTGTACAAAGCAGGAAGCAAAATGCTTAATTTTCTTTCATTATACTAGTGCTATTCCTCCTACTGATATAAAAGCTAAGAATCTGGGCTTTAATATGATATCAGGATCTAAGCTTCTAGCTGTGGCAAGCATTTAAGTATTGTCGACAGTGCCTCATATAGATCCCAGATAATTGTTCACACGGGACCGTCACCAATCCCAAAAACATAGGGTGATCTCCGCCACATTTACATGAGTCAGTTATCAGGGCCGAGTGTTCATACGAATGTTTGTTCATCATGATCTGGTCATGTAATTGGGACTTAAGCTTCATTTGATATCACACGTGGCCTGTTAAGATTTTTTTGGACGATTCAAAACTGCCACAAAAGAGATAAGAAACATACCCTGTTTTTCACTTTACAAATGTTTCGTCTTTATGATCTTAAAAGACCTACAAAGGATTGATGTTTTGAATATGATGGATAAGGGACCTAACATCTGATCTGACCCTGTGAAATAAGACATGCTGTAAAATACTGCTATCTCCAACCAACTGTCTGTCTGAGCCTACTAACAGATCTGATTATATAGCCAGAATTAAGGGGGTTGTCCGGGCTTTTAATATTGAGGTCCTATGAGCTGTATAAGGAGACAGTGTGCACATGCCGTATCACTTCTCTTCCTGCTCTGTTGCTGCTTTGCCATAGACAGCAGCAGGAAGAGAGATGGGATTTGGCATGTGCACACTCCGTGCGCCATCTCCTCATACATCTGATTGGCTGGCTGCCAGACTCCCGCCGATCTGATATTGATGACCTATCATGAGGATAGGTCATCACTATTAAAAACCCGGACAACCCCTTTAAAACGTATTTGCGAGATCCTCTGTATAGGCCATCGGTATTTGAACAGTGGAGGTCTGACACTGGGGACCCCTGTTGATCAGCTGTTTGAGGGCAGCCTTTTCTCTGCTCACCCAGCACAGCGCCGTACATTTGATAGCGTCTGTGCTTGGTAAAGCAGCTCGCCACATTCACTTCTATGCGCCCGAGCTGCTCCTAGACCATGTGACTAATGAACATGACGTCACATGGCCTAGGGAAAGCTGTGAGAAGGCTGCGCCGCTACTGTTTGTGCCAGTGCCTTCTCTAGCAACTGATCTGCGGGGGTCCCGGGTGTCGGACCACCACTGATCTGCTACTGATGACCTATCCAAAGGATCAGTAAAAAGATCTTGGAAAACCCGTTTAATGCTGCCTATCATACCCAGAAATATATTGCCACTTGTAATCTCCACTGACCACCAGTGTGTATGTCAGGCTTAGGCTGTGTACACAACTGCTTTGTAGCCTCTGTTGTATGCAGTGTCATTATTCTTGTCAAAATGACTGCCTTCTTTGTGAAACTAAACAAATCTCATTGTAAGTGAGTTGGGCCCATCATGGGGCCACTGGAAGCTCTTGTTGCAAATGTGAATGTAGCCTTTAGGTGGATTTAGACAAGCAGATAATTGTTACAATTTGAACGAAAGCAACGGAAGGTGGAGAATCGTCCAGTCATCATTTGTTGTTAATGAATTGCGCCATGATAATCCTTTCATTTAAATGATAGTTGTCTGCTACCGTGTTTCCCCGAAAATAAGACAGGGTGTTATTTCTTTTTTTTCTCCAGAAAAAGGGTTAGGGCTTATTATTGGAGTAGGTCTTATTTTTGCCCCCACTGAATATATATGTCATTTTTGGCCCCTCTGAATATATACTGGTATGTCATGTGCGCGCACACACACACACAAAAAATATACTTACCTACACTCTGCTCCGGACTTTTTCTTCTCTCCCAATCCTGTCATCCAGTGTGCGCTGCATCATCCCGTCAACCAGCGTGATCCCACGAGACCCTGAGGTCTGTAAGATCGGTAGGCCTCGTGGGATCATCACTTGCGGGGCTGAGGAAAAAACCCCCCTACTCCAAAAACAGGGCAAAATAGCACTAGGGCTTATTATCAGGGTAGGTCTTATTTTCGGGGAAACACGAAGAAAGTTCAGTTGGTAGTTGCTTGTGTCGGGGAACACTTAGACGATTATCTGCTTGTCTAGATCCACCTTTAGATTGTGTTATATCTTGAAGCTGTTGTGTGAAATCTGTGGTCTCTCAGTGCAGTCTCTGGGATTATCAGGTTCAGTCTATTATGACTTTGACGTCAACGCTTACTAGCCCCTCGGCTCACAAATTTCTAAGCTCCTTTGTGAAATTAGTGACAAAGCCTGCATTCCCCCTTATGGTCAATGTTTGACCAACTTTAAAGGGTCCTGGAGTTTTCAGAAAACTTCAGATCATAGAGCCATTGCTGGTGGATTCAATAGAATGTCGATGGGCCTGTCTCACTTCTGTCTCCTGATATTTGAGCAACTGTCTCTCCTCGTTCTAACAATCGGTGGAGGTCTAAGCACTCAAATCTCCACTGAACAAAACTTTTGATGTCTTTATGTTTTCTGAATACTCAGTGGCCCTTTAAATTTACGTCCTAGCGCTGAAAGTACGGTATCTAACATTTTTCATGCCAATCTGCAAAATGATCTACACAATTTATCCTTTTAAGATGTTGATACAATGGGAAAAGTCACTTTATTTTAATTCTGGTTGTGTTTTCCTTGTATTATGTAATGTGGGAAGGATAATTCTCTTATTACAATGTTGTTTACAGCCTATATTTTGTTGTACAGAGTAAAAAAGGATTCACCATGTTACCTTATTTTATTTTTTTTATTTTGAGTGTATGGAATGAATGTGTTACTTTGTTATTTCAACTTTAAATGCTCATACATACTATGAGCAAAAATTGCGCTGCTGTCATGATTTCAGTTTCTGTTGATTTTTTTCATGTGTATATTGCATGTATAGGTCTTTTCTGACACTCCTGTAAAATATAAATTTATGAACCAGTCTTGTTTTCATTCTTTCTGGGTATCTATACAACCTTTATCTGATTTTTGGTTAACAGAATTTCCTGGTTTATAAAACCCATGTACAGTTTGATGTCACCAATTACAGAACATAGTAGGATCTCCAGCGCTACTCCCCTTAAAGGGGTCATCCCATGACTGATGTAAAAAATGAAAATCAGTTATCATAGAGTACATGACAATCTCTTTCTAACAAAGCGAAAACCAGCCCTGTACCTCACATGGATCCAGAGATCTCATCATTTTATTTCTCTACTAGATTTATATCAAGCTGGCAGCTCAAGGGGGGTGTCTTTTCTGCTGTGGCTATAGAGGTGTGTCCATGCTATACCTATCACAGCTCAGGAGACAGTTGAAGGATGAAACTGAGCATGTGCGGCCTTCTCAGTGAGCAGGACAAAGAAATAAGAAGAAAAACAGCAGGTGGTGCTTCACAGATACATTTTATTGAATAACTCAGTGGTTATGCTAAATGTTTAATTACATGCGATTATAAAAGTATTTAAATCCAGGTTCTGGTTTGAAAACTGTAGAATATTATTTGTGAGACAACCCCTTTAAACCCATACAGCTTGGAAAGGTAATCCTGCAATCTTGCCACATGCACCAGAAGTCTTCTTTAATAAGTAGTCTTCATTTTTTGCCAAGGATAAGATATAATAAACAATTTTCGCCCTAAAAAAAGGCCTTTTTGCGGTATGCAGGGGAGTTGCACCTTTACTCTTCAAATACCTTACAGCTGACCACCAGATATTTCAGTAACTGGACACCCTGTAACAACGACGAACTGGGAACTTAGTGTCCCCAGAAAAAAAACTAAAGGTGGCCCTATTTTTAGGTGGGTCCAAATTGAGGTGTTCAACTCAAGTAGGGCCAACAGAATTAAGCGGGGCACGTAATATCCTAATGTATCACAAAGAAATGCCCAAGCAAATGCCCAAAATACCATGGTGCATAATGCCTTTAAAGGGGTTTTTAGAGAGTAACATATTATTGATCTATCCTCATCAATATCTAATTGGTGGGGATCGGGCACTGTCATTGAGAGGGGTGTATTGGCCATAGACCTTACAGGGGAATTTCCCAATGGGCTGATGCCCAGAGTGGCAGCACTTTCCAGCTAGGGAAGTAACATAAAGGCTAAAATGACAAGTAAATAAGAAGAAACAATGAGAAAATAGACAGTACTCTCCCTGTAATAAGGTACACTGAGTACGATATCTGAGCCATAACCATTTATACTGCTGCAAAAGCAATAACTAAGCAAATGAATAACAGGTAAGCACTTCCTTAGCAAACCACATATGCACTTACTCATTAACTCTGGCTGCTGGAATTATGAATACAATTAGTGATTCGATTATGCCCTTCATCTTCCATATAGACAAGACTATATTAAATGTTGTAAACTCCTCTTCAGAAATAATGCCTGTCAATAGAGTACATCTACAAATGTTGAATACCTCCTTCTTGGCTTTGGTTGTTTTGCTTTTCTTACAATTCTGTTATTTCATTAGTACTTTAAGGATACATTTATGAAGAGTCTAACTCATTTTACTTCTCCCATGGTTACTTTTCACAAGAGTAGAGCAGAAATGTATTTGTCTAGGTGTACCACATAAGGTTGCAATATGCATTCTTTTATCGCGTGCGCTACGTTCTGAATGCTATTAGCATATCTTGTCACATCTTTCTTTTACATAACAATGGGACTCTGCAAGTCAAATAAGCCCTCCCTATTGTTATTTCTAATAGATGCAGTTCTTAAGTATTCTTTTCTTCTTCTCTTGTCAAATGTTTATAACCATTGTAGAGCTGGAGTAAAATGGTACTGTTCTCCCAGTTGACAGCCGTGGGTGGGACTTCACATTTAGGAGTGCAGTCGTACCTATCTAAATGATTAAGCCATGACTAATCTGTCAAATCCCTGGGTTATAATAATCATGCTTAGATAGCAGAGGTCATCAAATAGTGTCTGCCTGGTCCATCCATGACAACTATCAGTGATTGACAGCTGTCTCTGTATACACACCTACACAGGGAATGCTGAGAAAGTTCTCTTTAAGGCCACATTCACATCTCCGTTGTTTCAGCCCTGATCTCACAGGATTCAGCTACTTCACCACCGGATCCCCAATGACTACAGTGAAGTCTGCCGGTGATCTGGCCGATTTCCAGTATAAATGCTGGGTACAGGCTACACAGAGATGTGAACAAAGTGGTTATGTGCGTAGAAAAATTAGTCTTACTTATTTTTGGTATTGCCGTTGCCAAGCAATTGATTTGCTTATTTTTTCCAAAGATGTGAACAAAGTGGTTATGTGCGTAGAAAAATTAGTCTTACTTATTTTTGGTATTGCCGTTGCCAAGCAATTGAGCTGCTTATTTTTTCCAAAAATAGTGCAACTCTTGCCCATGTACTGTGTCTGAGATTACAAATAGTGGTAAGCGAAGCGAGCTTTGGATGCTACATCTGAAGTCGCTTCCTTCAAAACTGCGGAATAATACTGTATAGAGATCCGTCTCCGTACAGTATTAAAATGTATGGGCTACGACGAGCCAAAGTTAGTTATTCTGAAAGTCGCGTGTGACTTGAGGTACCAGTCGGAACCGAAGCCAAGTTCGGTTTCAAGTTTTAAAGTTGTTTTCCGCTTTAAAAATCAATTACCGAAGTTACTTAACAAAGTAACGTGCAACTTCGCAAATAACTTCGACCCATCGGAACCCATACATTTTAATAAGTTACGGAGCCAAATCTCTGTACAGCATTAATCTGACGTTTTGAGCAAAGTGACTTCAGATGTAGGGTCCAAGGCTCGCTTCACTCATCACTAATTGCAAATTAAAGGAAAACTGCAGGGCAATTTGCAGGCAGAATGTTATAGAGCACCAGGCACCCTGATGTAAGCATCGGGAGCTCTAGATAGCGAAAATGCAGGAAAACTGCAGGTACGGTCTAAACAGCCACCAAGGCTTGAATGCTCTTTTTACAGATCCAGGCAGCGCACAGTTAACATAGACACAGAAAAGATTTGCAGGTGGGTTAGCGGTGAGGTACACAAAGGCAAGCAGGCTGGGCACTTGACTGGAGCCCAGAGAGGACAGAGTGGGTTAACTTTGAGTATGAACTGAGCTTGGACTTGAAAGTTTAGGATGACACAGGATGGAAAGAGAATTTGGAGCATCACCAGAATACAGGTACAAGATAATGCTGGATAAATGCAGGTGAATCTCAATAGCACTCGACTATCAAATACCTTTGCTGGTCACCAGAGAACCTATATCTCAGGCACCCTCTGCCTTAAATACCCAAGGACCCTTAGTCACTGGCTAAGGAAGGATTTGGGAGCTTAGTGTTCTTTTAAGAAGCGGCGGTTAGCATGTGAGCCTAAGGCCTCTTTCACACGAGTGAGTTTTCCGCGTGGGTGCAATGCGTGACGTGAACTCATAGCACCCGCACTGAATTCTGACCCATTCATTTCAATGGGTCTGTGTAAATGAGCGTTTTTTTCATGCATCACTTCTGCGTTGCGTGAAAAACGCAGCATGTTCTATATTCTGCGTTTTTCACGCAGCCCTGGACCCATAGAAGTTCATGGGGCTTCCGTGAAAAACGCATTGCAACCTGAAGCAAGTGCAGGTGTAATGCGTTTTTCACTGATGGTTGCTAAGAGATGTTGTTTATAAACCTTCAGTTTTTTATTACGCGCGTGAAAAATGCATCAAAACGCATCGCACCCTGCGCGGAAAAAACAACGCAACCGCAGACAAAACTGAACTTTCTTGCAGAATGGTGTGAGTTTTCCTGAACGCACCCTGACCTAATCCGTCATGCTCGTGTGAAAGAGGCCTAAGGGAGCACGGTAGGACCATGGAGGCAGCATCATGAAGAGGACATCAGTGACCAGCAGGCCAGATGGCACGAAGGCAGTGTCCGTACCTGCAAGGGGCAGCAGGAGGGTGGCAGGCACAGACCACAGACATAACACCATCAATGATGGCAAGCCGTCTTGGCTCAGAGGCTGCAAACCAGGTCCATACTTGATACTACCACCACCGACATTAATACTGGAATGCAGTGTTTTCCTTTCACCAAAAAGTTTTATTTTGTGTTCATCTGTCCACAAAACATTGTTCGCATAGTCTTCTGACTTGTCTAGGTGATCTTTAGCAAATGGGCAGTCATGTTCTTTTTGTAGAGAATCTGCTTTCTCATCCTCCTTATGGTGGAGTCATTAACATTAGCTAATGAGAGAAAGGCCTTTAGTTGCTTAGAGGTTACCTTAGATTCCTTTGTGGCCTTACAGACTATTACATGCCTTGCTCTTGCAGTGATGTTTGTTGGTTCCCCTGGGGAGTGTAATAATGGTCTTGAATTTTCAAACTCTTTGGAGATGCTCTTTGTGACATAAAACACTTTCACAATTGTGTGTTTTTGAAGATCACACTTTGATAGCTCTCTGTTCTTTAAATAAAACAGGTCGCCCACTCACACTTGATTGTCATCCCATTTAGAGATGAGCGAATCATTCAAAAAATTATTCGCTGAACATTCGCCGAACTTTTTCTAAAATTCGTATATTCGACGAATAGATTCGTTGTATTTGCGTACAAAATATACGTTATGTGCTATTAGCGAACATTCGCTCACTAATAACGAACGTTCATTTACAAAATGTACGCAACTTCTTAGAAGACGTACGCATGAGCGTACAAATAGCTTACGAATCTCAGCGTACTATTATCTAAGCGATTACGTAATACGCAGGCATGTACGAGGAGAGGCCACGGCGTGGACTCCTCAGAGGCAGAGCGAATATTCGAGACATATATATGGTAAAGTGCAAATACATTATTATAGGTATAATATAAAAATTTTAAATATCACCTACCTAGTATGCTCACAGACACGTTTAAGTCTCTTTTCTTCTGACGCTTGTCATAGAACTGGAGCAGAGTCCCAAACTCAGTCGCAATTTGTAATCCACATAGGTAAAATTGTAATCCAAATGGGTAAAAAAAAAAGCAGCAAAGGTTCCTTAAAAAACCCTCTTTCAAGGGGCTCCCCAAATAACCTGAAAAGGGGGAAAAAGGGATGAGGCGCACGAATGCGCAACTTAATTTCCTGAGTTGCCTCGTCATCCTCCCGCGCTGGAGAAAGGGGCGGAACTACCAGGGAGGAGTCTGCATCGCTGAATTAAATTCGTGCACAACAGCGTATAGAGTAACTACCAGGGAAAAGTCTGCATCGCTGAATTGAATTCGTACGCGACAGCGTATGGAGTAACTAAATTATACATAGAATAGCATATAATTTATAGGACACACTACGTATCGATGCGTACAAAAGCGAAGCGAATCACCTAATATTCGGATTCGCTTCGCAGCTGAAAAATCCCACAATTCGATACGAATCTACGAAGCGGCAAATAGATTCGTTCATCTCTAATCCCATTGATTGAAAACACCTGACTCTAATTTCACCAAATTTTCAGCAAATCCTAATGGCTCAAATTCTTTTGCCACTCACAGACATTCTTTCTTTTTCTGTCACACTGAACTCTTTGTAATTCTGGAACATCATAAGCTAGCTGAGTTTCATGTTAAGACTGACTTTTCTTATGTTGCTATTTACACATTTTAAAGCATTTTTCCCATTGAGACTGCCAGAATAGGAGCAGTCTTATAGAACAGCTTGCCTTTTTGGCTTGTAGAGGGGTGTACCAATAGCGGAACCACAGACACTTGGGCACTGTTACTAGTCATCCTTATCCATTCCAGTTGGAAGCTAAGGCTACCCCTATGTTACTTACCAGAGCCTGCCACAAGACCGGATGACTACTAGGGACCCAGGTTACATCTGTGGAGTAAGGTAGCAGAAAACTGATGTGAGCTCACTATAAACAGACCTACCAGAATGATCAGGGTGCAAAGAGTAGTAGACAAGAGGGGTCAGGAAAAAGGTGAGACAGAGTAAAAGACAGAGGGTAAATCCAGAAAGTGGCCGGTGTCCGAATACAAGGAGAGTCAGGAGAAGGCCAGTTAACAGACGAGGGGTTAATCCCAAAATAAAGCCACAGTCAGGATACCAGGAAAATCAGTGGAAGCTTACGCAGTGTGCTCTCCTTTACTTTGGGGGCCCTGTTCTGGAGATAGGTGTGGGTCCTGCTCCTATCTGACATTGATGGCATATCCTAGCTTTTTTGCCATGACTGTCTGAAATGTACAGTCCCCTTTAAATCCCCCACCTATCTCTGGGATTGGACGCTGAGCTAGGAACCTCATTGGATTGGCTTCCAGCCTCACTGGTAGGTCAACCATCCAGGGCTTGACTGCTCAGCATGGCAACCCTCCCACCACAACCCAGATGGGTAGATACCTATAAAATGAACCCATGATCATCTCTTTCAGATGCCACCATGTAGCCCGCAGAGTGACAAGTAGAGAGAGAAAGTGCGTTAGGAAAGAGAAAATTATAAGGAGAGACATGTTATTGTTGAGTAAACACAAAATGAATGTCCAGAATCCTTACGGTGCTTTCTGCACTGCAAATTGTGTTACAGAAATTTCTGAGGCTTAAATCAGTTCCATTCCATTCTGCAACAAAACCCTTAGACAGCTGCTTGTGGCCTGTGACCACCCTTCCCCTTTGATCCACACCTCTCACCCCCCCCCCCCAAACACACGCACAAGTTGCACCCTGGTTCTACACCCCACAGGTAAACTGAGTCTCTAGCTTTATGCAACTCCATTGCATTCCTATGGACTTCGTAGGGAGCCACCCTTGTCCGTGTAATTAAAAAACCCTGAATATCGGAATGGCTAACGTCGCCAATGTCTTGTCAGTTACAATGCGTTCAGGATAGCTTTGTATTTATTTTACAGTTAAAGTTTCTTTCTAAAGTGCTGAGGAAATACTTGATTCTTCTTCTCTAATCAGCATTCCCAGAGGACTTCATTATCTTGAAGGGAGCTATTAAATGAGATCTGTTTGTGCTTTTGAAGCTGTGTTTAATCTTGGCAAAACCGATTACTAAGCAACAGATTCTGTTTCTATCCAGTGCAACAGCAGCCCAACAAGTGCATGTTCTCTGTGAATCTGGACACGGAATTAGGGTGAATGATATATTTATTAACATTATTCATGAGTATTACTTGGCCTTATAGTATAAATGAGCGTCTGATTCTAACATGGGAGAACAGTTTGTATAACTCCAGAACATTGCCTGCAATGCTAGTATTTCATGCATAATAATGACCCACTACAATATAATCAGTGAAAATGATAAACTATGTTAGGCATTCAACTGTTTTCCCATGTATATACTACATAGGAGACTGTGAACAGTTACTACAATAATACTATCACCATTGTAGTAGCAGAGAGGTTGTACTAAAGTATGTTCATACATCTGGGGTATACGTTCAGCAGCACTATTTAACGTTATGTTCACGCCGATGGTTAAGCTGTAGGTGTTCTGCCATCTGCAGAGTTTGCAGCAAACAAAGTAATTCAGATTTTACTCTTCCTAAAAAAAAACAAACTGTTTGGAAACGGCAGCAGAGTTAACACACAGGTTCTAGCTGCCCTTTAGAAGGTTGGCCATTCAGTTAAATAGCTGCCATATAATTCTACATTTCCCTTCAGTAGTCATTGCAGAGTAAATGCCTGGCTGACTGTTTGCTACGGGTTCCACGGTCGGGCTAAAGCTATCCGGAAGGTCGCTGTCAGACCTCATTGATTATAATGGGATCTGGCTGTTTTCCTGCCTGAGTGCCAGGTTCCAGCCCGACAAAAACCATTGCGTTCACCTCCTGGATCCCATTATAGTCCATGGGGTCTGGAGGTGAACGGTAGTATCAGGCTATGCCAGATACGGTGAAATCCTCTGCTGGAACAGCCTGCAGGATAGCTTTAGCCCAAGTGTGGAACTAGCCTTATATAGAGCCAACATACTGTATTCCATTATCACTACTTGCTGTCCCCCTGGAGCTCACAATCTGATTTTCTTATCAGTATGTTTTTGTGAGTGTGAGAGGAAACCGGAGTACTAACCCAAACACGGGGAGAACATACAAACTCAAACAAGCAGATGTTGTCCTTGGTCGGATTCAAATCTAAGACCTCAGCACTGCACCACTGCTAAACCACTGAGCCACCATGCTGCTATGTTGTCTCTCATGAGACAACCCCTTTAATCAGCGACAGCTAAGAGAAAAGCACATTTAAAGCAAATTTCCAATGGTTACAACCAATCATTTTACGCTATAGACATAACTGTAATATCGTTATAGACTTAGGGCAACTTAGGTACAAAAAGAGTTTACTGAACTACGAAAGTCGTCAACAAATGAACCAGCTCCTATCGACCAGTGTCCAACATGGCACTCGGTTGACACCTATATGATGCAAAGAGAGGTGATGGTAGCAAAACATCTTACCCTGATAATGTCTTCAATGGAGCTGAGTTCCTTGTTTTCTAGTCTCCTGGCCCCTCCTAGCCACACCTAAATGTTAGTACACATGTACCGTTACTTCATACCACAGGAATGTGGACAGCTATCAGACATCTCTAATCATTTACTTTACAAGGAATTAAAGGGGAGCACCAATTAAAATCTTGCTTTACAATTGTCATTAATGATTTCCTGCATCTGGGTCATTTATAATTATTGCTGTGTCTATGACTAACTTTAGTCTCGCCAATTGATCTGCCTAGAAAATTGCAAAAAAAATTTAAATGTAATGTATTTTCCCTAATTATTTCGTTTTTACAAAATAAAAAAACATACATACACAGAAAATATTTCCATGAAGTCATGCAAACTACATGAATAGTAGTTATATCACAAATGACACAAAGAGCACAAAGAATATGAAATCAGATGCAAAGTGTTCAGACACACAAGAGAAAAATAAAAAAGTAATTTACTGTAGTGATGTATGTCATTTTTTCACATGGATATAACATTTGGGAAAATGTTATTTTTTGCCAAAATTTATTTTTAATATATCAGATCAGAGAACTTACTGTTCCCCACCCTACCCCTCACCCGAAGTTGTATTAGATATCAATAGCAGTGCACTGAATGCCCCCATACACTTGTGTATTGTTAGCTGAACCCGCAAGAATCGGAAGCTCCTGAATCTCCCCCGACAGATGGATTAAATGAAATACATTTTTTGTCCCAATGATTGTTTTCTCCCAAGAGATAACCTTTTTCTCCATTGAATACACATACATGCTCATTCGGCCGACAGCTACTGATTGTGTATGTCCACTAAAGTAGTTTTTCGGTTTAACATTGTTAAAAAAAAAAAAAACTTTTTATGAAGGTAGCTCTAATTATGTAATGTATTTTATTTACTTGTATTGCTCCTATCTGCCGTTCTGGGCTGTGGTCACATGACCATGTCCATGCAGCTCATCCTAACTTCCTGTGATGTTATGTCCAGTGATGTGTCAGGGCAGTGATAGGGGAGTGCCTATGTAACTAGCTGGGTCTTGTTAGGGGCGGTGCTGTGGGAGAGAAAAGAGAAGTGTATCATGGATATGGTTGGATACAGCAACACAAAGTGTACTATTATTGTTATTACATACAGGACAGAAACCAAAGTGATTTGTTTACATGGTGAAAATGGGTCAGGAGGGAATATGGGGAAGCATGGGGAAGATGTACATAAAATAAGCAACTACATGAGCATATCCGTTAAAAGCCATAGTTATCCCTGAAAACCCCTTTAAGTCATCCTCCCTACATTATCCTAAAGAGGCCCATATAGCTGCCTGATCCTATTGTCTGATATATAGTAAAATATGCCATATAGTATAAAGTAAAAAATAACCATGTATAGTAAATATTACTTATGGCCAACAATAAGTCTATTAAATATATTAATAAATACATACACCAAAAATATAAACACATTTTTCAATTATAAATCATATTTTTAGGCATGTTATCATGCCAATAAATAACATATTGACCATAATTGGTACCAAACAATGTATTTATTGTTTACAGTTAACCTCCTAAAATTCCAATATTACCTTCGTTTTTAAAGTTTAAAAGAATATGTTGGAGAGCTTAATAAATGAAAATCTCCTTTAACTGTCTATATCACTCCCATCAGTATCAGAAACTTTCTGAAAATAAACAGCAGTCCAACTATGCTACGGTGTCCCTGCAAATCTATCTACACACTACTTGATACTCTTTTTACAGTAGCCTGCAATCTGGCAATGCACTTCAGACTACTGGTTTTAGCAATCACCCAACCAGGCTCTAGTACCTCAGTGGTTATCCCTTCTCTTGGCCATTTTAGCCGTGTGGTTTCTAGCCAACCTGCAGCAGCCGCCTCTCTTCTTTCTTTTAGGAAGCTCTGTTCTGAGCCTCCTGCACAGTGCTGTTGGATTGCCTAGGCAACTGATGCACAAAAATGACATCAAGAGAGGTTTATTTAAAGCTTGATCCTTTTAGATATTGCCTAATAAAAGGTATTTCTTAGCAGGTTCTTTACTTGTGTTTGACGTTTTCCTGAATGTTTACTCCTGTTGCGGACCTTGGATCCTCTTGTGTTCCTCTCTGGACATCTGCCTAACACTTATGTATTGTCACTAGCCTTGCTGGCTGGATGTAGTTCCGTTTAGCCAGCTTCAGAGTACTAACAAGTACTGGCATGCGGAGTCTAACTAGCCCCCGGGTATTCACCAGAGTCCGCCACAAGGCGGGTTGGATTTGCGCGGACGGGGACTAGCAGGTCGCTTTGCCATGCGGGAGCAGTGGTACAGCCGAAGACTGGATAGCCAGCAGGCTAGCTGAGACGAGGAAATCTGGAGACAGGATCACAGGAACAGACACGAGAGCACTGAGAGCTGTAGTACGCTGGAAGACCTGATACTCTGGCATCAGACATGCGCACAGAGCTGCTTTAAATAGGCCTCTGATAAGGATCAGGTGCAGGACTGATGACTGTTTCACAGAAGGTGTAAGAGCTGCAGTACCTGCTGCCAGCCCCTAGATGGGGTGAGAGTACAGTTTCTGCAGATTCTGTGCTAGTTGCTGGAATCACCGCCATAGAAGCTTGTGGAGAAACAGACAGCAACGGCCGCGGGGAACAGTCCCGCTGACGGGACGAGTGTAGCGGCACACTGCGCCCAGACAAGACACCGGGTGAGTGAAGTGGCGCACTGCGCCCAGGCGTGACAGTACCCCCCCTTTTAGGGTGGACACCGGACATCCCAAACTGAGGGCTTGCGGAAACTGTCTGCAGAAACTCTTGATAGACTGAGGGGCCAACTTCATCCTGAGAATCCGGCGACGGCAGAACTGAGAAGAAGGCCAGACTTCATCTCCAGATGAAGTTCCCAATGGACTAGTCCGTACTTTGGACCCGATGACAGAAAACTTCTGGATCACAGGATTAGCTGCAGAGATCACAGAGACTGGAAGGGTCGGACGATGGGGTAAACGGAGGTCGATTATGGGTTCAGGATCACTACCTGTTTCTTTGTCTGCGGTATCCAAGGACCTGGAAAGAGCACTTGCTTTCTCGTTCTTGGTGCCCGGACGGTAAATATAGCCCCGAGAAGAAGTTTTATTGGGCAATAAATCAATAGCACAGTCCCTGGAGCGAGGAGGAGGGAGTTCCTCCGCTTGTGACTTGCTGAAGACATCAGAATCAGCGGAAACTAGTCGGGGAACAACTCCTTCAATACTAGAACAACAGAGAGGGATGCTCCCGAGAGAAGATACCTTCTGTAAGCAGGACGACTGACAGTCATGACCCCATGACATTAGTTCCCCGGTTTTCCAATTGAGATTGGGGGAGTGCTTCTGAAGCCATGGTAAACCCAGAACAAGTGGATGGATGGCCTTGGGAATCACTAAAAGTTCAATTTCTTCTTGATGAGAAGACCCCACTTGCATGACAATGTTCTGGGTGTGGGACAGAATGGGCCCGGTTGGCACCCGATTACCATCGATGTCCACTAAGGTCACAGGAGAGTGGAACCCGTGGAATTCCCAATTTGGATACTAGGGAAGAGGAAATGAAGTTTCTAGCTGCTCCGGAATCCAGGAGAGCAGGTATAGACCTTATCCCTTTGGGAGTAAGAAGGGACACAATGACAGAAAACAGAGGAATTGCTGACTTGCCGAGGTTCTGACGTCTTTCTGGCTTATTGGGACAAGTCCGTATTTGATGACCGAGTTCAGCGCAGTAGAGACACAAACGATTCTTCATACGGTTTTCTCTTTCCTCCCGAGATAGCCCTGCACGCCCAAGTTGCATAGGTTCCTCCTCAAGGACTGCTGGAACCTGAAACTTAGGGGTAGGTTTGGCATTAAACCGTGTGGAACTTCGTTCCTCCGCTGCACATTCTCTAAACCGAATATCCACCTTATTACATAGGGATATTAGGTCATCCAGATTCGGGGGCAATTCCCGAGAGCATAGTTCATTTTTAATAGGGTCGGATAGCCCATCCCAGAATACAGCCACCAGGGACTCTTCGTTCCACTTTAGCTCAGACACCAAGGTTCGGAATAGGACTACGTACTGAGCCACGGATAGGGAATCCTGGCGAAGGCGTAGTAGAGATGTGGCTGCAGATGAAACCCTACCAGGTTCGTCAAAGATTTTCCGGAAGCTCTCCAGAAATGCAGGACAGTTATAGAGGATAGGAGCATCCTGTTCCCAGAGTGGCGAGGCCCAGGCTAGGGCTTGTCCGGTCAGAAGGGAGATGATGAAGGCGACTTTTGCTTTTTCAGAAGAAAAATTTCCAGGAAGAAGCTCAAAATGGATTGAGCACTGATTCAGGAACCCATGACAGTTCTTAGGATCTCCATCGTATTTGGAGGGTAGCGGAACCCGGAGGAGATGTAGTGTAGCCATCACAGACGAAGGAGGTGACGGGGTAACAACCACCGGCGGCCGCTGCAATTAATCCAAACGTGTAGAAAGAGATTGCAAACACTGGAGAACCTGTTGCAGATTCGCCTCCTGCTGGTCGACACGCTCCACAACTTGCTGTAGCAGGTCAGCGGTAGAAGGCGCACTGGCAGTTTCCATGTTTGGTAGGCCAGAGTATGCTGTCACTAGCCTTGCTGGCTAGATGTAGTTCCGTTTAGCCAGCTTCAGAGTACTAACAAGTACTGGCATGCGGAGTCTAACTAGCCCCCGGGTATTCACCAGAGCCCGCCGCAAGGCAGGTTGGATTTGCGCGGCCGGGGACTAGCAGGTCGCTTTGCCATGCGGAAGCAGTGGTACAGCCGAAGACTGGATAGCCAGCAGGCTAGCTGAGACGAGGAAATCTGGAGACAGGATCACAGGAACAGACACGAGAGCACTGAGAGCTGTAGTACGCTGGAAGACCTGATACTCTGGCATCAGACATGCGCACAAAGCTGCTTTAAATAGGCCTCTGATAGGGATCAGGTGCAGGACTGATGACAGTTTCACAGGTGTAAGAGCTGCAGTACCTGCTGCCAGCCCCTAGATGGGGTGAGAGTACAGTTTCCGCAGATTCTGTGCTAGTTGCTGGAATCACTGCCATAGAAGCTTGTGGAGAAACAGACAGCAATGGCCACGGGGAACAGTCCCGCTGACGGGACGAGTGTAGCGGCGCACTGCGCCCAGGCGTGACGTGTATTGAACTACACTCACTCTCTTCATCCCCTTCTGCTGACTCCTGTTTGGTTACTGACCACTCTTCCAAAAATGCTACATTGCTGCTGCCATTCTGAGCCTACTTCAGGTGTTGTGGCCTGTGGACTACTGGCAGCAAAGGCCAAATTCTTGTGTAAGGATTAAGGCTTGAAAACCAGGGAATCCCTTATACTTAAAGGGAACTTGTCATCTCCAAAACACCCCCTGAACTAGAGTAAGCGTTGTATAGTGTAAGTGATGCTGAATCCGAATATGTAAGTTTTATCTTCATACTAACTTCCATTCCGACGCTGTGCTCCCATAAACCTGCAGTAAAATACATTCACAGGACTCTTCTTAGAGTCCTCTCCATTATGTGAGTGAGCACCGGAGTCCAGTGAGTGCATTTTACTGCTGGTTTGTGGGAGCACAGCATCGGAATGGAAGTGAGTATGAAGACAAAACTTACATATTCGGATTCAGCATCACTTACACTATACACTGCTTACTCTAGTTCAGGGGTTGTTTCGGAGATGACAGGTTCCCTTTAAAGAAGAACTCCCGCAAAAATTATTCTCTGACCTGTTAGAAAGGTGCATGATATAATCTGTAGTGAATGTCAATTTCTTATCAGAGGCTGCAATTGAGAGTTTCCACTCTCTTCTTATTGTAGCTGGGTCATGTGACCAACTCCATGACCTCCAACTGACCCAGGACAGCAAGCCAGTCACTTCTCTATTCATTCCTATGAGACTGAAAGTGAGGCTCTCATAAGAATGCATAGAAAATTAGACTTCCTGTCCACACATAAGGTGCTGTGTGAGTTGGTGGGTCTAATTCCTAGTCACATGACAAAGATAAAAAACTTCAGGATGATATAACTCAAAAAATCAGTTACTGGTAAGAAAATGACATTCACTACAGATTACATCATGTACATTTCTAGCAGGACATGGAATAAATTTTTTTGTGGGAGTTCTTCTTTAACACCCCAGTTTAGCCTCCTCAAATTGGATTGTGGCTAAGAGGGTCCACCTCTGCTAGGATTAGTGTAACAAACAAGTCAGCAACGTGCCAATGAAACATGTAACATGCCAAGAAAAAATGCAATCCCCACAACCCAAGGAATTATTATTGGAACTCTCCTGCTGCTAGTTATAAAGTTCATCTACGGTATGCCATTTGTAGCGCCACTTTGATGATGTTGTTTGGATGTAATATAACTTTATACAAGGTGTGTGTGTGTGTGTGTGTTTTATACTGTACCAAGGTTAGCTATGTTGTTTTGTGGTTTCATAATCAATGTAGCACACCATCTCCCTTCTCTCAGCTGCTGCCTTGTCTCATTATATCTTCATCTGCTGTTGTTGAATACGTTATTATATTGAAATTGCGTTGTAGGGTGTGAAATGTTTGTTGTCTTAACATGTGAATTAAGTATAAGGTCCCTAATGAGCAAAGCTGTAACTTCCACTGGTATCTGCCTTGCTCACTACTCTATTACTGCAATGAAATCATTCATCTTTCATAAATCCTTAACACATCTGTCAAAATAAAAAGCTCTAAGGGGTAAACGAGACCCAAAGCTTGTATCATCTGCTCCGATGTGTTAAAGGATGCATAACACATAGTCAATTCCACAATTTCACTGTAGTGATCGCTGCATTGAGCTGCTTCATACACCTAAGTGACAGCTATAGTGGACTTCTGGGCTGTGAAGAAGCTCAATTCAGAGAGCACTTTAGTGGTAAGCTCCGCCCTGGGCATCTAGTTCTGTCAGGAGTTTAGTATGGTGAAAACTGCTGACAGACTGCCTTTAAAGGGGTTATCTGAGCCTCCCTAGCATCACCTGCAATGCTAGGGAGGTTCGTTCCTGTCCCCACCTGCTATTGGCTGCTTCCCCCTGACACTGGATGTTTTCATTCGCGCACGGGGAGAAGCAACAGCGGTGGTGCAGGGACCAGGAGCGCAGTGGGGAGAAAGTTTTCGGCGGAGTATTTTCCGGCGTATAAGACGACCCGGCGTATAAGACGACCCACAACTTTTGCCCTAAAAATATAGAATTTGGAATATACTCATCGTATAAGACTACCCCTCCTCCAAAAAAAAAGTCAGATTTGATTTCAATATGGTAATTTTATTTAAAATGCGTATGACATGCAGGTAGCAAAGCCGGCGGCAGGACCCAGCGCAGGCGAGATCTCTGCCTCTCACATGGATCTCGCACATGCGCACCTGTGCTGCTCCCCGCGTGAGATCTGAGAGGCAGAGAAGGAGAGAAGGGCGGGCCACAGGAACGCTCCGTTCGCTACAGGGACACAGGATTAGGGTTGTCACGATACCAGAATTTTGAGTTCGATACCGATACGTACAAAAGTATCACGATACTCGATACTGATACGATACCTCGCCAAAATAAAGAAGATCTATTAATGCCACCCTGGCCCTTATCTGTGCGCCACTGGCCCTTTTCAGTGTAGCCCCTAGCCTTATCTTGGTCCCCCAGGCCTTGTTTGCACAGGTGTACGGTGACATCACTGTGCTTATTATCCCTGGACTGTGACATCACTGTGTTTATTATCCCTGTACTGTGACATCACTGTGTTTATTATCCCTGTACTGTGACATCACTGTGTTTATTATCCCTGTACGGTGACATCACTGTGTTTATTATCTCTGTGCTGTGTTTATTATCCCTGTACTGTGACATCGCTGTGTTTATTATCCCTGTACAGTGACATCGCTGTGTGTATTATCCCAGTGCAGGAAGAGGTAAGTGGTCTGTGTTTGTGTGTTTGTTTTTTATTTTTCAGGGTCGTGAATGCAGAGGACTACGTCGGATTCGGTGGACTACGTCGGACCAGCTTTTTTTTTTTCTTTTTAATAAAATGGTCAAACAGGGGTCTGGGGGAGTGTTTATTTCAATAAAATGTTTTATACTTGTGTGTATTTTATTTTTTTACAATACTACAGTTTTATTAATTATGGCTATCTACAGATGGCCCTGATTACTAATACTGGGCTTAGTGCTTGCCGGTATGGCAGGCCAGCACTAACCCCAACATCTATTACCTCGGCACCCACGCCACCAGGGGTGCCGGAAGAGCCGGGTACCCGCAGGACCGGACCTTCTAAATTGAGGGTCTGGCTCTGGGGCGGCTGCAGGCTGGTACCATTAGGCTGGGAAGGGCCAATAACCGTGTCCCTTCCCACCCTGATAGTGCCAGGCTGCCGCTGCTGGTTGTATCTGGCTGGTGAAGGAAAAAAGGGGGGGACCCCACGCCATTTTTTTTTTAAAATAATGAAATTTTTGGAAAAAAAATGGCGGTGGAGCGCGGAACCAGCGAGGACAGCGGCGGCCAGAACAGGTAAGTATGATTTTTTTTTTTAAGCTGAGCCCGGCGTATAAGACGACTACCGGCGTATAAGACGACCCCCAATTTCTGCCAGTATTTTTAGGGGTTAAAAAGTCGTCTTATACGCCGGAAAATACGGTATATTCATTGTGAGGGGCCTGGCATATGGGGAAGGGGGGCTTTTTATAGTCTTTGGTAACCCCTTAAACACAAATTGTCTTACATATTTTTTATTGGAGAGATATGTTTTTCCACATGATTCCATACATTTAAACATAATTGATATAGCACTTCTGCAGTAACCCACTCTTTTAAAATGTTCAATTATCTAACCTGCGCAGTGAACAAAAAAAAAATCCCCAGTGCCAGAATTGTCGATTTTTGGTCAATTCAGCTCCATAAAAATTGTAATTAAAAATGAGCAAATGGTCCCAAAATGGTATTAATAAAAAAATATAGCTTACCCTGCAAAAATAAGACACACTTGTAACTATTTTACTACTGAGGAAGGAACACGTTTCCGAAAGGTGTCTGGCGATTGATAAGACGGGAACACTAATTCGAACTTTGAAAAAAAGTATTCCAAGTCCGGCATGGGTAAGATCAAAGAATGCATGCGCGAAGATTGTCCGGTCGGCAACCTCAGATGAGAGGGATGAATGCAAGGGGATGGTTATTAAATGTATTTACTGTAAACAAACCAGATTTATTTTCACATTTATTCAAACGGGTTCTTGTTGGTAGAAGGCCGGTTGTGCTCCAGGTATATGTTAGTCTGGTGAGCGTTCCTGTGTATAGTAATTTTAGTCGTATGTATATCTTTGGGGGCATTTTTTTCATTTTGAGCTAAAAATCATTTTTTCAATTGGCCTTTATTAAAAATGTCCATTTCTCAGTGAAGCCTTGAGATTCTCTAAAATCAGGCTCTGAATTTTTACTTTGTTCAATCAGGCATCTCAGCTGACAGCTCCTTATCTCTGATTTCTCATCTTATAAACACTCATTGTAGCTCCGTTCTTATCTTACCGATAAGAATGTGACTTAAAGGGGTTTTCTGAGTTTTAAATACTGATGACCTATCCCCTAGATAGGTCAACAGTATCTGATCGGTGGGGGTCTGACACCTGGGACAGCTGTTCAAGAAGGCAGCGGCGCTTGCAGCTTTTTGTAGGCCAAGTGACATCACGTTCATCTGTCATTTGACCTAGGCACAGTGCAGCCCCATTGAAGCAAATGGGGCTAAGCTGCAATACCAAGCACAGCCACTATATAATGTACGGCGCTGTGCTTGGTGAGGATAGGAGTATAGCTCATCAGTATTTACATCTCAGAAAACCCTTTTAAATAAGTGTTTATGAACTTTTAGTAATTTAAAGATAAGGTTTATTAGATGACTGGCACTAAGTGAAAGTATGGTTTACACAGCTAGACAAACAATTAACCCTTTGTGACAGAACGGCTCAATATTTTAATAAATACCAATTGAAGAAATGATTTTTAGCCCAAAATGAGTAAAATTTCTCTTAAATGTGTATCCAGGTGTATGAAGCTGGTTACTGCAGTGCTGCTCCAATTGAGGTAAACGTAGCAGCTGATCGGTGGGGGTGCGGAGTGTCAGACCCTCGCCAATCAGATATTGATGGTCTATCCTTAGGAATGGACATCAATGGTGAAATCATAGAATATCCCTTTAATATCCAAATAAATAACTGTTGTGTTTGCACTTTACAGGACCAACCGACCTCTTACCTAGGATTTTGGAGTGGAACATTGGCTAACCAATGCTTGCCTAGAGAACATCCCTGTTTAAATGTACATAAGACTATTTGTCCAAGCTTAGTCAGATAAGAACAGATACCTCTACAGTCCTGGAACTCGGGTATGTTCTATTACAAACTGTATTAAACCAAATCTACAGCATCTCAAGCCTGCGGCAAATATAATGATGCATGTGCACTGATATTTAAAATATGCTTTCAAATAGTTGACCAAACTTACGTAAAACCTCAACTGCAATGTGTTCAGCTTGCATGACTGAATGATTGCCTGTGAATCTATGATGCGTGCTCATATGGTGAAATTAATTTGTTTACTACATTTCTGTAGTTCTGTGCACTTGTTTCTGCCTCTACAGTAACAAATCCCTGTTTTACAGGCATCCAGAACCAGACTTTAAAACTCCACCATGGTTATAAGCTTCAATGCTCTATGATCTTGAGCAACTTGTTCTAGGAGCAACCTGAGAGCCGGACAATTAAAATATCCCTGGACCATAGTAGACTTAACAGTTAACCTCTTCACCACCATGGCAGTGTTATGAGATCACTACTGTACATAAATATTATCTAGGTATTATATGGCTATATTATTTTGCATTGCATGAAAAATATTTGTGTAGAATCTTTGCTTAAAGGGTCTGACTACTATATATTTCGAGCTGCACATGTGCTGTGTACAGACAGGGGAACTAGCATATGTGCAGTTCATCCCCAGTGTAAAAGAATGGAGGCTGCAGATGGATGAGACCCTCTATTAACCAACATTATCAAAGCATGATCCTCCTTGACCTTTTCAAAAGTTGTGAGGTATGGTTAAAGAGGACCTTTCATGCATTTTTTTTTTACAGTAGTTACATACCGTAACTCGTAGGGTACCCCCCCACTGATGCTGCCACCCGTGACCGTTCTTCAAAATAGCGCTCCTGCGCCCCGCTGCGGCCCCTGCATTTTTCCCGCTCAGTATGTTAATCCTGAGCATCAGTACAGGGAGAAGGAGACGCCCGGGTTTCTCAATGGGCGTCTCCTTCTCCCTGGCTGTGCCGCGATCCAATCACATCGGAGAGCGTCACAGCCAAGGAGTTTTTTTCTCCCTGGCTGTGACGCTCTCCGATGTGATTGGATCGCGGCACAGCCAGGGAGAAGGAGACGCCCATTGAGAAACCCGGGCGTCTCCTCCTCCCTGTACTGATGCTCAGGATTAACATACTGAGCGGGAAAAATACAGGGGGCCGCAGCGGGGCGCAGGAGCGCTATTTTGAAGAATGGTCACGGGTGGCAGCATCAGTGGGGGGTACCCTACGAGTTACGGTATGTAACTACTGTAAAAAAAAAATGCATGAAAGGTCCTCTTTAACCAGTTCAGGACCAGGTCATTTAGTCCCCTTCCTGACACACTCTGATTTTTACATGTCTTTGTAAGCCATACATTTTTTTCCGTTCGGTTATGTCATGAATTTTTTTCTTGCCATTGGTTAAATATGCTTTTTTTCTCATTTTTATTTCAGTATTTTGTATTTTATTTTTAAGAACCAGGAAAATGTATAAAAAATGTGTTTTCACTTTTTTTTATTTTTTTGTTTGTTAATAGCCCAAGGTGCAACTAATGTTCTTACTTGTGTCCCCAGTGTTCAACTAATTCTTACTTATGTCCCCTTTCCATAAAGTTTGTTTTGATATATGGGATGTATGGGTCATGGAGGCTGGGGTGGGGCTAGAGGCTGTTGTGCTGCCTTTGGTAGCTTTTTTAAAAATGTATTTTGTCTTTATCATTTTAAACAGACGTCTGTCCCTCTATAGAACTGTAGTACAGACAAGAATAGGACAGGTTCTATTTTTTTGCTGGTGCCACAGAACAGACATATGGATGCAAACAGCACATGGTGTGCTGTCCGCATCTTTTGCAGCCCCATTGACGTGAATGGGTCCACATCCGACCTGCAAAAAATGTGGATCGGATGCCGACCAAAACAATGGTCATGTGCATGAGCCCTTACTTATATAGCTCTAACATATTCTGCAGTGCTTTACAGACAATTATCATTATTTTTTTAATTTTCACTTTACGCCCCCATATGTTTTTTATATTGCTGAATTCAGCCCTCAAAGAGGTTGTACAAGATTGTACAACCTCATTGCAGAGCTGAACTGGGTAAGCTAAGACCCACCAGCTCGAACAGACTCCCGACCCCTGGTGATCACATGACTGCTGCGACTGGAGCAAGAAGCGGCATTGCAGCTTTCTGATTTCTATGCTCACTGAGCACTGTATGTGGCAATAGGGAAGGTACGGATGGTAATAAACCACCTGTGTTCTCTATTGTGAGCACACAACTGTGGTCTCTGCGAGGAAGTTTTAAAACGTCTGTACAGAGATATGTGCCAACTGCCCGGATATACTATATATAATCCACAGACTGTTAAGCAATTCATAATACTTATCAATGTTTTTCTGTTTTTCATCTTTACAACCTGAAAATTGAATTGCATTTACAGGCATTTGACCTTTATTCCCTAATTTTAATTAAATAATTTTCCTTTTACTTTAAACATTTTCAAATGTTCCAATTTTCACATTTGAGCCTTCATTCAGTCTAGACTTTTCATCATGTCCCTGCTCTTTAATGGAAACCTTTGAATACGTTTTCCTTTATCTACTCGTGCAGTATATTTTAAATGTCAGGATATAGCTCTTTTTGTAGTCCTGCGGCAACTGCTACAGTATAAACCCGCAGTTGTCTGCTAATGATGACAGCCTCATGCTGTAGATCAGTTGGACATCATATGTGGGTCAGCTACAATATTCTGTATTCAGTAAATAAAGACTACTCTTCCATATACAGTAACTGTGAAATCGTGATCTCAAATACAAGCTTTTCAGCAGTATCTTTCGTTTGGGATCCTTTGCATCAATCGGGAAAAAAATGTATTTTTAATTCACATGAATATGAGCAGTTAAATGGTTTCTCCCAATAATATTCTACATTTTTCAAATCAGTACCTGGATCTAAATACTTTTGTAATTGCTTGTAATAAAACATTTAGTATAGCCACTGATCTATTCAATAAAATATATCTGTATAGCGCCACCTGCTGTTTGTTCTTTTACTTATTTCTCTACCTATCTCACTAAGGTGGTCACACACGCTCAGTTCAAATCATCAACTAGCACCAGCCATATTTTCTGTTAGAAGCTGTGGCAGTTACAGGGAAAAAGCTACAGGACAAAAGAACATGCCCTCTGAAAAATTGCATGCCTCCTAAGCTGCCAGCCAAAAATAAATCTAGCAAAACTATTGGAGCAAAAGATGGGGGTATCTCTGGATCCATGTGAGGTACATGGCTTGTTCTAGCTTTGTTCGAAGGAAATTGTCATATACTATATGATGTCTGATTTTCACTTTTTACATCACTCATGACATAACTGCTTTTAGTGCCACTTTGTGCATGCCTGTTCCTCCTATTTCCTCTGCAAGTCTCTCCCTCCCCATCTTGATTGACAGGGCCATGTTGCTGCATTGTCATCTTGCCTGGCCTTTTAATCAAGAAGGAGAAGGAGGGCTGACAGAAAAATCAGGAAAAGCAAGCGTGCACAGAGTGGCTTAGGCTTGCTCTTGGTGCTCTTAACTGCTCATTTGCATATTGATTAAAAGTAATTTTTCTCCAGAATTAAGCAATTAATCACTAAGTGAAAGTTGTCATTTTATTCAGATTCAGAGTTAGTCCTACAAGGTATTGTGTCTAGTTTAACCCTTTTGCGGCCTATGACATACACAAATATTTAATCTTTCAGATGCTGTGGTCATTTTTAACTACAGCATTTGTGGCAACTTTCCCCAGGAACATTGCGCTCCCAAGGCCAAAAGGGCACCCTTGCACAGCGATCAGGGGTTTGGGTTTCATAGGAACATATTGAATGTCCCATAGGCTGCAATAGTAATTCATTGGAGTCTATGGGAGCAGTCTAATGAACACATGTTCTTAATATGACATGACTTAATATGTGGGGAAAAAAGTTCTTAAAAATCTTTTTAAAAAATCAAAGTGGTAAAATGTAAACAAAAAACTATATAAAATTTGTATCTCTGTAATCGTATTGAGCAGAAGAATAAAGTTAACATGTCATTTTTTTTTCCAAATGGTGTACGTACACCACAATGACAAAGCCCAAAATGTAGTGGCAGAATTGCTGCCCTTTCTTTATCCAGCTTCACAAAAAGCGAAATAACAAGTGATCAAAAAGTCGTTCGTACCCCAAAATAGTACCAATGGTAACTCATAACGCAAAAAAAAAAACACTAGCCCTCACACAGCCCCATCAAAACAAAAACAAAAACCACATGGTTCTCAGAAAATGGCCGTTACTGGTACCTCAGAGATTTTTCAAAAGCAATAAGGCATTAATAAACCAATCCATCATAATCTAAGCTACAAAAGCCAAAAGGTGATCTTTCCTTTCTGAACCCTGCAGTGTTCCCAAACAGCATTTTACTTCCACACATATGGCATTTCCATACCAGAACCCTCCTAACAATTTAAGGGACATGGTGTGTCTTAGATGGCACAACATATTGAGCATTCAAATGCCAGTCCTGTGGAAAACTTGCAATTTTTATTTGAATGCTCCCTGTTAATTAATTTCTGCAAAACTCCTGTGGTGTCAAAATGCTCACTGCACCCCTTAATAAATAACTTGAAGGTTGTAGTTTCCAAAATGAGGTCACTTATTGGGGATTTCCACTGTACGAGTGTCACAGGCAGGGGTGGATTGGCCCTTCAGTGTCATGTGTCAGTGTCATGTGTCAGTGTCATTGGATTGGCAGGGGTGGATTGACAGGGAAATTTCACAATGGGCCAATGCCCAGGAGGCTGCCCAAGCGCCCCTCTCTGCTACTGGCCATGTACATAATGAGCTCTCAGAGGTAATTAACATTGTGAGAATCAGGAACTCATGTACTCGGCCAGTGACCCCACATGCCCTCCTGAATTCAACTACGGTATGGCCTGCATCTCACCTTCAAGCCCCCTGCTCCACATCTTAATCAGAGACAACTGGAGATGGAGGAGAACAAAAAATGGCAGCTATTGATGTCCAACACAGAGGGACAGCTTTTGGGGCAATATATTGTGCTGCACTATGGTATATGGTGTATATAGCGCCGGAAAACCATTACAAAAAGCCAAATGGCGTTCCTTCCCTTCTGAGCCCTGCCATGTGCCATGCAAAAGCTTATGCTCACATTAGTATTATTAGTTTCATGTGGCACCAGTTGGACACATCATATTGGGCACTGAAATGCGCCATCAATTGAAAAATTGCAGTTTTCACTTTGCAACACCACTGTGCATTAATTTCTACAAAATACCTGTGGTGTTAAAATGCCCACTCTACGCCTTAATACCTTGATAGGCAGAGTTTCTAAAATAGGTTCACTTCTCTGGCTTCACAAGCGGAGTAAATCACCTGATTGGGCTTCAAATGCACATGGTGCTCTTTTAATCCTAAGCCCCCTCATATGTTCAGGCATAAGAATGGGGCCACATGTAGGGTGTTTCTAAAACCAGGAAGCACAGTATAATAAGAAGAGGCTTGACTTTTCACACTGGCACACAATGGGCACAACACATGACACTGAAATGGCAAAAAAAATTACAGTGTCATCTACTCTGAATTAATTTTTGCAAAACAACTGTGGGATCAAAATGCTCACTCTAGCATTTGGTAAAGTATGTGAGGGGTGTGGTTTCCAAAATGGGGTCACTTCTGTCTCTCCAGTTGTTGGTCATTGGTGTATAAATCAGCAAAATTCTATGAAACACTTGTGGGGTTAAGCCAATCACTATACTCCTTGGTAAATTCCTTGAAGAGTTTAGTTTACAAAATGGGGTCACTTTTTGGAGTTTTACACTGTACTGATTCCTCAGGGGCTCTGCAAATGTCACACGTCACCCCAAAACCATTCTGGCAAAATCTGTCTTCCAAAAGCCAAATGACTGAATACATGCCCATACCGTAGAATACAACCACATATTGGGTGTTGCTGTATTAAGGAGAAAGCAGTTAACATACTTTGAGTGCTTTTTCTCATGTTTCCCCTTGTGAAATTGAAAAATCTGGGACTAAAGCAACATTTTATTTGAAAAAAAATGTAATTTTTCATTTTTGCAGCCTAATTTCCATGTTTTGTTGGGGATCATAACATTCACTACACCCCTTAATAAGTTCTTTGAAGAATGTGATTTCCAAAATGGGGTCACTTTTTGTAGGGTTACATCAAGGTCTCTTCAAATGCAACATGGAGCCCGAAAAAAATTCTGGTACAAGTTTTACCTCCATTTTCCTTTAATTCTTGTGGAACACCTACAGCATTAGCAAATTTTGTGTAATCAGTTTTGTATAATTTGAGGGGTGTAATTTCTGAAATGGAGTCATTTTTCATGATTTCTATTATGTAAGCAACTCAAAGCTTCATAACTGAAATGGTCCTTATAAAAGTTGGTTTTAAAAGTTTTTTTTTTTAATTTAAAAAAAAATGCTTCTAAAGTTCTAAGCCTTCTAATGTTCTAAAAAAATGACAAAATGATTCCAACATAAAGTAGACATATGGGGAATATTAATTTATAACTATTTTATGAGGTATCACTGTCTTAAAAGCGGAGATTTTAATATAGAAAATAGTACATTTTTGTACATTTCCTGTACATTTTGGATATTTTTATGAATAAAAGTAAAACATATCGCTGACATGAAGTATGATGTGTCTTGAGAAAACAATCTCAGAATCGCTTAGATAAGTAAAAGCATTCCAGAGTTATTACCACATAAAGTGACACATGTCAGATTTGGAAAAATAGGTCCTGTCAAGAAGGTGAAAAATGGTTGTGTCAGTAAGGGTTTAGCAGCCAACCAATGTGTGTCCATGGGATATAGACACACATTGAAATTACAGTTTGTCTCTCCCATTAAAAGAGTGGATTTGCCTCCTCTGGGGTTTGTGAGTGTACAATGGTTAAACCTTTTAATTACATAAGTGTTAGAAGCAGCAGCATCTTGTCTTCTTCTGTCTACTAGTATTTAGGGCAGTTACTATGCATCAGCCTTACACCTGATCCATTACTCTGGGCCAGATGACCACTTTGCTCAGCTTGGTTAGTTTGGGAAAGAGCTCCTGATTGGTCAGCCTTCCTTTATATATTCCTGCTTTCTGCATTGAAGATACAGTGTATAGTGTGAACGCTCTGAATTCTGTTATTCCGTGTATTTTGTTTCTAACCTTGATTGGTAATGTGTCAGTATAGTGCAGTACTTGTAGTCCTCCTAGACCTTAGCTTGCTTCTGCCATAAAGTTGTTTCCTGTGAAATCTTTTTAATGTTTGCTGAGTTTGGTTTTTTATGTTGTTATCCCTGGTTCCTGTGGCCTTCTGATTATCTAGCTAGGGTCAGTTTTGCAAAGTAGAGTTTCTGTAAGTATCATCATCAATCTGAATACCATCTTACATCTGTTTTATTACCTGATAGACATCTCCATCTTCCATTTACCATTATTATTCGGTTCTAGTCATCGGTGAGTTTTTACCTATCTACATATGTTTTGTGATATTATTCTTGAGACCATTCGGTTGTTATACAACTTGGCCTTACTGTAAGTCCTGGGGGTATCTGTGTAACGGGAGACACCATCAGTACCTGGGGAATTTCTATAGGTCAAGTTCTGCAGTCCTGTGAACAATCCACATCATTATAATAAGCATCCAAATTGCATTTTTACATGTAATTGCATAGTCCTTTAAATAAACAACAGTCCAAGATCTATTCTATCCTCAACATTAGCACAAGTTGGTTAGAGCATGACAACTAATTAAACACTCCCAGTATATAAATGACAGTGAACCTCTGTATCCCTAGGGACCAGGTTCCCTTACTGCACATTGCACCTAGCTAAAAATATCTTGTTTAATTGTTCACATTCAACGCATTTATTTCTTGGAATCTATCTTTATCTGCCTTTAAGCCAGCATTTTTCTCTTGCACTACCATTACAGTTCACCTCTTTAACATCTTTTAATAGCTCCTGCCGAGAATTTATAAGGACTCCTACCAACAATGCATTCTTCAGTCTTTCCAACCTTTTGTCTGTAATGAAAATAGATGTTACAAGCTATGGACACCTCTGACATGGCAAAAGTGATTTTTACATATGTTCGTGGTTACTTTGAGTATAAAAAAGTTGTACTAAGTTTGCAACTTGTTCCTAGTTTCTCATGTCGGTGCAGCCCTCCCAGTCATACATGCTGGATATGTGTGTCCAGGGTGCTGCTGTCTTTTCTTTGCAAACAGCCTTGTGTGTATGCTTTTCTCTTTATCTTCTCCCTGTGTAAGCTACCTTCTATGGATGCTTTCACCCTTCTCCACACTCTGATCTGCTGTGTACATCGGCCCCCTTCCTGCTGCTATATCTACCACTAAGAGACAAGAGAGCTGATAGAACTGTTATAATCAGGATTTAAACATACTCAGCGGAATTACTATTTAGAAAGTTGTTTTATTTTGCATTTTGCAGCTCTGAACCCGGGCATACCCATATTTTCACCCAGGCAGCCCACTAATATTAGCATTGGAGCATTTCATGTAATTGCTTTGTATGAATGCAAATGTCTGCTTTACAGATGATGGAATATGCGATGGAAATTACGATTGTGTGAATGATAATCAGCGCATCTACAGGGTCATTGTTGAAAAGCAGACAACACCAAGAAATGACTCATTTCATCACTCAATCGTACCAATCATCTACGCTTGTTAAGATACCTTTAGGTTACTGTCTTTATTGCAAACAATATAAGTAAATATAATCCCACAAATCAACATTAAACATTAAAGTAAAGATCTTTGTGAAATATAGATAATGTCAAATATCCATTTTCTATTGTCAAATAGCTAAGACTTGTCAGCGACAGAGTTGAGCATTTCATGTGCCTACACACGGCTTTATACTGTTACCTATTGTTCTCTGGCAGGATAATCCAGTGCAGTATTGGCAATGAAAATCTCTTTGTATATTATCTCTTGTTCAGAAATGCTCTGCTACTTCATACTGTGAATTTTGACAATGTGGTAATTCAGTGTGATTAAAATTTAACTTAAAAAACGAAGGTCCTGATTCATCAACAATGGACAAATAGAACTTTGTCTTCACATTTATCTATTTGTGTAATGGTTTGTGCACCAAATTAATGAAAGTGGCCCATAGAACTTGTTAAATTTAGCACAGGCAAACTATCACATTCTGACTTATTTTCTACTTCCAGAACTATGACAGGTCAGGAGTGGAGAGCAGTTGAGAAAATTCTTTGTGATGTTCCTATGATAAATAACACTAAAAACCATTGTGCTCCATAGGAACACACAGAAAGCAGCTGGATTTCTGAAAGCAGGCACAAAAAAATGACATTGGCCTGTCACAGACTAATGATATATGTGTTTTAGAATGAAAGCAACAGAAAAGTCGCAGTTTACTTAAAAATAAGGGCTAAACCAGTTTGATGAATTAGGGTCATAGTTTTTAGAGGGTTGTAAACATACAATCCCCCTTTGTAACACAATCTCATAGGAACTACTCTCTAGTCTTCAGAAGAACAATCCAATACAGCAAGCCCTGGCAGCATCAAAACAAAGGTGGGGTCTGTACAGAACTGTACAAGACAATGGACTGAAAAAAAAACCTTTTCAGCTATGGAGGCATTTGCGATTGGCGGTAATGCAGACTGCATTTTAATGTGACCATGGCATCTGAGGAGTCTAAAACCCGTAAGTGCTAATAATGAGCTGGAGCCTATACTAGGCTTCCAGCCTCATTATTAGTAGATGCCAGTTCAGGACAACAGGTGGCAGCACTGAACTGGGCTATAGTAATTTCTGTACAGAATAATGGCCAATTTACCATTATTCTTTATAAGTTGCAATCTGATGATTGCAAGTTGTGGTCCACTTGGGGAACATAAAGTAAAATAAAAAATTAATAGAAAATTCTAATCACCCTCTTCCTCAAAATAAGCAATCAAAAAAAGTTAGCCCATATGGTGAATAGCATAACGGTAAAAAAATTAAAATGGTTGATCTGCCATTTTTTCACCACTTTATCTCCCCAAAAAATTGAATAAAAATTTATAAAAAAAGTCCCTACACACCCCAAAATGGTATTAGCAAAAACTACAGATCATCCTGCAAAAAATGAGTTCCCACACATCTCCATAGACGTAACTATAAAAAAGTTATGGGGTTAGAATATGGCGAGGAAAAGAAAAAAATAATTTAAAAAAAATATTTTTTTTTTAGTATTAAGATGCAAGAAAAACTATACATATGTTGCATCACTGGATTTGTAGTGACCTGCAGAATGAAGAGCACAAGTCAGTTTTACCACATAGTGAACGTAGTAAAAAAAAAAAAAAAACCTGTAAAACTGTGGTGGAATTACCTTTTTTTCCAATTCCACCCCATTTGGAATTTTTTTCTGCTTCCCTCTACATCCTATGTAATATTAAAAGGATGGCATTAGAAAGTACAACTTGTCCTGCAAAAAACAAACCCTCATATGGCTATGTGAACAGAAAGAAAAAGTTATGGCACTGGGAAGGCAGTGAGTGAAAAACAGAAATGCAAAAATGGAAAATCGTCATGTCAGGAAAGGGTTAAAGAAGAACTAAACCCTGGAAAAAACATAAATGACACAAATACATTTAATCCATAGTGCACACACAGACACATGCCATCATAACCAGTTTAGATGAAATTTTGCAAAGAACTTTTTATTTTCCACACTCTTGTCCATCTTTGGCAAAGGAATGGCTAGATATATATGCCTGAAGTCACACACACACTCAAGAGAGAGGTGAGGCTTAACCACACTCATATGAATGCAGATTTAGTATTCTAAGTCTATAAAGTTCCATGTGTTCCTGAAAGGCAAATCTTCCTTGCCATGGCTCTATTTAGGAATGGGGAGTAGGATTTATCTTGGTAGATTTTGTATTCTGTTTTTATTACAGTCCCAAATGGTTGTAACTAAATCTATTTTGTAATATTATTAACTAGGAGATTCTTTACTACAAAATGGTGACTCTAACTGTGTAGACAAAAGTTAGACTAAACTCAGCCCCCTCTTTCTATACTTCCTTACTCATAAACACTAATATAAGAGAGGGGAAGGGAGGGGGCGATGGCATGGCTGCAGCCTGAGAGGACAATGCAATGCTTTTCTGATGGTCTGCAATTGTGAGCAAATCACAAATAAAACATATGTTATGTATTGTTGGTTGTTCCTTTTTGTGTTTCATGGTGCCTTTAGTTCCTCTTTGAAGAGCTTTTCCCACAAACAGCATATGTCATCTATTTACAGAATAGTTGATAAATATATGATCATTTGGGGTCCTTCCATTGGGCTCCCACCAATCACATGAACAGAGGTTCCAGAGTCCCCTGTGTGAATGGAGCAGTAGTGCACATGTGTGAACACCTTTGCATTCACTGTCTATGGGGCTGCTGGAGACTCAGGAAGTCCAAGGTTGCCTACAGGTAGCCTTTAGGTTAAATACTGAGAGAATTATATGCCTGCGTCACTGTGGCAATACTTTCAAAAAGGTTATTTCAAGACACCCCAGGTCTCTAACCATATACTCTCTGGCATTGTCACAAGGCATTCATGAGGGGGGCTCTGATTAAGCAAAGTAGTATTTGGAAAAAACAGCGGGATAGGGACATTCAGGCTACCACCCAAACTATTCACAGACTAGAAACCTTGAACAAACAATCTATATCAGACGTTCATCTCACTGAGCTGTCAAAAGCTAGGCTACATCTCAGGAGCCTCCTCATATACTCGTGTGAGAAGTCTCTTAAATGCCTTAAATTGCACTACTACTCACAGGATAATAAATCTGGAGCCCTCCTTGCAAGAAGGCTCAAATCTCAGAATCTAAGGTCCAAGATCTTCTGTCTACACCATCCCTCCACTAAACTCCCCCAGACGGCTCCCAGGGACATCGCCAATCCATTTAGGGACTACTATTCTGACCTCTACAACCTCAGAGACAATGCCACCACTCCACAACCCTTACAGACAGACATTAACGCATTTCTAGACAATGTACAATTGCCCCATCTATCATCCGAGCAACTTGCCTCTCTCAACCAACCGATATCCTCGCAAGAAGTGGAAGCAGTTATCTGCTCACTACCCCTTAATAAGGCTCCGGGTCCCGACGGATTCTTTGCTCCAATCCTCACTAAATATCTCCTACCTGTCTTTTCTACCGCTATGGAAACGGGCTCCTTCCCTTCCGAAATGCTAGAAGCGCTCATAATTAATATTCTGAAACCAGGCAAGTCACTGTTGTCTACTACCAGCTATCGCCCAATTTCTCTTTTGAATTGTGATGTCAAGATGTATGCTAAAATACTAGCGAACAGATTACTGCACATAGTGCCTACTCTAATAGCATCTGATCAGACAGGTTTTGTGGCCGGTAGACAGGCGCCTGACAACACTAGGAGGCTTCTTACTCTGCTACAAAAAGTAGAAATTTCCTGTCTTCCGTCCCTCTTCTTAACCCTCGACGCCGAGAAGGCGTTTGATCGCGTTAGCTGGCCCTACGCTTTTTCGGTACTCAGAAAATTTGGGTTTACTGGCCCAATCTACTCTGCCATTAATGCATTATATTCCAATCCATGTGCGAAAGTATTCGCCAATGGAGCCACTTCCACTAGTTTCCCCCTCACCAATGGTACGAGGCAGGGATGCCCCCTATCCCCCCTCTTTTTTATATTATCTATTGAACCACTAGCAGAGCTGATCCGTCGGGACCCGGACATCACAGGCATTGAAATAGGTATGAGGATGCACAAACTGGCTCTTTTTGCTGATGATATCATCATCACATGTACCAACCCTGTCTCCTCTTTGCCAAGAGTATTTAACTTATTGGATCAGTTCGGACGTGTATCCTATTACAAATTGAACGTTGACAAATCACAGTGCCTACCAGTCCATGTCCCTCTGGAAGAACTGGCTAGCCTACAGATTCAATTTTCTTTAGATTGGCAACCGGAGCATATATCGTATTTAGGCAGAGAACAAGCTTACCCTACTTCTAAAATATTTCAAACCAACTTTCCACCCCTATTGGAGATTATCCATCGGGATATGGTTGGTTTCCAGTCATTCCTGATTTCGTGGTTTGGACGGGTGGCAGCATATAAAATGTTGCTACTGCCTAAACTACTCTATTGTTTTAGGACCCTGCCTATTTCTATACCGACACCTTCTTCGTGAAGACACGGCAGCAAATGTTAGCATTTATTTGGGATCATAAACGCCCACGATTAAAACACTCCCTCCTGACGATGCACAAAGATAGGGGGGGGTCTCGGGGTTCCCGATCTGAAAAATTACTACCTTGCGAGCGTACTTAACCAGCTAGTGCACTGGTGGCATGATTCCCCAGACAAACAATGGGTGCATATGGAAAGGACACTATTGGGGGTCAAAACTCTCCGCTGGTGGATCTGTCATGGAGAAGAACCATGCCACAGTCACCATATGTGGCTATGAGATCAACATTCAAGGCTTGGGATTTTTTCCTGAGTAGTTCCACTGATAAAAGGAATATACCCCCCGGATGCATGACACTGAAATGTCTCATGGATCTGATACCTAACTTAGATGTCCGCGACTGGCTATCTAGTGGCCTACAAACGGCACAAGATATGCTGGACTCGAACGCAGTCTGGTCCTTCTCTCATATTCATGGAACATTTGGCGTCCCAAATAGGGACTTTTTTAAATTCTTGCAAATGCGCTCATTTCTTGGTGACCATAACAGACCCTCAGGGCATATACCCGAGACAGCCCTTAGGTACTTGCACAACAGAGTTCCAAAGAGGGGGGGAATCTCATTATTCTATGGCCTGTTGCAGCAGGGATCGGGTTGGACCAAACCCGCTCCACTGGTAAAGTGGGAACTGGATTTGCAAAAGACCTTCTCCGATGTGCAGTGGCAATCAGCATTTAAAGCGGTGGTGAAAACCTTCCGGTGTGTCACCCACCAAGAAGCAGTCTTCAAAACTTGCCTTAGATGGTATTACACACCTACTAGATTACATATAATGTTTCCAGGAACCCCACCAGACTGTTGGAGACACTGCGGTTGTAGAGGTTCCCTGCTGCATGTATTATGGGCTTGCCCGGTTATCCTCCTGCTTTGGCGATCTGTCTTTTGCATGGTTTATGACCTTACTAAACAAACTATTCCAATGTCCCCAGAACTAGCGCTCCTTTTTCTGGGTATTGAACATATATCACCTTGCTACAGATCCATGCTATTACATATCTTCATGTCAAGCAAGCTGGTCATCACGAGACACTGGAAGTCTCCATGGCTCCCGGTGTTTCAGAGGTGATCTCCCTCATGAACTCTACATGTATGTATGAGAGAATGTTATCTACTCAGCATCTTTCCAGATCTCGGTTCCATAATAATTGGTCAATATGGATGGACAGCAGATGGTACTCGACTTGATAGACCATGGGTAGATCCTAGTTGATTGTGTGTTGGTATACGGAGCGGGCGGCACCCACCTAGAACCAATTGTATCACCTTGTTGCTTTATTTTCAGCGGCACGACACCATCCGGATTCTATTACTTACCTTATGATGGCATGGCTTTATTTAGACCTAGTTCCTGTTTTTCTTTTGTTTCCTTTTCTTTCTATTTCTTTAGACTCTTGATGTGGTTCATACTCCAAACTTGCTCGCGAAATGGAGATGCACTCACACTGCATCTCATTAGGCTAGAGTCTTAGCCCGGAGGAAGGGGATAGTTCCTCTCTTTCAATTGTTAGTTTCAGTCTTTTATGCTATTGTGTATAGCCTTGTAGGCTATCTAGTTCGCACATCTTATGACTGTATTTTTTCTGCTAGCCTTATTATCATTACAGAACCTGTACTGTTTGTTATTGCTGTTCTAGAGCATTTATTCAGGTGCTCTTTACTGTTTGTTTGTTCCTTTTGTTTGTTCCTCTGTCATGGCAGATTGCATATATCATCTATTTGCCTGTTTGGCTATACATAACGACTGTCATTGTCTCTGCTGATGGGCTCCCTTGCTGCGTCCTGGCGAGTCCACTGTCTGTATGCTATGACGTTTTATGTTTAAAACTAATAAAATCCTTTGAAATTAAAAAAAAAGGTTATTTCAAGATTCCTAACCAGAGGCGTAGCTAGAGGTTCAGCACAGGGTGGGCAAAACGTACTTGAGTGGCCCCCCCACTTAGTGGCTTCCCAAACGCACGTTTCCAACTTCACAGGCACATACTACTAGTTGTGGTTATAATATTGTATTAGAAAGATGACTGTATAAACTGCTAGATAATCTATGCTGTTAAGTACAGTACAATAGACTTTCTACATACCCTAGTGTAAATACTCTACCATATAATGCAGTAAAATATAGGAGTAACAGGAGTAAAAAACAAGGGGACTCCTATGTTAAAGGAAACCTGCCCCCAGTATTTACATCACTAAACTAACAGTCCCCTGCCCCCATCAGACTTCAGATCAGCAGAATGTGCCCCCATCAGACCTCAGATCAGCAGAATGTGCCCCCATCAGACCTCACATCAGCCTACTGGGCCCCCATCAGACCTCACATCAGCCTACTGTGCCCCCATCAGATCTCAGATCAGCCCACTGTGCCCTCATCAGACCTCAGATCAGCCTACTGTGCCCCCATCAAACCTCAGATCAGCGTATTGTGCCCCATAAGACCCCAGATCAGCGTATTGTGCCCCATCAGACCTCACATCAGCCTACTGTGCCCCATCAGACCGCAGATCAGCGTATTGTGCCCCATCAGATCTCAGATCAGCGTATTGTGCCCCATCAGACCTCAGATCAGCGTATTGTGCCCCATCAGACCTCAGATCAGCGTATTGTACCCCCATCAGACCTCAGATCAGCAGAATGTGCCCCCATTAGTCCTCACATCAGCCTACTATGCCCCCATAAGACCTCAGATCAGCGTATTGTGCCTCCATCAGACCTCAGATCAGTGTATTGTGCCCCCATCAGACCTCAGATCAGCGTATTGTGCCCCCATCAGACCTCAGATCAGCAGAATGTGCCCCCATCAGACCTCAGATCAGCGTATTGTGCCCCCATCAGACCTCAGTTCAGCGTATTGTGCCCCAACAGACCTCATATCAGTGTATTGTGCCCCCATCAGACCTAAGATCAGCGTATTGTGCCCCCATCAGACCTCACATCAGCCTACTATGCCCCATCAGACCTCACATCAGCGTATTGTACCCCCATCAGACCTCAGATCAGCAGAATGTGCCCCCATCAGTCCTCAGATCAGCGTATTGTGCCCCCATCAGACCTCCAATCAGCGTATTTTGCCCTATTCAGACCTCACATCACCCTACTGTGCCCCCATCAGACCTCAGATCAGCATATTGTGGCCCCCATCAGAACTCAGATCAGCGTATTGTGCCCCATCAGACCTCAGATCAGCGTATTGTGCCCCCATCAGACCTCACATCAGACTACTGTGCCCCCATCAGACCTCAGATCAGCCCACCCAGCCACATAAGATTAAAATAAAAAACCTTTCTTACCTGTCCCGCGCTGCAGCTGCCCTCCGGTCCGGCGCTCCACTGTCTTCCCTGGCCGGCGCGTACTACAACCTGACGCTGCGTGCAGCGTCAGGTCATAGTGCGCACCGGACCGGAGGGCAGCCGCAGCGTGGGACAGGTAAGAAAGGTTTTTTATTTTAATTTTATGTGGCTGGGTGGGCTGATCTGAGGTCTGATAGGGGTCGCTAAATACAAGTGAGCGCTTCCATAATGGAAGCGCTCACTTGTATTCGCCTGATAGTCATCCTTGCTGGGCCCCCCTTGACTCACCGGGCCCGGAGCCGTCGCCCCCCCCTGCCCCCCCAGTAGCTACGCCTCTGCTCCTAACTATACCTCTGTGCTCAAAACAAGGTCAATCACGTTGATTTACTGAAAGAGCAAGTCTCACTGCTTTAAAAACATACACAGCAAAAATATGTAATACCGTTTTATATAGGGAGCATCTACTATTCCACCTGTCCTGCTCACAACAGTCTTAGACACACTTCCACACTTCGAAGTATATTTCTGTTTGTTCTTCCTCAAGTCCACAACACTCTGCTGATAGCTTGATCGCCATCTCAGTGGCTGTTACATTGAACATGGAGAAAATCTTGAGCTCCAACTATCCTGATGGTCATATCTGTATTTAGTAACAATATTGGTATATCCCCTCTTTGGGTAAAATGACTATATGTGCTTTGAGTACTTGCTGTTAAGAGGGGGGGGGGGATCCTCCAATAAGTAATTGAAATAGTGCACCAACTGTGGGACCAGCACCTCGAAGAACGGGGTTTGGGCTTTTACCTGACAGAGTAGAGAAGAAGGCAGTTTTAAACACTTGCAATGAGATAGAAGAAATGAGAAGAACTCTGCCTTCTGTCAATATATGGGAGAAGTTGAGCAGGTCGAGAAAAGCTTGAATCTGGAGAGTCCTATCGTTGCAGGCATATGAGATTCGCATGGGTGTATATTCTAAAAGGAATGGAATTTTTCAGCAACATCTTTAGTATATCATCACAAGGGATTCTGATTTGTTTTTTTATGGACTTTTCTTTAGCTTTCTCAATCAGGGATGACAAAATTTTGTTTCCTCTTTCTCCGTGAGCATAGTGTTTGTGTCTGATCCTAAGATATGTGTGTGCAGATTTCTCATTGAGTAAATCCTGAAAGCGAATGTGTCATCAGAAAATTACCTATTGTTTAAATCATGTTTTATGTTTAGCATCTTTTTAAAGACTTTTGATTATGTTATTTTTAATTAAGCCATTAGGCCCAATAGTAAATAGTAATATATTCTAAGTCTATAGTCTGAGTCTATAACCTCGGGGAGATACATATTTCCAAGTAGGAAATAAGCCAGTCTCTGATATGACTTGTATGTCCCAGAATAAAAAGTGTAATCTCTGGTTTAAGCATGTAAGGTGTGTCAGACATCTATGAAATGTGTCCCATCCAATAGATGATGAAAACTTTAGAGCATGGTTGAAAGAGATCGAAGACTTTCACAAGGAGTAGTCTATAAGTGGTTTTAGTGTTAAATTCACAATATCCTTCACAAAGACCCTAAACAAAGAGTTACATTTCTGGCAAAATCTCTTTCATCCACTCCACAGTACTGGAGTTATGGACAAATAACCTGCCAAGTGTCGCTACTGTAGTACCTATGAGTCCTTTGAAAAGCAGGTATCTCTCTTTAGAGTCATTTCTATCAAAGACATTTGAAAAAATTGTGTGTCCAGAGAAACCAATACTAACTGCTTTTGAGACTGAGCCATTTTTGCAGGCATGGAACCTATTATTATAAAATGCTTGTGTCACGTTTCAGGGAATAGTGCGGTCAAACACCACCACTATCCCTGCCTACTTGCACAGTCCGTCCTAACCGATGGTGTGCAACTGGACGACAGTCCCTAGCTTAAGTACGTACTGGGGCTTACAGGGAGGGGAAAACAACAGACAAAGACAGAACACACTGACAAGAGAATATACCAAACCAGCCAGGAGGTCACGTCAATACCAAGGGGTAACACTGGAGCAGAGTCAAATACGAGGTCAGAAGCTGAAAGGTAACGTCAGTACAAGGGATAACAGGAGGATGAGGTCAAATACTAGCCGAGATCAGGAGACAAGAGGTCACATAGTACAAGGGGAAATAAAAGGACGAGGTCAAGTTGAAAGCCAAGGTCAAAAACAGAAATCGCAATGGTACTCAAAACACTGGTGAAGGTAATAGGACCAATCACAGGCAACCTGTCGCCAGCAGGTTGCCTGCTTAAATAGGTCTAATAGATGGGTCATGTGACGTGGCCAGCACCACATGAACCCCCTCTAATATATTCATACAACTGAGCGCCGACTCATTGCCGTCAGCGCTCAGACCCTCCCCTGCTTGTTGTCTGAGGATGCGTGCGCGGCCGGGTCCTCTCTGCCCTCTCGTCGTCATGGAGACGAGGACGCTAGCCGCGTCCTCGCTCCTGTACAGACGCGGGAGACCGCCGACACTGCAGGGAGGGAGCGCGCCGCCGGCTCCCCGTTACAGCATGTGTAAGTTTTGGTATGTGACCCAGTCTAAAATTAGTCTCTTCAACATAAGTATATTCATCTTCTCCTTTTCACCAATGTAAAGATGTGACTCCACTTAGTAGGGGAGTTGCATCCTCTGACCTTAAATGGGGAGAGCTTAATTGGTGCTTGTCATTATATAGTACAGGTAGAGAATAAGAAGCTAGGCCGCTTTTGTGCCCCCTAATAGGAACACAAAAACAGATGAACCAAAGTAAGGCTTAATGTACATGGAACCCCTTAAAATTGCTTTCTAATAGTTAAGTATAGAAGTGGTATGAGGTGGAGTACACATGATAGTATTAAATCTAATCAGACAAACTGTCGCAAGGAACTTGGAATATTAAATGAAATGCTAGTACCTCTCAAAGGGCTAAGCAAAGCATAAAATAAACTATCACAATCCAGACAACATGCCTAGTTGTAGAATAAAATGATCTGGTGAGCTACAATACATGGAAAAAAGCATCTTATTTAGTGGCGGACTTCCATTAATTTTCCTCTAGTAAGGAAATCCATTAGGGAATTCCAATGAGGTCTATTTGAAGAAAGTCACAGACAGACTTCAGATCTACAGGAGATCTAAAAGCCGGGCGACGACCCCCATAGTTGACAGCGAGATTGAAAGGGAACATCCAATAATATGGAATCTTCCATTGGTGAAGTTTGCCTCTGAGGGGGTATCAGGAGTCTACACTTCTGAATCATAGAAGAAGCCAGTTCTTGAAATAGTCGTAGTTGAGAGCCATTGAAAACTCCCTTGTTTCTGGCTTTGGTGAGTATCGCCTCATTGTCCCGGTAACTGAGGAGGTTGCAGGTGACATCACTAGAATTCTCGTTTTGGACCTGGATTCGCCTTCAGATCTGTGAACTCTTTTAGTCACAATTCTGCCTGTGTCAGGGCCAAGAAGTTCAGAGAAGATGTGGGACATGGTTTCTGATAATGCATCATGCTTCACCAATTCAGCCAAGCTTCTAATGCAAATATTTTTTCTTCTATTCCTATTCTCCTGGTCTTCCAAGAGAAGGAGAGATTGGTTAATTTGAGTGCACTGGGATGCCATCAGGTCTTTCGTGACAGAGTTTGAAGGCAATAATGGCCTGCTGACACAGTTCTAAGGAATTTTTATCCAATATGGCAGATGTCAGCCTTGATGTAAGAGAGGTCATTAGCAATTGGTGCCAGTGCTCTCATAAGAGCTTTAGGAAGCCCTAGGTAATGAAGAGGGAATTATTCCCTTTCTGGTGATCTAGTATGCTCTCAGCATTGGATTCCGTGCGAAAGAGATCTACAGGCCGCGCTACCGGCACCATCTGTGTGAGCGGGGGAGAGGGAGTTCTATTTCTTGAGGAGTCTGTCGATATCTGGCTGTGAGCAGTTCACCTTAGGGGTTTAGGCAGGTTTCTGAGGCTTGTCTTTCAGATTAGTCTTTATCATAGTGCTAAGAGGTAGCACCATCCCTCCATTAAATATAATTTTAAAAAAGTATATTCAGTTACGAAAAATCTGGGGTTAAACACTGAACTCCCTTCTTATTCACATGAAAAGCATAAACTGTATGTTAGTAATATTCTTGTGTAAGGCATAGATGACATTTCTTAAGCACTAAGAACACATACAGCGGCATTTTCTCTACTCACATGCTCTGCTCTGAAAGCAATCCATTATACAGCTTTCTATGGAGTGCTATAAATAACAGTGTCTCTGCATCTTGGCTATATATAAAAGCTGGCAAATCCAGAACCACATGATCCAGCAATATGCAGATACACCGCTCATCAGCTGGCAATTGATTCAGCCCTTAAATACACAAGTCATTATTCTGACTGCAGATTCTCTGGATAATTTGAAAATCTATTCACATCCAATCTGTAGGCAATTGAAATGGAAGCTCATATCATTCTGCTATTGCTTTGCATATTCTCATTATTGTTTATGTATAAAGCGTATATGATAAGAGGTAGCACAGAAAAGAGCTTTACAGATTGTGCTATGGAAACACATTACAATAGTGAAGGACAAAGTCACACATTATAGCACATGCCATACTAGCGCAATAATTAGCGACTTTTCACTAAGAAGAACACAGTAGCAGGTGATAATTCATGTTTCTGGCAACACCTTAGTACATAAAATGTTCACAGCCACTGGATTACTGTCTTATTTAGACTGTGGTGTCTACATGACTCCACGTTTAGACTTTACAAGCTGCCAATGTCCACAAGACCCTTAAAGGGGTTGTCTCATCTCAGACAATGGGGGCATATTGATAGGATATACCCCCATTGTCTGATAGGTGCAGGCCCCACCTCTGGGACCAGCACCTACACCAAGAACGGAGCCCTGAAAGTTGTGGAGGGTGCACTGCGCATGCACGGCCGCTCTCCATTCATTTCTATGGGGACACCGAAAATAGCTGAGGCTATTTCCGTCGGGCCCATTGAGGTGAAGGGGAGCGGAGGTGAGTCATGGGCACTCCCATTCACTTCTATGGGGAGAGCGTTTGGTGGTGGCTGGATCAGAGTCCTCCAGCCACAACTTTGCAGGCTCCGTTTAGGAGATAGGTGTGGGTCCCAGCGGTGGGACCCACACCTATCAGACAATGGAGGCATATCCTAGCGATATGCCCCCATTGTCTGAGATGAGAGAGCCCCTTTTAACAATCTGGCTAAATATTTAAGGGGGTTATCCAGTTTCATGATATTGATAACCCATTCTCAGTAGTAAAGAAAGACAGCAGTGCTACAAAATATCAAGACCTCATTGTGCTGGGCAGAAATGCTGCAGGGGAATAAACCGGGTCCACCACCCCCTTTTTTCACCAGATTTTGAAGTGCTTTCTTTACTTCTGGATATTCAGTGGACCCATTGCCTAGGGCCCCTGAGGAATTGCACCGACATCTTTATTGACTGTTCTGCTGTTTTTTCGATCTATAACCTATCTTCAGGATAGATAATCAATATTAGATCAGTGGGGGGCTGATTCATGGCCTTTCCTGCCGATCAGCTGTTTGAAGGAGCTATGGAACTTGTGCGAGTGCTGCATGCTTTGTTTACCTGCACATCATCTACTTTGTAGTGGTGGTGCAGTGTATTTACAGCTTCCTCCTCATTCAAGTGAATGGGATGAACAGCTGTAATTGCCAATCCAGGGCATAGGTCATCAATATCATGAAAATAAACAACCCCTTTAAGTACATATGAGATGATAGATAGATAGACAGATAGATATGAGATGATAGATAGATAGATAGATAGATAGATAGATAGATAAAATAGCAAAAAGGCAGCACTCCAAAATCAATGAAAAATGAAAAAAGATGCTTTTATTCACCCATGTAGATACGCAATGTTTCGGCTCAGCACTAGAGCCTTTCTCTGAGTACTCACTGTATTATATATAAGGATGTGATAATTATGTGCACAATTGTATGAATACATTTTGATGTACTATGGCACTATGCACTTTTTATGGCACTTTTAGCACTTTATTTTTGTTTTTTTTATGTTTAATTACGTATATGGGTAGGTAGGTAGATAGATAGATTGGAAGGTACACATACAGTATAGATGTGTATGGCCATCTTAAGAGGTCTCATGATGCTGAATGCCGTGGATGAAAACATTGAACATACATGCCCAATGCACTGATTTTTTTCCTGTTTTCCCTGGTAAGGGGCTGTTATTTCGATAGTAGTTGTAATATATGTATGCCACGACAGTGTCACTATGTATTGAGTGTGTCTATCTGCATGCTTGTATGTAGGGAGTGTGCATATTCACGGCTAGGACATAATGCAGCTTATACCACTGCTCACAACATCCCATCCACAGTAGGTCACAGGGATAACACACTGGTCTGCAGAGTTCTTATAACGATACAGATAACTCCCATTCTTCGCAGCATGGACTATAACTCCATATTATGTATTTGTCTGGTCAGACTCAGGTACTATGTCTTCTTCCCTCCGCATGCCTTGATTGCTAATGAATAACCATTTAGATTCTAGGGCTCTTTCAAACAGACCGCAATCAATCTAATCTGTGCCGTTAGACAGGCCAAGATAAATCAATGAGATCAGATGCATCTATCTAGTCCACCATTTGATTGCTAGGGTTTGATTAGTGTTCTTTTATCCATGCTCTTATCTGTAGTTTTGACGGCTGGAGTTTTATCGCTGTGTATGGCTAGGTATAACATCACCATGCAGAGAGCGGAATTATTATTATGGTAATTTCTTTGTACTGCTTAGGGCTAAAATCTAAATGTTATGTCATGTTGATCATGTAGTAATCTGAGTAGGCAGAGGAGACTGATAGCAGAGGACCACAAACCAGTATATTGACCTCTGATTTGGTGGCATGTGTAACCATACCCTTAGAGATCTTTAATGGGCAATACCTCAGTTAATTGGAAGCCATTTTCACAGTACTGTGCTATTGTTGATTGATATGTCCCTTGTTCTACAAAGATTTCCGTCATAAGGCAGTTGTAACATTTTGGCCAGTGCTCTTTAGTGGTGGAGGCAGATGCCAGATGTTTGGCTCCACAGCTCTTGGCAGCTGCAGTTAGATATGCCCTTTGTGTGACCAAGAATGTTTTAGTGTCACCAAAGCTTGGCATTGGGATCAAACCATACAAATGATAGCTGATTAGACTAAGAACCATAAGGCTGCTTCCATCCATTGGATAGCAGAAGTACTCAGTATTGCAGCTCAGCCTATTCATGTGAATGAGACTGAGCTGCGTTTATCCATGTAACCGATGAACATGAAGTCACTGGCCACCAGTGCGTTTTCTTCAACAGCTGACTGACAGGGGTGGAACCTTTACCGATCTGATATCCTGAGGATTGTCCATCACTATTAAAGTTTTTGAAACCCCTTTAAAATTCAATTTCACCTGTTTAAATGCAGCTTTAAAGGGGTTGTGCTACTAATCTAAATGTATCCTGCCCAACAGTCAGTTGCTATAGGTTACGTCCTGGATTGGAGTCTTATATTGGAGAACTTAGGAAGTGTCATTGATAAGAACAAGTGGTGTGGTAAGTGTCACATGATCTGCTGATGACAGGACACTGCCATAAGGCATGATGGGACAGGAGACGCATGAAAACCAGGAAGTAAGATTCAAGCATGGGAGATAAGAGAAAACTGCAAATGAGGTCAATTTGAATGGAAAAAAAAACAATCCAAGGAGGAATAAGAGCTAGAGTAAATGATGAAAATGCACTTTAGAGTGAAAAATAGTTTATGGCACAATCCATTTAAGCTTTGCCAGGTTGGGGACCTCTGATATGGAGAATAGAGGCCTCTGAGAATATTAACACAACGGAACAGATTTATTTTAATATGTAAGCGTGCATGCTGATTCCAATTTACACTCAATTACTGCTTACATTGATTTCTGTTGGAAACATTACTTGAGCACTTTGCTTTTATAGTATAATAATGTGTTATTAGTAGTTCTTTTTTTCACATTGCATAGAAAGCAAATAAAATGAAGCTCATTCCTTTCTGGTATTAAGTATTTAGTGCTCCCGGCTCTGAGTTGTCATGCCAACATAAATGTCACCACACTGGAAGCGTAATTTGCAGACTGTTTTATATCTCTTCAAAATACGCAATTTATAATAGCCAATCATCTGCTCCACTACCATGGCCAGTAAGTAGAGTCGTATTTTCAAAATTATTTCGATGTCCCATAATTTGTCTTCATTTTGTAATAACTTGGCTGCATTAGACTCCATTTAAATCTCAACTAGGTTGCTGGATCCAAGTTTTAAGGGAACACATCACTTTGAACATGCAGTACAATCTGCAGGCAACATGTTATAGAGCAGAAGGAGCTGAGCAGACTGATATACAGTTAAGACAAATTAAAGTATCACCTGCACTGTCGCTTTAGGGTGTGCCTCGCCCCCACCTGCACTCTTCAATAAGGTCAATACTAGGAGAAGGGGAGCCTATATAAGTCCAAGAGGAAAGGAGATGTGTCATCCCTGATGAAGGAATACGCTTTATTCCGATACTAGTTGGATCAATCTTGGCCCCTACAGGCACCCATACTCAACGTGTTACGTCACACTGAAGTTTTTCCTAGACAACAGCCGGCAGAGTTTCCCACGTGCACGCTTGCTTCCGGCCGGAGCAGCGGGCCTACTCTGGATGCACTCAAGAAGAGGAACGCAGGAACAACATTTTTTCAAAAAATCTTGGACTCAGCCATGTTTTCCTGATTTGGAGATTACAAACAAACAGGTACACTGTATGTTTATGGCTATTTCTTGATCAGAATACAGTAAATGACATTGCAGTTTACTTCTCACGGTGCTATACACTACCAGCCTTACTTTTGCTTTTTTGCCTGAGCCAGAGGTGTTGAATTTGGAATTTAATTGCCTTTTTACCAGTGCAGATACCTTTTACTTATAGACTGATATACATATTTGTGGGAAAAGATTCAACAAAACTAGCAGGTCATTCATTTTACATCTGCTAAGTCTGGACTTAGGTGTCATGTGGGTGGTCTTATCAGTGATTGACAGCATTCCCATTATATGTGTATGCATTGACAGGTTCCCAAAGTTTGGCTTTAAAAGCCTTCACAGCTGAAATTCCCTACTTGTGGCATTCCTTGCATGATCAAGTCTGTATAGAGCAGACTTTGGTGATTTCAAGTCACAGAAGCACAGTCTTTATGATGTAGTTAATCCTTTCATGACCAGGGGTGAGTTGGGCCTGAAGGGCCAGAGCAAACTTTTACCCTTTGGAATGCTATAAGTAATTTTTTTTTGTTTCTCATTCTACCCTAAAATGTTTTTTTTTCTGTTTGTAGGATACATGGGGCTTTCATGGTATATAAAACTGAAGTGGATATCAATTAATTTAGTATGTTTTATTAAAGGAAACCTGTCACTATAAAAATGCAGTATAATCTGTGGGCATCATGTTATACAGCAGGAGGAGCTGAGCAGGTTGATTGATAGTTTTGTGGGAAAAGATCCAGTAAAACCTGTATTTAATTTATGTAGATCCCTGCTCATTCTGGGGTTTAAAGTCAAGGAGATGATCCTATCAGTGCATGACATCCTTCCCTCTATGACTGTATACAGAGATAGCTGTCAATCACTGATAGGACCGCCTTCTTGACTTCAAAGCCCGGAATGAGCAGGGATCTACATGAATTAAAGGGTTATTCCCATCTTAGACAATGGGGGCATATCGCTAGGATATGCCCCCATTGTCTTATAGGTGCGGGTCCCACCGTTGGGAATCGCACCTGTATCGAGAACGTAGCCCCCAAAGCAAAGGAGGGTGCACTGCGCATGCGCAGCTGCCCTCCATTCATTTCTATGGGGCCGGTGAAAATATTTCCGTCGGCTACATAGAAATGAATGGGAGCGGTGGCTGCGCATGCGTGGTACGCTCCCATTCATTTGTATGGGAGGAGCGGGGAGTTGTGCCTGGTGGTGGCCAGACCCTGTGAAACCCGGGGTCCTCCAGGCGCAGCACTCCCCGCTCAGTTCTCGATATAGGTGCGGGTCCCAGCTGTGGGACCCGCACCTATAAGACAATGGGGGCATATGCTAGCGATATGCCCCCATTGTCTGAGATGGGAATACCCCTTTAAATACAGGTTTTTCTGGATTACTGGATCTTTTCCCACAAAACTATACATGAATCTGCTCAGCTCCTCCTGCTCTATAGCATGTGGCTGCAGCTCAAACACCATATTTAGTGGGACAGGTTCCTAAGGGAAAATGGTCAGAAACAGGAAAAATATAAACTCTTTGCTTGTTCCCAATAACAATCAGCAAAACTGAGCGTAGCTCTGAATAAAGTCTAAAAAATGACTATGATTATAGAAAAAATGCCAATAATAATAGGGCTTGTGGGCTGCATACATAAAACTGCTATAAAATCAGGTCAGTGTTGCCCATAGCAACCAGTTATGGTATAGCAGTTTTGAAAATGAAGTGACCCGAAAAAAAAAAAGTTTCAAATCATAGCAAGCAAAACCACTTGTTAATTAAAGAGACCCTGTCACCACGGAGTATACTAAGTTACATCACAGTAGGGACGAGATACAAATAATTAAACACATAAAAAGATACCTTTGGAAGCATAACAACAGTAAATTCAGTCATTATGCTATGAAAGAAAACAGCTCCTGGGAGCGGCCATCTTGTGACTGGCAGCTGAGCGTGCTGTGTGCATACAAGCCCCGCCCCCACACTTCAGGCCTGTGAGCTCTGTGTCACAGCAGTCAGAGCCTCCTATCAGTGTCACCACTCATAGCCGCCCCTGTATATAACCGCATTATAACTCAGATAGGCTTACATATACTGAATAAGTGGCCCTATCATGTGTAATATTGTGCTGCTATTCTCCTGTATTTGAGGCAGGCAATTTATTCGGTGTATCTAAGCCTATAATGTATAATGCTATGCTGCAAAGGCAATGTATCTACTATAGTATCGCCCTCGACAGGCTTAGATACATGGGCTTATTAGCACAGCATCACACATTATAGGCCGAGACACTGGATAAAAATTACTGTCTCAAAAATCATGGGATCAGATACATTAGCACATTATCACTCACGATAGTTCTAGTGTATCTAAGCCTAGTATTTGTGCTTAGATTTTCTCCAAAATTAAAATAAGCACGTCTATCTTATTAAAATATAAAAAATATTTATCCCATACAGCAAACAGTGACACGGAAAAAAGTCAAAATGGTGTTTCTATGTTTTTTTGGTTGTTTCACCTTCCACAAAACTTGAATAAAAAGTGATCAAAAAGTCAGACACACCACAAATTGTACTGAAGGAAAGTACAGATCTCCCCACAAAAATGACCGCTCACATAGCTACGTACACTTACAAATAAAAGTTATGGGGGTTAGAATATGGTGATGCAAAGAAAAAAATATTTTTCCCAAATTTTTTTTTCAGTTTTTTAGTATTAAAATGTAAGAAAAACAAAAGTTATGGTTTTGTGAAGGCTGAGAGAAAAAAAAAAGCAAAAAACAGAAAATCACCCGGTCACGAAGCAGTTAAATAAAAAGGAAAAAAATTCAATTAAAAATATACACATTTTTTCTCAAAAGGTTGTTCAATCAAAAAAATTGCAAAAATAAAATCCCCTCCACATATTTGGTATCGATGCGTCCGTGACTACCCACACTACACAATCATGTTATTTATCCCCTTCGTTGTTTGCGATTAAAAAATGCTATAATTTATTTTTTTTGCATATTCACAACCAGAGAAACAAAAAAAGATTAAAGAGTGATACAGTACACACAGTGTGTGTATATGTATGTATATACATACACACACATACAGGGTATATATATACACACACACATACAGGGTATATATACACACATACAATATATATATATATATATATAGTATATATATATACTATACACACAGGGTATATATAAACGCATGCATACACACATATACAGGGTATGTATACACACATGCATACACACACATACAGGGTATTTACACATATATACAGGGTATATATACACACACACGCATACACACATATACAGGGTATATATACACACACACGCATACACAAATATACAGGGTATATATATACACACACACACACACATATACAGTATATATATACACACACACACACACATATACACGGTATATATACACACATACATACACACATATACAGGGTATATATACAAATACATACACACATATACAGGGTATATATACACATACATATACACACATATACAGGGTATATATACACAGACATACATAAACATATACAGGGTATATATACACACATACATACACATATACAGGGTATATACACACATACACATATACAGGGTATATATACAGACATACATACATACACACACATATACAGGGTATATATATACATATACAGGGTATATATACACACATACATACATAGGGTATATATACACATACATACACATATACAGGGTATATATACACACATACATACACATATACAGGGTATATATACACACATACATACACATATACAGGGTATATATACACATACATACACATATACAGGGTATACACACACACACAAACCTTTATACACACAGTTGTACATGAACACATTAATACAGAAGATATACATTATACATACAGCATACCTCCCAACTTTTAAAAATTGCAAAGAGGGACAATGTGTGAGGCGCGCATCACGGCAGTTTTTTTTATACTAGGCCACGCCTCTAACTCCGCCCAAATCATAATTACTGGAGCCCCTGCAGCCTTTTTTTTCTTGTGCTTCAATGTCCATATAAATATTAACACATAAATCATCAGATTATAGATATTTTAAGGTCTAAATTGCACCAAATAATGGAGTTATTGTCTAATATACAGGTAAAAACCAAACAGATAGCTTAGTAAGGATCAATTTAGTAAATTTATTAATGCATTAATTCTCCAGGTCAAAAAGAGGGACATTTAAGGAGTAAAGAGGGACAGGGGGACTTGGGTCAAAAAGAGGGACTGTCCCTCCCAAAGAGGGACACTTGGGAGGTATGATACAGGCACTCATATACATGTGAAGCAAATATTTATTACTCTTTTCTGCAAACTTACATTTAGGTGCAGGGACTAATGGGTTATGAAGGAGGGAGCAGATATCTTCAGACATGAGGTGAGGAGGATTGTTATGCAGAAGGTGTCGGCATCTGCACAGTCAGGCTCTGTCCTCTCCCAGAGACAGGATGTCTGCAGCTCTGCCCTGACACTGCTGGATCTTGCTGAGTAGTGAGGGCAGTACAGGGGAAGAGACTGAAAGTAACTGGTGCTGTTATTCACACTGCATTGTACAGTGAAGCTCGGAGCAGGATCCCTGGGTGGATGAATTAGTCTGACAGTGCTCTGTATCTCACTCATCCAGGGATCCTGCTCTAGACTTCAGTGTACACTTCAGTGTGGGGAGGAAATGACATCAGAGCATGGAGCATGTGAGCTGCCTGGAGGCGACTCTTCCAGAGGAGTCGGCAGTTTACATGAAGAGCAGGTGCCATAGACAGTGCAATAGTATAGGAAACTTTCTTTTTTTTTTAATAATTGTATTTAGACATTTTATTATTTCATTAAAACATATATTCTCTTCAAATATAGTCAATAAAAAAATTTGGTGACGGGGTCTCTTTAAGCTTTAAAAATATTGTCAATTATGTTATGGGCAGCACGGTGGCTCAGTGGTTACCCGATGTTTTGCAGCGCTGGGGTCCTGGGTTCCAATCCGACTAAGAACAACATTTGCATGTAGTTTGTATGTTCTCCCAGTGTTTGTGTGGGTTTTCTCTAGGTACTCCGGTTTCCTCACAACTTCTTTCTTAATAATTACTTTAACCTGCTGTCGCTCACTGAAACTTGGATTCAGCAATCTGACACTGCTTCTCCTGGTCTTCCCTCTTATGGCGGCCTACAGATACTCCCAGACCTGACAACATGGTGTTGGAGTAGGTGCACTTCTTTCCCCACAATGCACTTTCCAGGTCATTCCCCCAGTACCATCACTATCATTCACATCTTTTGAGGTCCACACACTCAGACTATTCCATCCAGAGTGGAGGTTATTTACTGACTCCCTGGCTCACCCATACAGTTCTTTGGTGCCTCACTAACACACTTCTTGTCTTCAGAACTACCAACTCTCATTTTGGGTGACTACCATCCTCATAGACAGCCCTATTTACCTGTCTGTTTCCCAGCTTCTATCCCTACCCACCTCTCTTGGATTTTCACAACTTTTTAACTCAGGCACATAAAGACACTGGACCAGGACTTTTTGCGATTGTGCTCCATTTCTGACTTTACTAACTTTCTCCCACTCTCTGACCACAACCTTCTCTCCTTCACTGTCACAAGTCCTCATCCATCTCAGCACACTCCTATTTATCACACATTCAGAAATCTACATTCCATTGAAACTTACAGACTCTCTGCAGTCATCACTGCCCCCAATCTCAGAACCTTCAAAGATGAAAGCAACCCTGGCTTACTCCTCAAACTCGCTTTCTCCAACAATGCTACAGAAGTGCTGAACGCCTATGGAGAAAAACTCGCACATCACAAGATTTCTTCCATCTCACCAAACGAACCTACTTCATGACCCTGATCTCCTCATTATCTAATAATCCCCCCAAAAAACTCTTTGCCACCTCTCACTCCCTCCTTAGTCCAAGAGTGCTGGCACCTAGTACAGACCTCTGGGTTGAAGATGAAGTGTCATCGATCCCCTTCCCTACTGCATCTTCTCTGGCTCACTCTCCACATTTGACCCATTCACAGAAGAAGTCTCCAGGATCCTCTCTTCTTCTTGCCCTACCACATATACTATTGACCCTATTCCCTTTTACCTCCTCCAGTCTCTTTTCCTAGCTGTCTCTACTCATCTAACTAAAATCTTCAAAACTGTCTCTCTCTCTTCTCTTCCCCTCTTCCTTCAAACATTCTATCATAACTAGGGATGAGCGAACTTTTGAAAAGTTCGTTTCGGTTCGGCAAATTTTCTTGAAGTTCGGATTCGTACGAACCGAACCTAAAACGAACCTTGCTATAACGGCTGAATAATTGCTGCAACAATAATGGGAGTCTGGTAGGGTATAGTTTCGTTTACTTGCAGTTGCTATTACAATGAAAAAAGTAGAAAAAATCAAAGTGACTTCAACAACGGCGACGCAAAATATACGCATATTTGAGAATTTAAACTAATGCGTACGCTAATGCGAACATTCATAATAAAGTAACGAACATACAGTGTAGCGTTGTCAAAGGTACGCTACTTAACTGAATATGTACGCATTAGCGTACAAATACACTGCGTCTGCGAACATTCCTACTCAAGTAACGAACATACAGTGTAATGTCAAAGGTACGCTACTTAACTGAATATGTACGCATTAGCGTACTCATACACTGCGTCTGCGAACATTCCTACTCAAGTAACGAACATACAGTGTAGCTTTGTCAATTGTACGCTACTTAACTGAATATGTACGCTTTAGCGTACGCATACACTGCGTCTGCGAACATTCCTACTCAAGTAACGAACATACAGTGTAGCTTTGTCAATTTGCATGCATTAGCGTACATTCTCAATAAATATGTGTATATCTTGCGTCGCCGTTATTTTAACCAGATTCGTTACGAACTTTCTCAAAATTCGGTTCGGTGACGAACCGAACTTTTGGGAAAGTTCGTAACGAATCTGGTTCGTTACGGTTCGGTTCGCTCATCCCTAGTCATAACCCCATAAATAAAAAAAACCTTTCTCTTGACCCATCCTGCACAACTAACTACAGACCTGTTCCCTTTCATCTCTAAATTCCTGGAGCATCTGCTCTACTCTTGCCACTTACGCTATCTCTCCGCTCTCTCCTTGATCTATTACAATCTGGTTTTCACACTCTACATTCTACAGAAACTGCCCTCACTAAAGTGACCAATGACCTCCTGACAGCTAAATGTAATGGTGACTACTCTTTACTAATTCTCCTTGATATCTCTGCAGCATTTGACACTGTAGGCCACCATTTCCTCCTCACCATGCTCAAATCTATCAGCCTAAGGATATTTCTCTCTCTTGGGTTTCTTCCTATCTCTCTGGCTGCTCTTTCATTCTGTCATTTGCTGGCTCTACTTCCCCTCCTCTCCTCTCCCTTTTGTTGTTGGAGTTCCTCAGGGTTCACTCCTTTGTCCTCTCCACTTTTATCTCTACACAACTCCTATTGGACAGACTATTAGCAGATTTGGTTTTCAGTACCTTGTCTATGCCAATGAAACCCAACTATATACTTCTTCCCATGATATCACCCCTGCTGTACTACAGAACACCAGTCACTGTCAATCTGCTGTCTCTAACATCATATCCTCTCTCTATCTGAGACTGAATCAGAACCACTGGTGTTTTGTACATATACTAACCTATCTAAACCTGATATCTCCATCTCAGTTTGTGGCAGTACCATCAAGCATAGACAGCACGCCTGCTGTCTCAGTGTTATGTATGACAGTGATTTTTCCTTTATCCCCTATATTCAATCACTTGCTCGCTCATGCTACCTGCACCTCAAAAACATCTCTAGAATCTGCACCTTTCTAGCCATGGAAACAATAAAAAAAATCATTGTTGCCCTGATCCATTCCCGCCTTGATTACTGTAACTCACTATTAATTGCCCCCCCCACCAGACTTTCCCCTCTCTAATCTATCCTGAACACAGCAGCCAGGCTCATCCACCTGTCTAACCACTGGTCTGATGCCTCCGCCCTGTGCCAGTCATTGCACTGGTTACCCATCCAGTACAGGACTCAATTTAAACTGTTCATTCTCACCCACAAAGCTCTCTAAGCTCTCTCTAAGTTTTAGACACTCCCTAAAAACACATCTTTTTAGGTTAGCCTATCATATCCCCTGATCTAACTCCTCCAATCAGTGTCTCCCCACACACCACCCTTCAGCATCATTCTTCTGAACTTCATCCATTGCCAAATATCCACACCCCTTGCAATGTTTTAATTGTTGACTTGTCTGATGATGTTATATATGATTTGTACATAAACCCCCTGATTGTTTGTACATAAACCCCCTGATTGTAAAGCGCTGTGGAATATGTTGGCACTATATAAATGAAGATTATTATTATTCCTCCCATACTCCAAAGACATACCAATAGGGAACTTAGATTATGAGCCCCATTATGTTTGGAAAGAGCAGCAGAATATATCAGTGCTGTATAGCTGAGAAAATAAAAATAGATATTAATTTGAAAGCTGTTACCTGATTGGTTATTAGTAGCAATGTAACAGTGATGTCGCAGTACTACTGCTGACATCATGACCTGTCAACTGGAAGACACACTCAGGGATCATATACACCCAATTCATTCACCATGTATTCTCATCAGAAGACTCACACGCACTCAGGAGAAAAGCACAGCGTGAAATTTACTGCTACAAAAAGAAGTGGAGAGAAGAAAAGTAGATCTTCCTAAAATGATTATTTGTAGCATGTCCATTATGCCAGCCATCTTGTTTTATTGTGACCATTGAACGCCATAAATAATATGACTTAAAATAAAGGCTGAAAAACATTAGAAGTATAGATTATATATCTGGGGGTGAGAAGAAACATTTTAAAAGAAATACTGAAGTAGGAAAGCTGAGGAAAGAACATAATATAATTATAATTACCATCATTGAAAAATAGCAAAAACTGAAATTAAATTGGTTTAGCAGTGTTATGTAAATAAAGCTTATTCATTGTATCATGTTAGAAAAAATCCTGCAACATTTTAATATCATTTCTAATGTAGTTTAATCCAGTATTGTTCCTTAGTATTTAAAAGTTCTGCTTGCTGTCAGTAAACGGAAACATTCTCGTTCTCATCCAGAGACTGAAAGCACACCCTGATCATGCCTGACAAAAAGAGCTTCAGTCTCTGCATGCAAACAGGAATGTTACTAATCACTGACAGCAAGCAGAGACAGCGATGAAACGATAGCACCTAAATGTGAGGAGGATGATGTTCATCAAATTGTTGATTGAAGGGGAATAGAGTTTGATGTATAGGGCACATGGGGATGAGATAATGTCACTTAAAGGGGTCTGTCCTGCCAATTCATTCCCTTGAAGTAGACCTGGTCTTTTTGCTATTAGAAGTAATGTGGGGTTTGAAGGGGGGTTCTGAGCAATATGACTGATGTTGGGGGGAGGGTTGTATATAATAGGGTTGATGTGGGAAATTAAGGAATTATTCTGTATTTGGCGACTTGCAACGGGCAGAAATAAAACAGGTGAATATAGAAGTCTTGTTGGAAACTTTTTCATAGGGTATCTCCAACAGGTGAAGATGTAATGCTGATATTTTAAAGTTTTAAAGACTTTTACAAGGTGATTGATGTTTGCAGGAGCTATAATATATGAGCGGGCAGATAAGGGAAAGCTGTAGTGTGGGAGGGAAGTGTGTGGGAGTGCTCTGTATAAAGGAAGAGTGTGGGGAGGCTCTTTTTAAAAAGTTGCATGTGTTCTGTGTGAATTAACTCTTGTGAGTCCAGGAAGATGTTATATCTGAGTGGACTGATTTGGGTACTAGGATGATCTCTTTCTGAGAAATGTAGTAGAAAGGAAGTGTCCTTAAAAATAGGTTAAACATAAAATTCTAGTTGAGAATGAAGACTGTGTTAATAGTGTTCTTCTTGTCTGACCACTTATAAGGTACGGCTGGTAGTGCTCTAACCCCCTCTTAAAAGAATATGTAGTATCCTTTAGATGTTATGTTCAATTGCTATGGGGTACTGTTGACCCTGTTACCGTGGCAGCATCCCCTCTCCCCTACGTCCTGGCTGGTTATCATATCTATAGTGTATGTATTTTAAAGCATGCAGAGTGTTCTGTATGAGAGGACTCCTTGGATAGTTCCTAATGTACTTTACATGATGGAACTGATAGTTGGCAAATTGACTTATAAAGATAACCATATGGCCCAGCAGATCACAAACCCCCAGCAATCAGCTGTTATTTCTGGAGGAAACTGTAGCCAGTCATAGCTGTAAGATTAAGTAAGTAACAACAATTAAAACAAATACATATCCAAACCCCAGGTCCACCAGGGTGAGAGCTGCTATACTGCAACAGCTCTCTGCTTTGGCTCATAATGCAACAGCTCTCTGCTTTGTCTAAGGCCCCATTCAGACGGCCGTATTTCATGGCCCGATACGGGCTGTGAAATCCCGGCCTGTGCTGCCCCAGAGGACAGGAGTGCATGGCGTCATTGGTTGCTATGACGGCGTGCGCTTCCTGAGGCCGCCGCCGTACAGTGAAACACTGTACACGACGTGTACAGTGTTTCACTGTACGGCGGCGGCCTCAGGAAGCACACAGCATCATAGCAACCAATGACGCCTTGCGCTCCCGTCCTCTGGGGCACCACAGGCCGGGATTTCACAGCCCGTATCGGGCCATGAAATAGGGCCGTCTGAATGGGGCCTTATAGTGCAACAGCTCTCTGCTTAGGCTTATAGTGCAGCAGCTCTCTGCTTTGGCTTATAGTGCAGCATCTCTCTGCTTTGGCTTATAGTGCAGCAGCTCTCTTTTTCTTATAGTGTAGCAGCTCTGTGCTTTGGCTCATAGTGCAGCAGCTCTCTGCATTTTCTTATAGTGCAACAGCTCTCTGCATAGGCTTATAATACAGCAGTTCTCTGCTTAGGCTCATAGTGCAGCAGTTCTCTGCTTTGTCTTATAGTACAGCAGCTCTCTGCTTAGGATTATAGTGCAGCAGCTCTATGCTTTGTCTTATAGTGCAGCAGCTCTCTGCTTAGGCTTATAGTGCAGCAGCTCTCTGCTTTTTCTTATAGTACAGTCAGGGCCAAAAGTTTTGAGAAATATACAAATATTAATTTTTACAAAGTCTACTGCTTCAGTTTTATAATGGCAATTTGCATATACTCCAGAATGTTATAAAGAGTGATCAGCTTAACAGCAATTACTTGCAAAGTCAATATTTGCCTAGAAAATGAACTTTATCCCCCAAAACACATTTCAACATCATTGCAGCCCTGCCTTAAAAGGACCAGCTAACATCGTTTCAGTGATTGCTCCATTAACACAGGTGTGGGTGTTGATGAGGACAGGGCTGGTGATCAATCTGTCATGATTAAGTAAGAATGACACCACTGGACACTTTAAAAGGAGGCTGGTGCTTGGCATCATTGTTTCTCTTCTGTTAACCATGGTTATCTCTAAAGAAACATGTGTAGTCATCATTGCACTGCACAAAAATGGCCTAACAGGGAAGAGTATCGCAGCTAGAAAGATTGCACCTCAGTCAACAATCTATCGCATCATCAAGAACTTCAAGGAGAGAGGTTCCATTGTTGCCAAAAAGGCTCCAGGGCGCCCAAGAAAGACCAGCAAGCACCAGGACCATCTCTTAAAAGTGTTTCAGCTGCGGGATCGGGCTACCAGCAGTGCAGAGCTTGCTCAGGAATGGCAGCAGGCAGGTGTGAGTGCATCTGCACGCACTGTGAGGCGGAGACTCTTGGAGCAAGGCCTGGTCTCAAGGAGGGCAGCAAAGAAGCCACTTCTCTCCAGAAAAATACATCAGGGACAGACTGATATTCTGCAAAAGGTACAGGGAGTGGACTGCTGAGGACTGGGGTAAAGTCATTTTCTCTGATGAATCCCCTTTTCGATTGTTTGGGACATCTGGAAAACAGCTTATTCGGAGAAGACGAGGTGAGCGCTACCACCAGTCTTGTCTCATGCCAACTGTAAAGCATCCTGAAACCATTCATGTGTGGGGTTGCTTCTCAGCCAAGGGAATCGGCTCTCTCACAGTCTTGCCTAAAAACACAGCCATGAATAAAGAATGGTACCAGAATGTCCTTCGAAAGCAACTTCTCCCAACCGTCCAAGAGCAGTTTGGCGATCAACAATGCCTTTTCCAGCATGATGGAGCACCTTGCCATAAAGCAAAGGTGATAACTAAATGGCTCAGGGAACAAAACATAGAGATTTTGGGTCCATGGCCTGGAAACTCCCCAGATCTTAATCCCATTGAGAACTTGTGGTCAATCATCAAGAGACGGGTGGACAAACAAAAACCTACAAATTCTGACAAAATGCAAGCATTGATTGTGCAAGAATGGACTGCTATCAGTCAGGATTTGGTCCAGAAGTTGATTGAGAGCATGCCAGGGAGAATTGCAGAGGTCCTGAAAAAGAAGGGTCAACACTGCAAATATTGACTTGCTGCATTAACTCATTCTAACTGTCAATATAAGCTTTTGTTACTCATAATATGATTGCAATTATATTTCTGTATGTGATGACAAACACACATAAAAACCAGAGGGCAGCAGATCATGTGAAAATATAATATTTGTGTCATTCTCAAAACTTTTGGCCATGACTGTACAGCAGCTCTCTGCTTTGTCTTATAGTACAGCAGCTCTCTGCTTTGTCTTATAGTACAGCAGCTCTCTGCTTTTTCTTATAGTGCAACAGCTCTCTGCTTTTTCTTATAGTACAGCAGCTCTCTGCTTTGGCTTATAGTGCAGCAGCTCTCTGCTTTGGCTTATAGTGCAGCAGCTCTCTGATCTGGCATATAATGCAGCAGAAGAAAACCTATATTGCACCTCAAAAAATAACAAATGCGTCAAGCATCCCACAAGGTCATAATAATATACAACTAACACCAAACAAAGACCTATAGGAAAGTATGTCAATGCACTACCAATAAAATGTATCAATCTTTATTAAATATATACCAATAATCTATATAAATCTCAAATGGTAAAAAATGAGAGGTACCTATATACAGAATACAGAAAAACTGCGTAGACAGAATAACACCCCATCATACAGTGCGGAACCATATCGAGTCCCACAATAGGGTACCAAGTAATTCACATATAGTACCACACTGCAGATAAGTGAACATAAATAGAGATCACATGTACCTGTCATAGGATATGACCATGTTACATAGATAAAAGACAATACTCAATTGTGGCTAGAGTATGGCTGAAAATACTTATAAACAGGGTAAAATATCTCCACATTAACAACAGCTCACATCCTCACACACAAATGAATCTACGTACATACCCAAAGACATAGTAACATAACATAGTAACATAGTTTATAAGGCCGAAAAAAGACATCTGTCCATCCAGTTCGGCCTGTTTTCCTACAAGTTGATCCAGAGGAAGGCAAAAAAACCCTGTGAGGTAGAAGCCAGTTTTCCCCACTTTAGGGAAAAAAATTCCTTCCTGACTCCAATCAGGCAATCAGAATTACTCCCTGGATCAACGACCCCTCTCTAGTAACTATAACCTGTAATATTATTACCCTCCAAAAATACATCCAGGTCCCTTTTGAACTCTTTTAGTGAACTTACCATCACCACCTCCTCAGGCAGAGAGTTCCATAGTCTCACTGCTCTTACCGTAAAGAATCCTCTTCTATGTTTGTGTACAAACCTTCTTTCCTCCAGACGCAGAGGATGGCCCCTCGTCACAGTCACAGTCCTGGGGATAAATAGATCGTGGGAGAGATCTCTGTACTGACCTCTGATATATTTATACATAGTTATTAGATCTCCCCTCAGTCGTCTTTTTTCTAAAGTGAATAAGCCTAATTTTGATAATCTTTCTGGGTACTGTAGTCCACCCATTCCAGTTATTACTTTAGTTGCCCTCCTCTGAACCCTCTCCAGCTCTGCTATGTCTGCCTTGTTCACAGGAGCCCAGAACTGTACACAGTACTCCATATGTGGTCTGACTAGTGATTTGTAAAGTGGCAGGACTATGTTCTCATCACGGGCATCTATGCCTCTTTTGATGCAGCCCATTATCTTACTGGCCTTGGCAGCAGCTGTCTGACACTGGTTTCTGCAGCTTAGATTTCTGTTCACTAAAATTCCTAGGTCCTTTTCTATGTCAGAGGTACCCAATATTTTACCATTTAGTATGTACTGGTGACTTGCATTATTCCTTCCCATATGCATAACTTTACATTTGTCAGTGTGTCAGTGTTAAACCTCATCTGCCACTTCTCTGCCCAAGCCTCCAGTCTATCCAGATCCATCTGTAGCAGTGTACTGTCCTCTTCTGTGTTAATTACTTTACACAGTTTAGTGTCATCTGCAAAAATTGATATTTTACTGTGCAAGCCTTCTACAAGATCATTAATAAATATATTGAAGAGAATAGGGCCCAATACTGACCCCTGTGGTACCCCACTAGTTACAGTGACCCAATCTGAGTATGTACCATTAATAACCACCCTCTGTTTTCTATCACTGAGCCAGTTACTTACCCACATACAGACATTTTCTCCCAGGCCAAGCATTCTCATCTTATATACTAACCTTTTATGTGGTACAGTGTCAAATGCTTTGGAGAAGTCCAGATATACGACATCCATTGATTCGCTGCGGTCTAGTCTAGAACTTACCTCCTCATAGAAACTGATTAAATTGGTTTGACATGACCGATCCCTCATGAAGCCATGCTGATATGGAGTAATTTGCTTATTTTCATTGAGGTACTCCAAGATAGCATCTCTTAGAAAACCCTCAAACAGTTTACCCACGACAGATGTTAAACTTACCGGCCTATAGTTCCCTGGCTCTGTTTTTGGACCCTTTTTGAATATTGTCACGCACAGTATACCTCGACGCGTGTTTCGCCACCAAGCTTCGTCAGGAGGTCGGTGGCGAAACGCGCGTCGAGGTATACTGTGCGTGACAGGCAACACCGGAGCTGTACCTATTATGTCTTTGGGTATGTACGTAGATTCATTTGTGTGTGGGGATGTGAGCTGTTGTTAATGTGGAGATATTTTAACCTGTTTATAAGTATTTTCAGCCATACTCTAGCCACAATTGAGTATTGTCTTTTATCTATGTAACATGGTCATATCCTATGACAGGTACATGTGATCTCTATTTATGTTCACTTATCTGCAGTGTGGTACTATATGTGAATTACTTGGTACCCTATTGTGGGACTCGATATGGTTCCGCACTGTATGATGGGGTGTTATTCTGTCTACGCAGTTTTTCTGTATTCTGTATATAGGTACCTCTCATTTTTAACCATTTGAGATTTATGTAGGTTATTGGTATATATTTAATAAAGATTGATACATTTTATTGGTAGTGCATATAATGCAGCAGCTCTCTGCTTTGGCTCATAGTACAGTAGCTCTCTGCTTTGGCTCATAGTGCAGTAGCTTTGGCATATAGTGCAGCAGCTCTCTGCTTTGACTCATAATGCAGCAGCTCTCTGCTTTGGCTTATAGTGCAGCATCTTTCTTATCTGGCGTATAGTGCAGCAGCTCTCTGCTCTGGGTCATAGTGCAGCAGCTCTTTGCTTTGGCTCATTGTGCAGCAGTTCTCTGCTTTGTCTTATAGTGCAGCAGCTCTCTGCTTTGTCTTATAGTGCAGCAGCTCTCTGCTTTGGCTCATAGTACAGCAGCTCTCTGCTTTGTCTTATAGTGCAGCAGCTCTCTGCTTTGGCTCATAGTACAACAACTCTCTGCTTTTTCTTATAGTGCAGCAGCTCTCTGTTTTGGTTCATAGTGCAGCAGCTCTCTGCTTTGGCTCATAGTGCAGCAGTTCTCTGCTTTGTCTCATAGTGCAGCAGCTCTCTGCTCTGGGTAATAGTGCAGCAGTTCTCTGCTTTGGCTTATAGTGCAGCAGTTCTCTGCTCTGGGTCATAGTGCAGCAGCTCTCTGCTTTGTCTCATAGTGCAGCAGCTCTCTGCTTTGGCTCGTAGTATAGCAACTCCCTGCTTTGTCTTATAGTGCAGCAGCTCTCTGCTTTGCTTCGTAGTACAGCAGCTCTCTGCTTTGGCTCATAGTGCAGCAGTTCTCTGCTTTACCTCATAGTACAGCAGCTCTCTGATCTGGTGTATAGTGCAGCAGCTCTCTGCTCTGGGTCATAGTGCAGCAGTTCTCTGCTTTGTCTCATAGTACAGCAGCTCTCTGCTTTGGGTCATAGTACAGCAACTCTCTGCTTTGTCGTAAAGTGCAGCAGCTCTCTGCTTTGGCTTATAGTGCAGCAGCTTTGGCTTATAATACAGCAGTTCTCTGCTTTGGCTCATAGTGCAGCAGCTCTCTGCTTTGATGCATAGTACAGCAGCTCTCTGCTTTGTCTTATAGTACAGCAGCTCTCTGCTTTGTCTTATAGTACAGCAGCTCTCTGCTTTGGCTCATAGTGCAGCTGCTCTCTGCTTTGGCGCATAGTACAGCAGCTCTCTGCTTTGGCGCATAGTACAGCAGTTCTCTGCTTTGTCTTATAGTGCAGCAGCTCTCTGCTTTTTCTTATAGTACAGCAGCTCTCTGCTTTGGCTTATGGTGCAGCTGCTCTCTGCTTTGGCTTATAGTGCAGCAGCTCTCTGCTTTGTCTTATAGTACAGCAGCTCGTTGCTTTGTCTTTTAGTACAGCAGCTCTCAGCTTTGGCTCATTGTGTGGCAGCTCTTCACTTTGGTTCATAGTGCAGGAGTTCTCTGCTTTAGCTCATGGTGTAATAACTATCTGCTTTGGCTCAAAGTGTCCCCTCTATGATGCTTGAATACCGTACCAAAGCAATTAAAAAGGGATAGTCGTTGTGAGACAACCCCTTTAAAAGTTCCAGGGCTACTAATAAGTGCACATGTTCTATGATAGGACATACATAACACACAACTTCATAGTCTTATGCAGTGGCAAGCAGAGGCAGGTAATAGCTGACAATGTCTTTTTGTTCACAATTTGTACTTCTATTATGGCGGCTCTGGTTTGTATAGAACTGTGATACTGAGCACTAAGTCTTTAGGGGAAAACATGTTTTTTAGTTACATGAATTATATCACTTGCTGTGTCAAGGCCAGTGTAACTTGGGCCGTGTTTGTTACCCAGCAGTGCCAGGTTATATTAGCATGGTGCTAAGTGATGGAATCTACATGACATGCAATGCGTTGCTCCTAGTCCTCATTTTACTGCAGCATGATGTGATTCCGCATAGATGGCAACATGTGTTAATCTGACATTCTTTTTATAAAGAGCCTTAGGGTTGGATTGAGAGAAAGTCAGGCACCTCAGAACCATTTATAGCCAGATGGCCAAGCACGGATGTGAAATGTTTCCATCCTCTGAAGACCAAATTATGCCTCTGTGACTTCCTATGTTTGCAAATTTACTTTGGAGCTAATGCACGGTGGCATTTGACACTGGAGTGCTGTACGGATAATTGCTGTTATTTACTCCAGGCATTTTATTAGATTATACAAATTACCAGGCTGTATCATTCCATGTAGTGTGCTCAGACTTATAGAGAAGGGAGGTATATACTATAAATCAGCACAAGTACGCTATTTATATAGCAGTTATTTACGCCTTACTGAAAAAATTACTTCATACGGAGTTTAGAGATTATTTTTAGTTCAGCTGTAGGATATGGAATTAGTTATTCTTAGAATTCTTCTGGTGAAAAGCTGCTAAGGAGAAACATTTAGTACTGGAGATTGTGCTGTAGAAGCAAATGATTCTTCTCTGTAAAAAAAAAAAAAGTAAAAAATACACATTATTTTTAATGTGTGCTACGTTTTTTTTTTTCATCTACATCTCCGTCATAATTCTATTTACCTACAGTGCTGGCCAAAAGTATTGGCACCCCTGCAATTCTGTCAGATAATACTCAATTTCTTCCAGAAATGATTTGGCAATCACCAAATGCTTTGGTAATAATATCTTCATTTCAGGGGGTAGCTATAGGGAAGCAGGGGAGCGGCTGCTTTGGCCCAGACCACAAGGGCCCCCTCACGAAGAGACTAAAAAATTTTATTGTCAGGGCCCCTCAACAGTATTTATACAGACATAATATATAGTGACCACTCTAGAAACGGATGGAGGGGCTGTGGGCCTCATCTGAAAGCTCAATCTTGACTAGCCACAGGGACTCGGGGTTGCATGTTGAGTTGCAGGGTCCGCAAAAAAAAGTTGCTGTGGGCCCTTCAAAATTTGCTGTGCGCCCAGTCATTCTAGTTACGCCCAAACTGCTTCATTTAATGTCTTCAATGGAAAACCACAAAAAGATTGCTCCACAAAGCCAAATTGATATAATTCCACACCCAAACATAAAAAAGGGGGTGGACAAAAAAGTATTGGCACCCTTTGAAAAATCATGTGGTGCTTCTCTAATTTGTGTAATTAACAGCACCTGTTACTTACCTGTGGCACATAACAGATGGTGGAAATAACTAAATCACACTGGCAGCCAGTTGAAATGGATTAAAGTTGACTCAACCTCTGTCCTGTGTCCTTGTGTGTACCACATTGAGCATGGAGAAAAGAAAGAAGACCAAAGAACTGTCTGAGGACTTGAGAAGCAAAATTGTGAGGAAGCATGAGCAATCTCAAGGCTACAAGTCCATCTCCAAAGACCTGAATGTTCCTGTGTCTACCGTGCGCAGTGTCATCAAGACGTTTAAAGCCCATGGCACTGTGGCTAACCTCCCTCGATGTGGACGGAAAAGAAAAATTGACAAGAGATTTCAATGAAAGATTGTGTGGATGGTGGCTAAAGAACCTCGACTAACATCCAAACAAGTTCTAGCTGCCCTGCAGTCCGAGGGTACAACAGTGTCAACCCATACTATCCGTCGGCGTCTGAATGAAAAGGGACTCTGTGGTAGGATACCCAGGAAGACCCCACTTCTGACCCACAGACATAAAAAAGCCAGGCTGGAGTTTGCGAAAACTTACCTGAGAAAGCCAAAAACTTTTTGGAAGAATGTTCTCTGGTCAGATGAGACAAAAGTAGAGCTTTTTGGGAAAAGGCATCAACATAGAGTTTACAGGAAAAAAAGAGGCCTTCAAAGAAAAGAACACGGTCCCTACAGTCAAACATGGCGGAGGTTCCCTGATGTTTTGGGGTTGCTTTGCTGCCTCTGGCACTGGACTGCTTGATTGTGTGCATGGCATTATGAAGTCTGAAGACTACCAACAAATTTTGCAGCATAATGTAGGGCCCAGTGTGAGAAAGCTGGGTCTCCCTCAGCGGTCATGGGTCTTCCAGTAGGACAATGACCCAAAACACACTTCAAAAAGCACTAGAAAATGGTTTGAGAGAAAGCACTGGAGATTTCTAAAGTGGTCAGCAATGAGTCCAGACTTGAATCCCATAGAACACCTGTGGAGAGATCTCAAAATGGCAGTTTGGAGAAGGCACCCTTCAAATCTCAGGGACCTGGAGCAATTTGCCAAAGAAGAATAGTCTAAAATTCCAGCAGAGCATTGTAAGAAACTCATTGATGGCTACCGGAAGCGGTTGTTCGCAGTTATTTTGTCTAAAGGTTGTGCTACCAAGTATTAGGCTGAGGGTGCCAATACGTTTGTCCGGCCCATTTTTGGAGTTTTGTGTAAAATGATCAATGATTTGACTTTTTTTTCATTCTCTTTTGTGTTTTTTCATTGCAAGCAAAATAAATAAATTATTACCAAAGCATTTGTGATTGCAATCATTTTCTGGAAGAAATTGAGTATTATCTGACAGAATTGCAGGGGTGCCAATACTTTTGGCCAGCACTGTACATATCTATCTATGTCATATCAATCTGTTATCATATCTATCTATCGCGCAAAAAGGTAGCACACTCCAATGTATGAAATAAAGCAAAAAGGTCTTTTACTCACCCATGTGATCGCAACGTTTCAACTCAACAATAGAGCCTTTCTCAAGCAAGGAAAGGGAAAACAACAGCATATATATATATATATATATATATATATATATATATATATATATATATACACATATACTGTACATAGAGACATATGCATGTCACATAATCAAGTATAATTGAGATACAACATAAAAATAAAGGGGCACATTTATTAAGACACTTTATAAAGCCCCATAGCTGGCGGAGGATCCACTGAAGTTTTGAAGAGGCGCAGGCCTCTCCATAACTTCGGAGCATCCAGCACCAGTTCTAAATGTAAGACAGATTCTAGCTGTCTTACATTTAGACAATTTTCTACGCCTAAAACAGGCATAGAAAATGATGACTGAGCGGTCATGCCGGCCCCTCCTCTTCCCCGCCCACACCACGCCCACAATTTTAGACCTGGCGTGAACATGAAAAGTGCAGATAGCAGCACAACTAACCATTGCGCCAACATCTGTGCCTGAAATACACCTAATTTAGGCATATTTCAAAATTAGTAAATGACCCCGAAAGTGCTTAACTAGTGCAGAAGTATATAAAGCATGATTCAAGATAAAAATGTTTGTACATAACTCAATACATGATTACAGTGTATTCAAATAATAAAAACCATCAAATACATAAATGCATAATTGATCAATTACATAAACACCTGTGAATAGATTGGAGGCTGATAGATGAAAAGTGCATGACTCACCCCTAAAGAAACCTCATATCACAACCACGCCAGCACATGACGTTCTTGTTTGTCAAATGTGCACGTACACATATGTGAAAGGGAGAAAGCTAGACTTGTACCCATAGCACATGTCAGGCACCAGTGGTAAATGATGTATAAAAGTGTCAGCCATCTTGAATGTGGGCAAAAAAGAAATAAGCCCATACTGAACACATAGTGCATATAGGATATGTGCAATAGAGCATATAGGGATGCGTCCGCTATCTCTTAATAATATAAAAATGATTTTCTGTCTGTCTGTCTGTCTGTTCTCTATGCGCGACCAAACTACTGGACCGATTTTCACCAAATTCGGCACACAGGTACATCAGGTGTCCGGGAAGGTTTTAGACCAGGTCTCATCTCTCTAGGACGTACCGTTCCCGAGATATTCCCAAAATATGATCTCCATTAGCCAACATTACAACTGGGAGCTTTGGTTTTAAACTCCAACTGCCATTCTCTGCAAAGCCACACAGGGAGGGCAGGTTTCCATAACAACCAGGTAATTATCAGCAGCTGAGGATCCCATCCATTTCTATTTACTGACACTTTTAAAGGTATTCCGGTTACCATAAATATAACTTATGTTTTTTTCTATTACTACAGTTCAGTAGTAATAAAAGATGTTTTCCTCCACTGCTGCCTATTGCGTGGGCTCATAAATAAGCATGGTATTGACCTTTAATTCAGGCCACCCTAAAAGAAGTACTTAAAACCCCCGCCCCAGGTCTCACTAAGCCACACCCCCAACTCTGTCAGGCCACACCCCCTTTCACTCCGCAGCCAACAGAGATTGAAAAAATAAGGTAAAAAATAAGGTAAAAATCAACTTCTGTCAGCTGCAGGGATGGGTGGGAGGTTGACTTTCTTTTTGCAACACACACACAAACATTAAATAAAATAGATTAAATCCACCCATGCGAAGCGTCTTGCTAATCCACGCCCCCGACTCTGTCAGGTCACGCCCGCCTCCCACTCCGCAGCCAACGGGAATTGAAAAAATGAAGGTAAAAATAAACTTCTGTTTGCTGCAGGGGTGGGAGGGTGAATTTCTCTCTGCAACGACACACAAAAATTTTAGATGAAATAGACTAATTATAGACTACAACCGTTCGAAGCCTTTTGCTAAGCCACGCCCCGTCTCTGTCAGGCCACGCCCCCTCTCACTCCGCAGCCATTCTGCAACGACACACAGAAACATTAAATGAAATATATTAAATGCACCTATGCAAAGAGCTTTGCTAAGCCACGCCCCGACTCTGTAAGGCCACGCCCCCTCCCACTCCGCAGCCAACAGGGATTGAAAAAATAAAGGTAAAAATCAACTTCTGTCAGCTGCAGGGATGGGTGGGAGGTTGACTTTCTTTCTGCAACGACACACAGAAACATTAAATGAAATAGATTAAATACACCCATCTGAAGCGTCTTGCTAATCCACGCCCCCGACTCTGTCAGGTTACGCCCCCTCCCACTCCGCAGCCAATGGGGATTGAAAAAATAAAGGTAAAAATAAACTTCTGTTTGCTGCAGGGGTGGGAGGGTGAATTTCTCTCTGCAACGACACACAAAAATTTTAGATAAAATAGACTAATTATAGACTACAACTGTTCGAATCGTCTTGCTAAGTCACGCCCCCAACTCTGTCAGACCACGCCCCCTCTCACTCTGCAGCCATTCTGCAACGACACACAGAAACATTAAATGAAATAGATTAAATCACCTATGCGAAGCGCTTTGTTAAGCCACGCCCCCAACTGTGTCAGGTCACGCCCCCTCCTACTCCGCAGCCAACAGGGATTGAAAAAATGAAGGGAAAAATAAACTTCTGTCAGCTGCAGGGGTGGGAGGGTGAATTTCTCTCTGCAATGACACACAAAATTTTAGATGAAATAGACTAATTTCAGACTACAACCGTTCGAAGCATCTTGATAATCCACACCCCCAACTCTGCCAGGCCATGCCCCCTCCCACTCCGTAGGCAACGGGGATTGAAAAAAATCAGCTGCAGGGGTGGGAGGGTGAATTTCTCTCTGCAATGACACACAAAAATCGTAGATGAAATTGACTAATTTTAGACTACGACCATTCAGTACTAATAAAAGATGTTTTTTTCCACTGCTAACCATTGCAGGTCCCCATAAATTACCATTCCCACTCCGCAGCCAATGGGGATTGAAAAAATGAAGGTAAAAATCAATTTCTGCCAGCTGCAGGGGCGGGAGGGAGGTTGGATTTCTTTCTGCAACAACATACAGAAACATTAAATGAAACAGATTAAATATACCCGTGCAAAGCAATGTTTTCTTCCACTGTTACCCATGGCGTGTCCTCATAAATTGCCATGTAATTCTGGCCACCATCAAAAGAAGGACTTAAAACCCCGCCCCAGGTCTTTCAATGTCACGCCCCCGACTCAGTCAGGCCATGACCCCTCCCACTCCGCAGCCAATGGAGATTGAACAATTGAAGGTAAAAATCAACATCTGTCAGCTGCAGGGATGGGAGGGAGGATGACTTTCTCTCTGCAACGACACACAGAAACATTAAATGAAATAGATGAAATATACCCAGGCGAAGCCGGGTCTTTCTGCTAGTCTCTTATATATATAAAAAATGAGTTTCTGTCTGTCTGTCTGTCTGTTCTTTATGCGCGACCAAACTACTGGACCGATTTTCACCAAATTCGGCACATAGGTACATCAGGTGTCCGGGAAGGTTTTAGACCGGGTCTCAGCTCTCTAGGACGTACCGTTCCCAAGATATTCCCAAAATATGACCTGCATTAGCCAATATTAGCCTGGGAGCCTCTCTTTTCAAATCCCAACTGCCATTCTCTGCACAGACACAGTGGGAGGGCAGGTTTCCATAACAACCTAGCCATTTCTATTCACTGCTTTAAAGGGGCAGAGCGCTGTGGATGACACTGTTAAAGGGGTATTTCAGTTACCATAAATATAACTGTGTTACCATAAATATAACAATGTTTTAGACTAATTTTAGACTAAGACTGTTCAGTAGTAATAAAATATGTTTTCTTCCACTGCAACCCATTGCGTGTCCTCATAAATTACCATTGCATCGACCTGTAATTCAGGCCACCCTCAAAAGAAGGACTTAAAACCCCTGCCCCAGGTCTTGCTAAGCCACGCCCCCGACTCTGTCAGGCCACGCCCCCTCCCACTCTGCAGCCAACGGGGATTGAAAAAATGAAGGTAAAAATCAACTTCTGTCAGCTGCAGGGGTGGGAGGGTAAATTTCTCTCTGCAACGACACACATAAACATTAGATGAAATAGACTAATTTTAGACTACGACCGTTAAGTAGTAATAAAAGATGTTTTCTTCCACTGCTACCCATTGCGTGTCCTCATAAATTACCTTTGTATCGACCTTTAATTCAGACCACCCTTAAAAGAAGGACTTGAAAGCAACCCCCCCAAGGTCCCGCTAAACTACGCCCCCGGTAAGGTCACGCCACCTCCCACTCCGCAGCCAATGGGGATTGAGAAAATAAAGGTAAAAATCAACTTCTGTTAGCTGCATTGACTTTCTCTCTGCAACGACACACAGAAACATTAAATGAAATAGATGAAATATACCCAGGCGAAGCCGGGTCCTTCTGCTAGTATTAGGTAAGGGTGAAAAGGAAGTGGCACTACAGGCATGGGCACACTCAGGTGATCCCTGCATTATTTGCATATGTTTTTTATGTGCTATCGGTCACATTTTTTTCTTTCCTTTGAACAGGTGCGTTGCTAGGTTAAAACATTCGGGGCCTACACCCCGGATGTCCTGCCTGCCAGACAGATACAACTGTATTGCCATCCTCAGGACGGCAATACAATTGAATCTGATGCACTGCAAGAGATGTAGGACCTGTGATGACATCACAGGCCATGTGATCAGTGCAGAAGACAGGGGTTGAAAAGGACCTGCGATTATGTCACAGTCATGTGACCAGTGCAGGAGAGGACGGCACTGAAGAGGAGAAGGGGGGAAGAAGCTGTGGTGATATCTGCTACATCAGGAGAGGTAAGTGAAGGGAGAGGCAGAGCAATGCTGAGAGTTGTGGTTATTTAACTTGAACTGTATGTTAGGGCAGAAGGGAGGGAAGTTATTTACATGGGATTGTATATTGGAGGTGGCTGGGGCAGGATTATGTTATTTACATGGGACTGTATGTTGGAGGAGGCTGTGGGAGGGGGCGATGTTATTTACATGGGACTGTATGTTAAAGGCGACTGTCGGAGGGAGCAATGTTATTTACATGGGACTGTATGTTTATGGCTGTGGGAGGGAGTGATGTTATTTACATGGGACTGTGTGTTGATGGCTGTGGGAGGGAGTGATGTTATTTACATGGGACTGTATGTTGCTGGCGGCTGTGGGACGAAATGATGTTATTTACATGGGACTGTATGTTGGAGGAGGCTGTGGGAGGGGGCGATGTTATTTACATGGGACTGTATGTTAAAGGCGACTGTCGGAGGGAGCAATGTTATTTACATGGGACTGTATGTTTATGGCTGTGGGAGGGAGTGATGTTATTTACATGGGACTATATGTTGATGGCTGTGGGAGGGAGTGATGTTATTTACATGGGACTGTATGTTGCTGGCGGCTGTGGGACGAAGTGATGTTATTTACATGGGACTGTATGTTGATGGCGGCTGTGGGAGGGGGTGAAGTTATTTATATGAGACTGTATGTTGATGATGGCTATGGGTTGGAATGATATTTACATGGGACTGTATATTGATGGCAGCTGTGGGAGGGGGTAATGTTATTCACATGGGACTGTATGTTGGAGGGGGCTGAGGAAGGAAGTGATGTGCTTTACATGGGACTGTATATTGATGGTGGCTGGGGGAGGGAAAACACATTATACTCTTATACTTTTTGTAAAGTGTCTTTTGTGGTGACGAGAAAAGAAGAAAAGGGCAGGATTAAAGTGGTTTCCCACAAATGGGTATTATCTACTCAAAATGTAAGTGATATATGTATGCTCACTGAGGGTCCAACTACTGGACCCTCAACTAATTACAAGAACAGGAGTCTCCAAGTCCTCTACACGAACGGACAAGTGGTGAGCCTGTGTGCCCACTGCTCTATTCACTTCCATGGGGCTGCTGAGGATAGTTGAGTGCTGTATGCGGCAGTCTCCTAGAAATGAATGGAGCCGTGGTCACTCATACGCCTAATCCTATGACATGCCCTATTCTCAAAAATAAGCAACATAATATTAACATTAATAACAGCATGTAGCAAAATATAAAGTGTCTTACATTGATAGCAGGCCATTTTACCCCATACATTAACAATCTCCTGAATACAAATAATTACAGACTGGTTCATGGTTCTTTGTGCAGTGAAAGGAATCTACTTATTATATAACAGTTACCTGTAATGGAAATGTATTTCAGTCTGCAGCTGGCCCTGTAAGTGGAGCAGCCAGCATTTCGTATTTGCTCGTTATGTCTCAGTTAAAAGTCTAACCCGTTTTTCAAATGAATTCCTTTGTTGTTTTTCAGTGGGTGGACAGTTACCGCTGTCTATGACCTGATGTAATCTCTCTCCAGGACATAGCCTGTCATTTTTTTTTTTAATAAAGAAATCACTTGCACAACAATATTGCCATGGCAACTGAAAAAAATGATAAAAGTTTTAAAAAAAAATGTTGTTTTAGTTTTGAGATTGGCTCATCTGTTGTACTTTGGTAACAGTTCTCAAATGTTAAGATTTATAGCTGCAGTAAAGATCATTGTCATGAGTTATAAAACCGCCATTGTGAATCTTTCAATAGGTCTGTAAACGCCCCTGTGCAAAACATTATGTGAAGGTCCCCTGTATTCTTTGTAAGCCAGGCTACAGAAGGAAAGTCCAAAAATATGCAGCTACAATTAACAGATGACAAACAGTATGATCACAGTCTATAGTAACCAAATAATACCATAATACAGTGACCTAATAAAGCCACATTGACCAAATAACAGAGCTATAAAATGCCTAAATAATAATGCCATACAGTAACCTAATAATACCTTAATAGGTGTTCAAGCACAGCACTATTAGATCCAAAACTCCATAGATTGTGGTGGCTCCAGACATTTGCTTCACTTTGTAATACATATGTTAATTTAGACCTACAGAACTAGGGCAGCATCTGCCAGGTGGCACAGATGTGTTTGGGGGGAGGGTGTCAGATGATGGTGAAGTGTAGAAGCCCTGTCCCTGTCTCCGCTGTTCACTCTCATAGGCCTCAATAAAGTCTGTTTGGCATCATACCAGTTCAGGAGGTTGTGATGACATCATTGCGACCTCCTGCACTGGGTCTCAAGTGGTGTGGTTCACCTGCATTCCAAAACTGCTGGACATGATGATGTAATCAAGCCTGCTGATACCCAGTGCAGGAGGTCGTGACTGCCTGTGCCAGGACACAGGAAACCCTGCATCTCAGACACTGGCATGGAGCTAAAGTGAGGTGAATATTTATTTTTCTTTCCTTTCATGGCACTATTGGGAGAAGGGGACAGTTTCTATACTTATGACACTACAGAGGAAGCATAATATATACTGATGGCACTACAGAGGGGGCATTATATATACTTATGGCACTGCAGAGGAGGCATAATATATACTTATGGCACTGCAGAGGGGGCATTGTATATACTTAATGGCACTACAGATGGGGCATTATATATACTTATTGCACTACAGAGGGGGCATTATATATACTTGTGGCACTACAGAGGTGGCATTATATATATAATTAGGGCACTACAAAGGGGGTATTATTTATATTTATGGCACTACAGAGGGGGCATTATATATAATTATGGAACTGCAGAGGGGGACAATATAGGGGGTGATTAGAAATACTGGGGCACTACAGTGAGGCATTATAAATATTGGAGGACACTACAAGGGAACATTATAAATAGTGGGGCACTATAGGGGGCCATTATAAATACTGAGGGTACTACAGGAGGCCATTAGAAATACATTATAATAATTATAATTACTTGGGGCACTATAGGGGCTTATTTCTACTAGAGGCACTATAGGTCATTATTATTATTATTATTAGGCAAAACATGGAGGGCATTGCTAGTAATGGGGCACTCTTTAGAAGCATTATAACTATTGGGGGCATAATTACTAATGAGGCACCCTGGGATAGAATTATTACTGTAATTGGGACTTTGGGGATCACTATTATTATGTGGGTGACTATCTGTATCTTACTTATTTCTGCAGTAGTGTACTTGGAACATTGAGGAGGACAGAGGTCGCAATATTGGGGATAACACTGTTGGGGCAACAGGATAACACTGTTGGGGCAACAGGAGGGAGGGAGGATGATGGAAAAATGAGGAAGTTAATATGTCTTTGTGGCAAACTCTGCAGAGACGAAACATGGCTGACATAATTCATCATGACAGTCTAGTCCAAAAGGAGAATATGAGGAAAGAGAATGTCTACATCAGAGGAGACATCACTTGATGTAAGAGGTATGTAATTTGGAAGTGGTGTATATAATGTCCATCCTAATATGTCTTTAGCAGTATGGCTGGGGACGGGTTAGACTGAAAATTTGACATGGGCGTGGCCCATCTCAGTATTCACATCAAGCAGTAGAAAAGCTAGAACCAGCCCTGTATATAACTATATTTCTATTAAAGTTGGATTTAATTTCTTAGTGAGTTCAGTTTCAGCTACTTTCTTCAGTTCTTTGTAGTTTATGAATGGTTGTGTCTATGATAGTTAACTTCCAAATATAAATATAAAGAAGGACTATTAAAGGGATTGTACTACGAAAAATATACAGTTTTCAAACCAGTACCTGGATCTGAATTCTTTCTGCGTGTAATTAAAAATTTACCATAACCACTGAGTTATTCAATAAAATGTATCTGTATATATATATATACATATATATATATACATATATATGTAATATATATATATTTCTTTGTCCTGCTCACTGAGATGGCTGCACATGCTCAGTTTCATCCTTTAACTGCCTCCTGAGCTGTGATAGGGATAGCTGAGACATGCCCCCTTAGCTTCAGCAGAAAAGACACCCCCCCTTGAGCTATCAGCTTGCTATGAATCTAGCAGAACAATGAATGTGGAGATCTCTGGATCCATGTGAGGTACAGGGCTGGTTCTAGCTTTGTTAGAAAGAGATTGTCATGTACTATATGATGTATGATTTTACTTTTTACATTAGTCATGGGATAACCCCTTTAATGATCTGTTCTCACTATTATCAGGTTTCTGTTGCTCTTTCATGGTCAGAATATCATAGCACACAGTACCATTCTATCCAGTAAAATAATGGTCATCTGAAGGACCCATTATAAAGTCAACAGGTCTATTAAAGGGTTATTCTCATTTTAGACAATGGGGGCATATCGCTAGGATATGCCCCCATTGTCTTATAGGTGCGGGTCCCACCGCTGGGACCCGCACCTATTTCCAGAACGGAGCCCCCGAAGTAAATGAGGGCGCACTGCGCATGCGCAGCCGCCCTCCATTCATTTCTATGGGGCCGCCGAAAATAGCCGAGCGCTGGCTCGGCTACTTCCGTCGGCTCCATAGAAATGAATGGGAGCCGACCGCGCATGCACGGCCCCGCTCCCATTCATTCCTATGAGCGGCGCGGGGAGCTGTGCCTGGTGGTGGCCGGACCCCCGGAAACCTGGGGTCCTCCAGGCGCAGCGCTCCCCGCTCCGTTCTGGATATAGGTGCGGGTCCCAGCGGTGGGACCCGCACCTATAAGACAATGGGGGCATATCCTAGCGATATGCCCCCATTGTCTAAGACGAGAATACCCCTTTAAGAACCATCTCAAAGCAGATCAAGCATATTGTCATGGCTATTGTAAAAATGGAAGCGATGACCCAAGTGTGAATGGAGTCAATTGTTTTGGACTACTAAAGCACAGGTTGTACTTTTAGTGATCACAGAACACTTGTATAGGAAAATGCAAAGAATTATCTACATCACTTTCCCAACATGTAGCTGTGTGAGTTTTACTCTGTTATATACAAGAGTAATAAGAAAAGCTTATACTTACATGTTATACAGGCTAGCAAATACAGTAGACTATGTTCTTCTTGCAGACTTGCAGGGTAGGCATGGCCAGTTTCTGCCTTTTCTAGGGTCCCATAACAACTACATAGTCGAGTCACATTATTATGACCACCAGCTAATATCCAGAGAAACTACTATTCAGGAGGGACAACAGCTAGACAGGTCCTGGTAGATTGTCACAAGTATCTGGAGCCATGTTGACAGCAGCTTATCCCACAGCTGAACATGATATTTGAGGTGCTCCCACAGATGCTCAATTGGGTTCAAGTCTGGGAAATCAGGGGGCCAGAATGGTACTTGTAAGTCTTAATCATGCTTTACCAACCAATGTCTGACATTTCTAGCCATGGCATGTCACATTGTCTTGCTGGAAGATCCCATCCACCCCAGGGAAGAGAATCAGCATGTATGGGGGTGCATGATTTGCAAGCAGGGGTGCAACTAGCATTTCTGCTGCCTGAGGCAAAAATTGAAACAACATCCCCCCCCCCTTTCAAAATTCTCAACTTAACCCCTTCCCTCCAGACTGACTGTTAAAGACATACTTGGAAAACATTACATATATAATTACAAAACATGCATGGTAATAAACTACTACATATCTCTTACATCCAGTGATGTCTCCTTTGATATAGATGTTCTCTTTCCCCATCGTCTCCATTTGGACTGGACCACCATGATGATTTCTTTCAGCCATCTCTTGTCTCTGTGCAGTTTCCATCATCCATCAGCAATACTGTGCCCACTGTGCTCTCCATTACAATACTGCAGAAATAGTCCCCCTGAAAATACTAGTACTACACAGATAGTGCCCCTTCAATAATAACTGCGGCCAGCAAATAGTGCTCCTGACACTAATAGTGTCGTAAATATAGTGTTCCCTCAAATTGTGCTAAGCTGATACTGTGCAGGGTGCCTCCCCCAGCAACTACTGTTAATATTGCCCCCAATAGTAATAATGCCCCCATTGTGCTCCAAAAGTTATAATACTCCCTACAGTGCCCATGTTCTCCATAGTACCCCAATGGTAATAAAGCACACTTTAATGCTCTGCAGTAGTAATAATTCCTCTTATAATGTATGCCAGTAGAAAGAAAAGCCCCCCAAAAGAAATGCCCTCTTAATGTGCACCAGTACAAAAATTTCCCCTTATAATGTGTGCTAGTACAAAAAATACCCCCTTATAATGTGTGCCAGTACAGAAAATGCCAGCTTAAATTTTGTGCAGTACAGATAATGTCCCCTTAAATGAGTGCCAGTGCAAAAAATGCTCATTATAATGTGTGCCAGTGCAAAAAATGCTCATTATAATGTGTGCCAGTAGAAAAGTCAGTTATAATGTCTACCAGTAAAAACCTTGTGTGTCAGTACAAAAATGCCTTCTTATATGTGTCAGTACAAAAATGCTCCTTTTAACATGTGCAAGTACAAAAAATGCCCCTTCATAGTGCCCCCAGTAGAATCAATGCCCTCAAAGTGCTCTCCCACCAGTTATAATAATAATAACCGGCCCCTCCACCACAGTGGTCCAATGGCATTCTGAAAAAGAAAAATAGCAAACTGAAATACTTACCTCCATTCCACTTTTAGAGAAGTGGTGTAGGACACAGGTCTCTTACAGTCTGTGTCCTGAGCTGTATGTGACCTAGCTCAGGTGATGCAACTATGTACTAGGTCCAAAGCCTATCAGAAGGAACAGTGTGGTAGGAGACATTGCTCCTGTCTTACCCCTCCTGGTGGTGAGCTGCTCCACTGTAGCATTGGTCTGCCCTCTCAGATCTTCGTAGTTGGTGTTCACTTCTCACATCAGTGGCACGTTGTGCTCCACAATTTCTATGTCACTTATTCTATAATGGTGCGGCACGCAAACATTTCACAAACTGCACAGTTTCAGAAATATTGCCACCCTTTTTGCAAATCTGATCGCCCCTTTTACCAGTGACAGCAACGAGGGATAGGTGTGTAGCCTATCATACACCTTATATACCCACTAGGCTAGCTCTCAACACGTGACTGCCTTCATGAGCTACTCACTGCCGACACTGAAAGTAAGAAGTGGTCATAATAATGTTACTCGACTGTGTACGTGGGGAGCCTCTACCACCTTTAGATGTATGTCTGCAGTAGGCTTAAAGGGGTTGTCTCACTTCAGCAAGTACTGTAGCATTTATTATGTAAATAAAGTTAATACAAAACACTTACTAATGTATTGTGATTGTCCATATTGCTTCCTACAAATGCATACTATAGGAAAAAGCACTAGCCCATGTGCACTCTCATGGCCCTGGCTACCAGACGGGCCGTCAATCTTTCCTATAGTGCGCAAACATGGCCACCGCTGCTGCATTGCAGGGTGGTCGGAATCAAGGAAACGAGCAGTGTATAAAGTGATGGAAAAATTAATCAAGCCAGCAAAGGAAGCAATATAGATAATAATACATTAGTAAGTGACTTGCATTAACTTTCTCTACATAATAAATCCTAATTGCTGAAGTGAGACAACCCCTTTACCCAGTTGTTGGTGCTTTATTCTTTTAGCATAGTGCACCGAACTGTTGGTGTGTGCTTTTATTGTGTGCTCATACATTGTCTCCTGTAGTCTTCATACTCAGTTTGCACATTGATTGGTTTTGGTCATATAATTTTATACTACTTTTTATACTACCTCCACTGTCTCTATCCTGTGTTGATACATGATAACTGAATGCCTCACATGACTCCCATCATTTGTATATTGTGCACCCCCGCATTAACTGTACACAGATGAAGTGCTGATTTGCATTTCTTGAGTATGAGAGGGAAAATCAGATAGTGAGCCCCAATGGGGACAGGTACTGATGTAAGTAGAATGTAGTAAAATATATTGGTACCATATAAGCAACTAGGAAAGGATAATGCTATCATATTGACTTTTTGCTGGAATGACAGCCTACTTTTGAGAACCAAATCCTCCTATCCATATCACTCCTTCAGTAACTCTGTTTCAGATCTGATTAATAGATTAGTATAGATATACATGGTATGTGCATAGTTTCTATCACTGGTGTAGATGCCAAGGTAGGCATCACAGCTATTACATGTCCCACAACTGGAGTGGTGGTGGTGGCGGTGGTGGGGCTTTTCTAATCAGATATAAGACACAGTTAAAGGTAGCTTAGAGGATGGAAAGGGAGTGGGCTCTGAAATACTATGGAACTATGGAGCCCCATGGTCACTGAGTTGCTTTTCCATTATTCCTAGACTATGACATCATTGTATGTTTTTCCTTCTGCTGTGAGGTCACAGTTATTATGTGCATTTTTCCTGTGCTATGAAATCAAGCGGAAACTGTCCCGATACTATGACATCACTATTTGTATAATTCATAATAAGATACCAATGAACAATAAGACACAAAACCGGAATATGGTTGTACAACACGAATAGAACACAAGTGTCAAAAATACTACTTCCCCTGAGGAAGCTGACACGAAACATTTGCCGGGGTCTCTTGGAGGTAGGTGATTGTGTTTGGACATTTACACCTGGAGGTGTGGCAACTCCAGGTTTGAATGTGCCTTGACTTAGATCTTATGGTAACATTCTGGTGCACCTGTGCAGCCTGAGTCATATGAGTCATTGGTAGGTGGGACTCACAGTCTCCTCCCTCCTCCCTCCTCCCATTGTATGTGTGATCTCACGCTGGAGGTAAGTGGGAGCTGGTCGCTGTGTGTGTCGGCCTGTATGCTCCTTCCGTAATTGCCCATACGGCATAGGTAGGATAGTGTTAGGTCCCGTGCCACTCTGAGATACCTTGACGCGGTGCTCGGGCTCCGGTATGTTCATGATATAAGAATATATTGGTGAAAGTCTCATTTTAACATCAGCGTGAGGGTTTAGCCATATATTATCAATTGCATTTACCGTCGCATCTTTTTTTTTCCGTGATTTGTTTGATTATATAGTTTGTCACATCCGCACAGTTGGTTATCTTGTGTAGGATGTTTTTGTGGTACATGTGGTCCGCTGCAGGCATTCTCCATTGTATGCGTTTTTGCTGAGGATTGCTGTTAGCAACGGATCACATGTGCAGGATTTGCTCCCCCGGTTTGATATGCACAACAGCATATGGGGTTTTAGCACTTCTCTGCCATTTTAGACCACTTTTTTTTCCATGATTGTGTGGGGTCTCTTGGAGGTGCCACTAGCTGGGTCTGTATTGTGTGTATGTTGTGAATCATGGCCTTTTATCTAGGTGGGGGAGCCAAATGGTTTGATTTTGTATTTATACTTGTTTTTCCATCCCACCTCTACCACTACTTGCAATGATATAACTTGATGTCCCAACTTGTTTTGTGCACTCTCCATGTGGTTGTTTTTGTCTTTGCCAGTTTATGCATATATTTATTTGCTGTATTGACTTCTATAAAGATATATTTTTGGATATACAGTACAGACCAAAAGTTTGGACACACCTTCTCATTCAAAGAGTTTTCTGTATTTTCATGACTATGAAAATTGTAGATTCACATTGAAGGCATCAAAACTATGAATTAACACATGTGGAATTGTATACTTAACAAAAAAGTGTGAAACAACCTAAAATATGTCTTATATTCTAGGTTCTTCAAGGTAGCCACCTTTTGCTTTGATTACTGCTTTGCACACTCTTGGCATTCTCTTGATGAGCTTCAAGAGGCAGTCACCTGAAATGGTATTCCAACAGTCTTGAAGGAGTTCCCAGAGATGCTTAGCACTTGTTGGCCCTTTTGCCTTCACTCTGCGGTCCAGCCCCAAACCATCTCGATTAGGTTCAGGTCTGGTGACTGTGGAGGCCAGGTCATCTGGCATAGCATCCCATCACTCTCCTTTTGGTCCAAATAGTCCTTCACACAGCCTGGAGGTGTGTTTGGGTCATTGTCCTGTTTGATAAATAATGATGGTCCAACGAAACGTAAACGGATGGAATAGCAATGCGCTGCAAGATGCTGTGGTAGCCATGCTTGTTTCAGTATGCCTTCAATTTTGAATAATCCCCAACAATGTTACCAACAAAGCACCCCACAGCCATCAAACCTCCTCCTCCATGCTTCAACGGTGGGAACCAGGCATGTAGAGTCCATCCATTCACCTTTTCTGCGTCGCACAAGACACAGTGGTTGGAACCAAGATCTCAAATTTGGAACTCATCAGACCAAAAGCACAGATTTCCACTGGTCTAATGTCCATTCCTTGTGTTCTTTTAGCCAAACAAGTCTCTTCTGCTTGTTGCCTGTCCTTAGCAGTGGTTTTCTTGCAGCTATTTTACCATGAAGGCCTGCTGGCAAACAGTCTCCTCTTAACAGTTGTTGTAGAGATGTGTCTGCTGCTAGAACTCTGTGTGGCATTAACCTGGTCTCTAATCTGAGCTGCTGTTAACCTGCGATTTCTGAGGCTGGTGACTCGGATGAACTTATCCTCTGCAGCAGAGGTGACTCTTGGTCTTCCTTTCCTGGGGCGGTCCTCATGTGATACAGTTTCTTTGTAGCGCTTGATTGTTTTTGCGACTGCACTTGGGGACACTTTCAAAGTTTTCCAATTTTTTGGACTGACTGACCTTCATTTGAGTAATGATGGCCACTTGTTTTTCTTTACTTAGCTGCTTTTTTCTTGCCATAATACAAATTCTAACAGTCTATTCAGTAGGACTATCAGCTGTGTATCCACCTGACTTCTGCCCAACACAACTCATGGTTCCAACCCCATTGATAAGGCAAGAAATCCCACTTATTAAACCTGACAGAGCACACCTGTGAAGTAAAAACCATTTCAGGTGACTACCTCTTGAAGCTCATCAAGAGAATGCCAAGAGTGTGCAAAGCAATAATCAAATCAAAAGGTGGCTACTTTGAAGAACCTAGAATATAAGACATATTTTCAGTTGTTTCACTCTTTTTTGTTAAGTATATAATTCCACATGTGTTAATTCATAGTTTTGGTGCCTTCAGTGTGAATCTACATTTTTCATAGTCATGAAAATACAGAAAACTCGTTGAATGAGAAGGTGTGTCCAAACTTTTGGTCTGTACTGTATATTTTTGTATTATATTTGTGTATATGTTAAATGCCTGGGTCTGTCCCATCTAGGAGCTATAATTCATGATAAGTAACATCAGTGAGTCGGTTATCCCTATACTGAGACACCACTGTGTGCTTTATGCCCTAGCTCTGACACCACTATGTACATTCTGCCTGTACTGTGACATCACTGTGTACATTACCCCTGTGCATAAAGAAAACCAGATTAAACGTTACAAAAGTAGACTGCTATTCCAGTAAAAAGCAAGTATGGATATATTATTTAGCTACTGTTTCTTCAACTTAGTCAGCATACAGAACAGAAGAACTTATTTCAGTGTAGAATTAAAGAAAAACGAATACTCACAATTTCATTTGACACATCCACAGATCAATGAATAGGGACACCTCATGCATTAGTGGTCTAAGATAGGCATTAGCCATCTAGGTCCTCTTCACGTCTGCTTCAGAGCCTCCATCACAAATTCCATCATATTTCGTCGGAAACCTAGCACTGCATCAATATATTTCCTGCCAAAACGAAGAACACTTGCTAGAACATGATGGACCCTGTTATAAGTCAATCAGGATGTATGGCCCCAACTGTAGTTGTCATTCAGCGGATCCCACAACACGTGAATACCGTTATAAATGGAAGCCAAAACATTAGTGTGAACATGACCTGTGCGCTCAGATATTAGTGTATCTGCATATATCTGTTTCATGTAATGTATTGGAATCATCTGTGTTAATACACAAGTTATCTTTATAAATCGCTTACAGGTATTGTGGTGGCTTAGATCAGATCACCCATGCTGACTCTAGTTTCTATTCATTTCTTAAATATAATTTTCCAGTATGTTAAAGAATGAAAGTTATACAAAATGGAACAGCAAATTTCAAATTCGCTTGCCATTTAACTGGCAATCTGCAGTATTTTATTGAAGCTTAGCACTTTTGCTGCTACCTAGTGGTCAAGAGTGGAATAATATGTTTGTCGTTTCAAATCCTAAAGGGGTTGTCCAGGATTTAACAAAACAATACGAAAAACTTAAAAACGTGGAATGTGGTTAAAAAAATATATAATAATAACGTGATGTTTAAAGGCTATGTACACCTTCTGAGGCGTTTTACTAATTTTTGGCAAAGAATCATTTTCAAATGGCCTTTATTAAAAATATTGAGCTTTTCTGTCACAAAGAGTTAACTGTTTTTCTAGCTGTGAGACTGGTACTTTCACTTTGTGCCGGTCATCTAATAAACCTTACCGAGATGTCATAAACACTTATTTAAGCCACATTCATATCAGTAAGATAAGAACTGAGCTATAATGAGTGTTTAAGAGGTTAGAGAGCAGAGATAAGGAGTACATCAGCTCCTGGTCTGATGGAAAATCCAAAAGGTGCTAGAAGAGCATGTCAGCTATGCACAGAAAAAAGGATGCCATATCTCTTAATATTATAAAAATGAGTTTCTGTCCGTCTGTCTGTCCGTCTGTCCATCTGTCTGTCTGTCTGTTCTCTATGAGCGACCAAACTACTGGACCGATTTTCACCAAATTCGGCACACAGGTACATCAGGTGCCTGGGAAGGTTTTAGACCAGGTCTCATCTCTCTAGGACATAATGTTCCCGAGATATTCCCAAAATATGACCTGCATTAGCCAATATTAGCCTGACAGCATTGGTTTTAAACCCCCAACTGCCATTCGCTGCACAGACACACACAGGGAGGGCAGGTTTCCATAACAACCCAGCCAGGTAATTAGCAGCCAGCTGAGGATCTCAGGTAACAATCCAGTCATTTCTATTCAATGCTTTAAAGGGGCAGAGCGCTGTGGATGATACTGTTAAAGGGGTTTTCCAGTTAATCTGTATAATAAATATAGGGTGTGCGTTTAAAAAGTAACATTTACTAGATAGCTTTAAAAATTTAGCCCACAATAGTACAATAATAATGATATAGTGCTCACATGAACCAGTGCAATATAAGGGAATGCAACTTTACCACTTTGCATGGCAAGTATATACAAGTATAGAAAAAAAACAGGGGTCTGACCTAGGGGTACCGGGTCTCTAACCACTGAGTAGCCCTGTGCACATACTAGCTACATACAAATGGAATATAGCACTCCATGGTCAGCCATACCCTTTTCCTAGACTGTCCCTCTCTCTGTCCCTGAAAAAGACAGATGACTGCCCGATAATTCATCAGAGATAGAGGATTAGGGATCTCTCGTACTAGAGAAAAGGAAAAGAAAGAAGTCCCAGTGCGTTTCCTTGGCAATCAAGCCAAGTCATCAGGGGACAGATATTCACAAGTAGTTGTAGCAGGGCCAGCGCTGGTTCTCCGTCTGGATTCCCCACATGGGTCCGGATGAGCCCCAGTGTTTGGCTCTAATCCGGCAGTGAAGGTGAGACATATCAGGCCATGACCCCTTCCCCCTCCGCAGCCAATTTGGATTGAAAAAATGAAGGTAAAAATAAACTTCTGTCAGCTGCAGGGGTGGGAGGGTGAGTTTCTCTCTGCAACAACACACAGAAACATTAGATGAAATAGACTAATACTAGACTACTACCGTTCAGTAGTAATAAAAGATGTTTTCTTCCACTAAAAGGACTTAAAGGCAACCCCCCCCCAAGGTCCCACTAAACCACGCCCCGATCAGGCCACGCCCTCTCCCACTCTGCAGCCAATGGGGATTGAAAAAAATGAAGGTAAAAATCAACTTCTGTCAGCTACAGGAATGGGTGGGAAGGAGACTTTCTCTCTGCAATGACACACACACAAACATTAAATGAAATAGACTAAAAACACCCATGCGAAGCAATGTTTTCTTCCACTGCTACCCACTGTGTTTCCTCAAATTACCATGGCATTGACCTATAATTCAGGCCACCCTGAAAAGAAGGACCTAAAAGCAGCCCCCCCCCCCCCAAGGTCCCGGTAAACCACGCCCCTGACCCAGTCAGGTCATGCCCCCTCCCACTCCGCAGCCAATGGGGATTGAAAAAATGAAGGTAAAAATCAACTTCGGTCAGCTGCATTGACTTTCTCTCTGCAACGACACACAGAAACATTGAATGAAATAGATGAAATATACCCAGGAGAAGCCGGGTCTTTCTGCTAGTATGGTTATAAAAACACCAGTAATATCTGTTAGTTTATAAGCATGGTAAAAACTTACATCTTTGTGTGTAATGTTATAGCTTGGAGGTTAAGTGATTAGTATTGCATATAGAGATCCCGGGTTTGAATTTTGGGAGAGACGTAAAATATTTTTTCTTCCACATTTATCCCATAAGAAAAGTCTATATCCTTATCATATTGAGACTATATATATATCTTAATATTATAAAAATGTCTGTTTGTCTGTCTGTTCTCTATGCACGACCAAACTATTGGACCGATTTTCATCAAATTTGGCACACAGGTACATCAGGTGTCCAGGAAGGTTTTAGACCAGATCTCAGCTCTTTAGGACGTATCGTTCCCGAGATATTCCCAAAATATGATCTCCATTAGCCAATATTAGCCTGGATGCATTTCACTTCAAATCCCAACTGCCATTTTCTCCACATACATATTGGTTTCCATAACAACCAAGCCAGGTAATTAGCAGCCAGCTGAGGAGCTCAGCTAAATAACAACCCACCCACTTCTCTTCACTGCTTTAAAGGGGCAGAGCGCTGTGGATGACACTGTTATAGGGGTATTCCGCTTACCAGAAATATAACTTATGTTTTAGACTAATTTTAGACTAAGACCATTCAGTAGTAATAAAAGATGTTTTCTTCCACTGCTACCCATTGCGTATCCTCATAAATTACCATGACATTGACCTGGCCACCCTCAAAAAAAGGACTTAAAAGCAACCCCCCAAGGTCCCACTAAACCACGCCCCCAACCCCGTCAGGTCACGCCCCCTCCCACTCCCCAGCCAATGGGGATTGAAAAAATGAAGGTAAAAATCAACTTCTGTCAGCTGCACTGACTTTCTCTCTGCAAGGACACACAGAAACATTAAATGAAATAGATGAAATATACCCAGGTGAGGCTGGGTCCTTCTGCTAGTTTTTAATAAAGACCAAGTTAAAAAGATATATATATTTTTAGCTAAAAATGAGTACAATGCAATAATTAAAAAAATGCACAAAGGTGTACATAGCCTTTAATGACTTTTTAGATGGAAAGGTACATTAAAAATTGTGCTAGATTCTAGAGAGCAGTGCATTGTGGGAGTTCAGGCCACTGTCTCACAGTTTGAACTGATGTGTCACATGTCTGGCACTGAAATTAAGTAACAAAAATCACAATTGTTACTCAATTGTTTCTTTACATTTCAATTGTGACATTTTGCTAAAATCTTGAATTTTCACTTTAATGGGAGGGACTGGTATCTAGATGAGAACATTATGCTGGTATGCCTGCACTTTATTAACAGTATAGGTATCAGCATAATAAACATGCCAGGCTGTATACCAGATGCAGATGTATATGATAATGAAAAAGTTACATTATTCTCCCCATCAAACGGCAAGAAAAACTGCAAAAAATTACATTCCCGAGTTGTGTAGTTCAAGGACTGTGAAGGACATGGTTGGGATCAGCTGTTTATCTGTGGTAAGCTATAGACAATATTATTTTCTGAAAGGGAAGCTGTCAGCAAGGCAACATTATTTAGCAACATGTCCCCTGGTCCTATTAAGGCTGTGTTCACATAATGTTTTTGTCCTACATTTCACACACATGTTGGGAAAAATAGGATGCCAGAACACAGTATACAACGCTTTTTCATCCTACAGAGACCAACAAAAAAAGAAAATGCGTACTTTATAGATATTTGGATATGGATAGTTTTGTTTTACATTGGAGCAGATGGTATCTGTCATCTCTTTAATGTACACATCAAGTGTATACATTAAACATGGGACAAAGATCTGATGTGAACACAGCCAGAGTGCTTCAGCATTTTGGAAATGTATATTTTTAACACTCGCTTGTGGCCAGGCCTCCGGTGGCACTTGTCAATATTCTTGTTGCCTGTGGTTAGGACAGCATGACATTACTAACAGGTTCCCATTAATACATTGCTGATCTTGTGGTTTTTTCAAGTTGTCATTTCAGTTTTGTTAACAGTATTAAAGGGGTTGTGGCATGAAAAATATTCTACATTTTTCAAACCAGCATCTAATCTGAATATGTTTGTAATTGCTTGCAGTTAAAAATTTACTATAGTCACTGAGCCATTCAATAAAATGTATCTGTATAGCGCCACCTGCTGTTTGTTCCTTTCTTTATTTCTTGTCCGCCCAACTACCACCAGCCACAGGTTCTGTTAGAAGTTTTGTCAGTTACAGGGAAAGAGCTAGAGCAGAAAGTGAGGAAATCTCTGGATCCATGTGAGGTACAGGGCTAGTTCTAAGTTTGTTAGATTACCATGTACGATATGATGTGATTTTCATTTTTTTACATCCATCATGGCAGAACCCCTTTGAATCTTTAAATTCCATACAGTTTGGGAACCTAAGGTCTCATGTACAGCAGCACTTAGAGACCCTGTGTGCCACTCTGTGGTAAGTCTTTGTAGCATCTTATTACAGAGGTATACTCATCTGGAAGTATGAATCTGACAGAAAAACCTCCTTATGAATTTGAATCGCTGTGGATGTTGTATTACTATCTGTACCTGGCTCTTGTATTGAGCTGTATTATACACATGTGCATGATGCCTCACTTTACAGATAGTTCTGACTGAAATACTGATGCATTTTTATTACTTGGTGATTCTATTGAGCCATACTGGATAAAGAATAACCAGAGACACCTATGATCATATTCAACTGAATATCTGCATTTCATGAACAGGGAATTCTTAATATTGATGCTGGTATGTGCAGATGAGGCACTTTGGCTACAACTGTAAAAAAAAGCTGGCAAAGTTGCATTCAGCACTGGTTATGCAGGCCCTACACCTTGTGCCTGCTCACCTGTCCTCTCCTGATATGTCTGCTCCTACATCTTGTGCCTGCTCACCTGTTCTCTCCTTATCTGTCTGCTCCTACACCTTATGCCTGCTCAACTGTTCTCCCCTGATCTGTCAGTTCTTACACCTTGTGCCTGCTCACCTGTTCTCTCCTAATGTGTATGCTCCTACACCTTGTGCCTGCTCACCTGTCCTCTCCTGATGTCAGTTCTTACATCTTGTGCCTGCTCACCTGTTCTCTCCTGATGTGTCTGCTCCTACACCTTGTGCCTGCTCAAATGTCCTATCCTGATCTGTCTGCTCCTAAATCTTGAGCCTGCTCACATGCTCTCCCCTGATCTGTCTGCCCCTACACCTTGTGCTGCTCAACAGATCTCTCTTAATCTATCTACTCCTACACCTTGTGCCTGCTCACCTATTCTCTCCTAAAATGTCTGCTCCTACACCTTGTGCCTGCTCACCTGTCCTCTCCTTATCTGTCTGCCCCTACACCTAGTGCCTGCTCACCTGTTCCATCCTTATCTGTCTGCCCCTACACCTTGTGCCTGCTCACGTGTTCTCCCCTGATCTGTCTGCTCCTATACCTTGTGCCTGCTCACCTGTTCTCCCCTGATCTGTCTGCTCCTACACCTTGTGCCTGCTCACCTGTTCTCCCCTGATCTGTCTGCCCCTAAATCTTGTGCCTGCTCACCTGTTCTCTCCTTATCTGTCTACCCCTACACCTTGTGCCTGCTCAACAGTTCTCTCCTAATCTATCTACTCCCTACACCTTGTGCCTGCTCCTTGTCCTCTCCTTATGTGTCTGCCCTACACCTTGTGCCTGCTCACCTGTCCTCTCCTTATCTGTCTGCTCCTACAACTTTGTGCCTGCTCACCTGTCCTCTCCTTATCTAGTCTGCTCCTACAACTGATGCTGCTCACCTGGTCCTCATCCTTATCTGTCTGCTCCTACACCTGTGCCTGCTCATCTGTTT
>ONZH01020380.1:0-45972 GCA_900303285.1 Rhinella marina
AGGCAGTGAACAAAGTATATTTTTTGGGTGAATTCTTAATTTACTTTTATTTTAAATTTTTATTCAAACAGTATGTCAGACATAGGGGTGACAGGCCCTTCACAGGGGAGGGGCAGTGGCACAAATGTTTCTGGAATAGGCACAGGTCTCAGCAGAGGAAAGGGACGTGGCATTAGGGGTCACTCGGCGAGGCCACAGCTACCGGTGTCATCTAGTGGTCGTGTGTTGACCACCAACACAGATGTTCTGGAGTGGTTGACTCGGTCACCCACTTCCTCCCAGATGACAACTAAAACCCCCAGCCAAGAGTCGGTGGGTTCATCAGACAAAACCCTTAGTTGGCAAGGGCCCGGAGCAACTCCAGCAGTGCACTCACCTGTCCTCAACCTGCCTCTGTCCTTTTCGGTTCCCTCAGCCAGAGAAGTACTATATGCTATGGGCTCTGCACCAGTATACAGTGAGGACGAACGACTTGAGGACAATCAGCAGCTACTTGGAAGCCAAGAGGTGGGGAAGAAATCCGATCCTTCCAGTAGGCAGTCAAGTACTGATGAGGAGAGTGTAGTGGGAGGTGATGTTGAGAGCGGTCAGGCTTTGTACACTGAGACAGTTGAGGAGGACATTAGCGACGTGCAAACTGTAATTGATGATGATGTAGCACTTGGGAGCTGGGTAAAGCAAGGGCTTCATCATCATCATTGTCATCATCTGCAGACGAGACTGACAGCTTGCGCGTCAGGCAGCGGTGCAGCCAGCAAGTCGGTAGCCGTTAGTCAGCTGAGTGGCAGTGGTGCGAGGTCGGGAGTAGACCGCACTCTTCACAGTTGCTTTCCGGCCTTGAAAAGAGCGGTGCAGGGGCTTAGCCAGGCAGCGGAGGTACCACTCAGTCAGTGCGGAGTGTTGGTGGTAAAAACGCCTACTCGGCGGTGTGGAATTTTTTTGTTAAGACACCTGAGGAGGTGAACATGGCTATATGTAGAATCTGTGGTCAGAAAGTGAAGCGTGGCCAGGGTGCTAATGTTGGCACAACAGTCCACAACATATGCAGCATCGCCACAAAGTGGCCTAGGAGAACCGTGGCTCAGATGTGGCAGTCCAGTCGGCAGCAGCAACAGCTGCATCACCCAGTGGCGCGCATCCCATTTCAGGCAGTCAAGGCTCCAGCACCTCTGCCGAAGGGAGCTGTCCTCGAACTCATTATGGCAGCAGTTGTTCACCGAGGCGATTGCAAAGAGACAGCAGTACACGTCCAGCCATCCTACAGCGCAGAAGCTGACCGTGCTCCTGTCCAAGTTGCTTGTGCTGCAGTCCCCCCCTTTTCAACTGGTGGACTCTGCACCGTTCAGAGAACTGATGGCTTGTGCCAAGCCGAGGTGGAGAGTCCCAAGCCGTCATTTCTTTGCCAAAAAGTCAGTCCCAGCCCTGCACAAATATGTAGAAGAGAAGGTGCCCCAGTCTTTTAGCCTGTCGGTATCTGCCAAAGTGCATGGCAGCGCCGACATGTGGAGTTGTAACTGCGGTCAAGGCCAGTACATGTCGATTACGGCCCACTGGGTCAATGTGCTTCCTGCCCAGCCACACAAGCAACTTGAACAGGTGACGCCACTTTCTCCTCCTCGTTGTCAAACTGCTGATCCTGCGCTAATGTCCGGCTCCTTCTCCACCACCTCAGCCTCCACTGCAGGGCCAAGTCATAGTGCTCCTCCAGCTTACCACATGTGCAGGGCATGGCGGTGTCACACAGTTCTACTCCTGGCTTGCCTGGGCGAACGAAATCACACAGGGAAGGAACTGCTCCACGTCATGAAAGAAGAAATCGGTTGCTTGCTTTCTCCGCGACAACTAAAAATCGGAACCATGGTGACAGATAATGGAAAGAACATGGCTGAGCCATGCGCCCTGCATGGCACACATATTTAATCTGGTTGTCAAACGGTTCCTCTAGTATTATACCCAACTGCAAAACATTCTAAAAATGGCCAGGAAACTTTGCATGCACTTCAGCCATTCCTACACCGCCAAGCACACCCTCCTTGAGCTGCAGTGGCAGAATGGCGTTCCCCAACATTGGCTGATATGTGACGTTTCCACCCGTTGGAATTCTACCCTCCATATGTTGGACCGACTGTATGAACAGAGAAAGGCCATAAACGATTTCTTAATGATCCAAGTGGACAGGAGTACTCCCCTGTGTAATTTTTATGTCAGCCAGTGGCAGCTCATGCGTGACACCTGCCGCTTGCTCAGGCCCTTTGAGGAGGCCAGGTTATTTGTCAGTCGCCAGAACTATGGTATGAACACGTGATTCCACTGCTTCATGTCCTGAAACAGATGCTGCAAAATCTTTCTGGTCAGGGGACTGGAGACGTGGAGACTGCATCTCACGGCCACTGGAGGAGGAGGAGGACATTGGATCACAAGCATTTAGTGGTTTTTCTACCCAGGTGACAGAAGAGGACGAGCAGGAGCAGCCAGAGGAGGTAGAGGGAGATGAGGAAGATGAGGCAGATGACCTAGAGACACCATGACAGTACACAGTGGAGTTGGAGGCAGGGAGTCCCTCCGAGTCACTTGCGCAAATGGCCCGATGCATGCTCACTTGCTTACGTAGTGACAGCCGAATATTCACCATACAGCAGAGGGATGACTTCTGGCTCTCCACCCTCTTGGACCCTCGCTACAGATCTAAAATGGGGGCCTTTTTTCACCTGCTGAGAGGGAGGACAAACTGAAGTACTATAGAGACATCCTATGTAGTCAGTTGGCTGCTGCCTATCCGCGTCGTCATCCATCCTCTCGCAGGTCTGACCGGGGGGTCACTCAGTGCTCACGTACCACTGCCACGGCTGCTGTGGGGGGGGGGGGTTTAGAAGCAGTACCAGCTCCATCAGCAGCAACTTGAGTCTAGAGTCGCTGATGAGCAACTTTCTTCACCCGCCAAGTCCGGATAGTACTCACCAGCAGCAGCATCAGGTAGACCAGAAGCAGACCCTGAACCAGCAGGTGATGGCCTACTTGGACAGCACCCTGCCACCCCACATTGAAGATCCGCTGGACTACTGGGCAGCCAAACTGGATTTGTGGCCGCAACTAGCCGAGTTTGCACTGGAGAAGCTGTCCTGCCCGGCTAGTAGTGTGGCATCAGAGCGAGTGTTCACTGCGGCGGGTGCCATAGTTACCCCAAGGAGAACTCGGCTGTCCTTCCAAAATGTGGAAAGACTCGCCTTTGTCAAGATGAATTAGGTGAGGATCAGCCAGGATTTCCACCCGCCTGATGCATCAGATTAGATCAGCCATGATGCGTCACCCAAACCTTGACGAATGAGACTGTATTCTTCAGGCTACCTGCCTCAGCCACTCTTATGATGCTGCCACCCGCCTGATGCCACACATCTACCAGCTGCTCCTTCTACCACCCAGCATCTTTACCAGTGACTGGTATTGCCACCCACCTCTCCACTCTGTCACTGACCCAATATGTAGCCTTCTGATGTTGCTGCCACCTCAACAATCAGGTCTCCTCATGCTGCTACTGCTATCACCTCCAGGCTATGTCACCATGCCACTCTGTGGCCTGATGATGCTGCTGCCGCCTCTACACGCTGTGTCCTAGATGCCGCTACGTCCAAATTATGTAATTGTGCCACTCTGCGGCCTACTCATGCTGCTGTCGCTGCCTCCACACGTTGTGTCCTATCTGCCGCTACCTCCAAATTATGTAATTGTGCCACTCTGTGGCCCACTCATGCGGCTGCTACCGCCTCCATATGCTGTGTCCTAGCTGCCGCTATCTTTTAATTATGTAATTGTGCCACTCTATGGTATGCTGCCTTTAAATTTTTATGACTGCTGCTGCCTCTCCCAGTGTATGTCACTGTGCCATTCTGTCTCATTAAAATTAGTACGACTCCTGCTACCTCTCCCACTCTGTGGCCTTGAAATGTATTCGACTGCTGCTTTTTGCAGCTGCTGTTACGGTGCCACTCGGTGGTCTAGCAAATGTATTCGACTGCTGCTGCCTCTTGCAGCTGCTGTTACGATGCCACTCTGTGGCCTTGAAATTTGTTCGACTGCTGCTGCCTCTTGCTGCGGCTGTTACGGTGCCACTCTGTGGCCTTGAAATTTGTTCGACTGCTGCTGCCTCTTGCTGCTGCTGTTATGGTGCCACTCTGTGGCCTTGAAATTTGTTCGACTGCTGCTGCCTCTTACATCTGCTGTTACGGTGCCACTCTGTGGCCTTGAAATTTTTTTGACTGCTGCCTCTTGCAGCTACTGTTACAGTGCCACTCTGTGGCCTTGAAATTTGTTCGACTGCTGCTGCCTCTTGCAGCTGCTGTTATGGTGCCACTCGTTGGCCTAGTAAAAATTGATTCTAATTTTTTGGACCTTCTGCTTAGCAGCAGTTTGTCAGTTGTAAATTTTTGGTACGTTCTATAGTCCTATTCCATTATTCAAAGCTCAAGTACACAGGAAACCCTGTTTGTGTTGAACACTCGAATTTTTAAAAGTAAACGATTCCGGCCCCCTGGGACACTCAGCGATGAGCATGGGGGAGGCGAGAGGCAGGGGCTCCCACAGGTGGTAGCTCAGCTCCCTGCAGACCGCCAGCTCGATCTCAAGATGGAACTCCGAACTTTCTTGGCGTCTTGGGTCAATACTGACATTTTGTCACAGTCGAGGCAAAGCTGGAGCCTTAACTGCATCTCCTCTGTCTTACGTTCCAGTCCGCTGGCATAACCAGCCCTGATACTGATAAGAACATATGCGACAGTTGATCTTAACCAAAAGGACGAGAATTTTTTATTACGGTCTGCTCTTCAGGGTATGTCATCATGCTTGCCTGATGCTGCTGTCGCCACCGACTCCACATGCTGTCTCCTAGCTGCCACTACGTCAAAATTAGGTAATTGTGCCACTCTGTGGCCTCCAAATTGTACTACTACTTCCACCGCTGCTACCACTTCCAGGGTCTGTCATTCTGCCACTCTGTGGCCTACTCATGCTGCTGCCACCTGGCCACACTGTCGTCGTGCCACTCTATAGTCTGCTGATGCTGCTGCCACTGCTATCTCCAACCTGTCTAGGGGGTTCTTGCTTGTATAGGTGTGTAATAGAACAGGTTCTGTCGAAATGCATGTGGAATCAGTGAATTGGTGTAAAAGGCGTGCGCTTTTGGCGCTCTAGTAGGATCTTGGGGATCTGCACGATTCTTTATAGCTGGCACTAACATTGACCTGTAAGGTTGAGTTCAAACTTGAGTTGTTTGGTGAGTTTTGGCCCCTTAACTGCCCAAATACATAAAAGTGTGCAGCGATTCTAAGAGCAAAGGCTGTTATGTGCGTGTCACACTGGCTCACAGTATTCTTTCACTACCACAGTAGACTCTCTATTAGTGTTGAGCGAGCATGCTCGGCCGAACTCGCTGTTCGGCCGAGTATGCCTACGCTCGGCTCCGCTCGGTTTTCGGCACAGAGGTGCTCGCTCAACACTACTCCTTATGCGTTTTACTGCAAGGCACAGTGTTCTACACCACTATCCAGGCTCTCTGCAGCCAGGAAGTAGCCGTTTTTTAATGCTATTCGTAACAAATTTATTAGGATCGAAGCGAATCTTTTCGGAAAATTCGGCGAACAAGCCAAATCAAATTTTTGAAAAATTTGCTCATCTCTAATGGTAGCCAAACCCCTCTAGTCTTCATTTCAGACACACTAACAGCTTGACATAATATACAGTATAGACACAACCTCAATATTTAAATTGCAATACCAATACGGAGAACTTGTGGAATTATGATTTAGAACCCACCAGGTTTTTCTACATAGCTCGGTGAACTCCCTTAATATTTTTTCAGTCCAATCATAACTGCATCCTGAAAGAGCCCTCCTGTAGTGACTCATCACACAATGTACTAGTCAATGCAATGGTCTTCTGTGGCCATCTTTCTCTAGACCTATAAAGACAATAGAGCTTTAATCCTATTCCAATTTTACCCCTTCTACCCCTTAAAAAAACATATTTTCCTCATAGCACAGTAAACTGACAATGGATTACCTATTTATATATTAGGGCTATCATTTGTGTTGACTGATACTGAGGGAGATGATTTTTAATAATATTTCCAATAATTCTAAAAACTGTTTCTATAAATATTAAGTTAAAATATCAATTTCTGATGGAAGTATTAGAATAAGTTACATCTGTGGGGCACAAGATTGGTTCTAGAGTCTGGACACAATGGAGGAATTCTAAAACAATTGCTACAGAAACTGATGACTTTCTCACTCACATACTAATTGATATTCAGCTACAGAGATACCTTGTTCTGGCTCTGTTATTAAAAGGTACCACCTACTAAGAACGGCATACTTTATTTTCATTAACATTTGATACTTTAGTAATAAATAAGAACAGATAAAATCCAGTTGCCCCCTTCCTTCCTGCTGGGAACCTTCCTAAATGCTGACATTAATAAGGGTTTTAGGCACATGGGAAATGTTTTGCTTGATCTATGAGCACAGTGTTTTTACAGGTAGAATTCTATTATAAGAACATGCTCATTTGCAGCAAACAGCATTAAGCAACAAGATTAGAGACATGCTCTCAGTGTATATAATTTCACAGAATTAATTAACAATACAGATGAAGAAAATGTGTTACCAAGAAGAGAAATCATTTTACGTTGCTAACAACCATTTTCCTTCCTCGTAGCAAAGATTCATATAAAGGAGTAGAAGAAAGGTAAATTATCTTTACTCTTAAATCAAAATCTGCTGTTTATGGTGGTTTATATATGTCAACAAAGACATGTCAGTCTTTACTAAGTACAAGCTTATTGCTAGTTTATATGCATTGTTCCATTCATCTTATCTATTGTAAATGTCTAATTATGATTGCTTAGACTGAAACATGCCAGTTAATTACATTATAATTAGAATCCAAGTGTTTGCTCAGTGCTTAAATTAGCAAGACATCAAAATAACAGATTCAATCATAAGTCAGAAAGTATTTATTTCCTTTACGTGAACATGGAAGTCATGTTTGTAACTTGTCAGCGTTGAGTATAAATCACAAGGCTGGAAGAACAAGTAGCTTTGCCAATATATTTGCATAATGTTCCTGCTTCATTAGCTCGATGTCTGTTGTTTTCTTTTGTTACCAAGTTCATTTTATTGGATGTTTACATTTTGATAACTAAGGTCAAATCTCTGTAGCAATCGAATGGAGCATAAATTATTATCCATGTTTTCATGAATAAAATGTAAATATCAAAAAAGGTGATACATAATACAAACATTTTATTATGTAAATGAATGCCGCACTTTACCCTGATCGTTATTTTATTATAACAGGGTTCTTAGGGCTATACTGTGACATGTTGTTTGATTGCAAGTCTCAGAAAGGTCGTAGTGGCAACTTCAGAGTCAGAGGTCAGTGTGGATTATGCTACCTGCATCCCACCACAAATTAGTACATCCCTAGGGGTTGAATACTTGCATGGACTTAACTTAAAGGGACACTTCTATCTGAAAGGTTTTTTTATGTTTAAAGTCAATATTCATAGAAAACCACTATTTTAGAATTTTGGGCTGTTTTTTCTTTTCATTTTGGCAGCACTATGCCATTGACAATTAAATACAAGATATTATCCTTCTCTAGCAGCTAGCACAGAACTATAAAATGCTACTATAATAGCATGCATAGAATTACTGTAGGATGACAGGTGCGCTGCCTACAGGACTCACCAGATGGCACTCTCCATTTCAGGGAGAATCCACAGCCGGAGCCTCTGATCCCTGGATTGCCACCACCACCACCATCACAGTCCTTTCAGCTGGGTCAGCTGACGACATCACCGTTTACTTTCCAGTTCACGGTGATCCACCAGTACCAACTACCCTGAAAAATGAAGTCAGCAGCAGCCTGGGGCGCTGGCGGTTCTTCCCTGGGTGCAACCTTGCCTCAAACGCTGCAGCCAGAAGTCCTTACCCCTGCTGTCCTGGCAGAAGCATCCGGAAAAGTGAAGGCGCAAGTGAATGCAGCGCTCACCAGTGTGACCACCACCCGGACATGGTCAAGTCCGACTTCTGGCAGAAGAGGGCAATGGAGCTCCACCACGGCAGCTAGCTTGGCCTACAGGAGGCAGGAGCATTCTCTGATGTCCTTCAGCAGCAGTTACAGCGAGGAGGACTTCAGGTCTCTCATCTGAGGTACCCTTCTACTGGCTGAGTGATTTAAAGGACACCTCTGGAGGACCTATGGAGGCCACAACATGGACTGCACCTGACGGGTGAGAGCTACTTGGCACTTGTTTTGTTTGTTTAGTTTGTATTGCCCCCTGTTTGACTCTCACCCAGATGGACATGGCTTGTCAGGATTCCCCCCGTTCTGCAGAAAATTCCCAGTTGCGCCTATTTTCCTTTTCCCCCCCCTTCTCAGGTTATTTGGGAGCCCCCTTTGCAAAAAGAGTTCTGCTATTGCTGCTATTTTATATTATCCATGTGGATTACACGTTACCTGTTTGGATTACAAAATTACTTCACGTGGATTACAATTTAATTTTGAACTGCGTTCCAGTGTTTTATCATGTCAAGCAGCCACAAGGAGAGACACAAACGTATATCTGAGCCTATTATGCTTGCAAATGTGAAATTGATTGCACTAAAATGTTTGCATAATTATGTCTTTGTTGTTTTTTTAGCAATAATGTTTTTACAGGTTCAGCAACGTTCAAGCACTTTAGCCCATTGTGTGTATTATTTTTCAGGTACTGCAATGTGTCCTATTATGCACTTATTGTATGGTGTTTTTTAGTAAATTATGCACTTAGCCGGATAGCTGGCACCTTACTTTTCTAGCTCATATGGACTGTCTTTGAGGACTGTATGCCGCGGCCTAGCTTCGTGCGTGTGTGTGTATGACGCAATCGCGAGTCAATAGTACGCTAAGGATTCATACGCACTTTGTACGCTAATGCTTACGCATTGCGTACTTTTAATAACGCTGACTGTATGTTCGTAATTTGTGCAGGAATGTTCACAAAACAACGATTATTTGATTATTTATTAAAGCAAATTCGACCGAATAAATTCTTATTACGAACAAATCTTGTCAAAAATGTGTTGATAATTCGCCAAAGCGAATTTTGGATGATTCGCTCATCTCTAGTGAATATTATAATTCAATATTGAATTCCTATAGAGAACATACATTTTTCACAGTAAATATGCATTATCTGGTCAATTAATTAGTTGGACTGAACTGCAATAACAACTACACTAGAAAACTCACTAGAAGATACACCATTATAATACTACAGAACCAATAATGACTTTATCGTGACATCAAATAAATAACCAAAATTAATGAATTAAAGATAATTTCTCATGTAAACAAGCATTGTGAACCTTTACTAAATAAATATGCTAATATTACAAAAAAATGAAATATTTCAGACCATTTCCTGTATTGATGCTAAATGTCTATTGACTAGACAATCATTGACTCCTTCTTGAAATTAGTAAAGAAGCACATATACATGAGTGAATTAAAAGTCTATAACTCAAACATTTTGAAGACTTCTACAACACCATATGGAAACAAGTCTTCTGTATGTACGCTTAGATGACCATCTAATGCTATTTTAATCCCTCCCCGCCTTCAAAAACACTCAAGACTCATAAATAATAATAATAATAATAATAATAATAATAATAATAATAATCCAAGTGAAGCAAATAATTTTCAACTTGTAAAAAATAACATTTCTACAACCAAGGAAACCATGGCAGAGCGCACCAGATTCATAAACAAGGCTCATATTACCTAGCTGCTTGTTCTTTTCATGTCATAAGTATACCTCGATGCCACAGCAGAATACATTTGAACCTATCTAAAGTAAAATGGTATTCAGGGGTAGAAGTTTACTTTAAGGTAAAGGGGTTTTCTAGGAAAAAAATAAATAGCTGTAAATCCTTAGCATATTCAATCAATGTATGATTAGTGGGGTTCCAACCTATGGAGCCCCATTGTGCAGAAGCACACTGGACTGCTGTGGTCCGTTGAATGTTTAACCAGTCACAGAAGAGCTTGAGCAAGTCATAGATGGGCAAGTAAAGTACAGATGTACAAAGAAAAGAAAATAAATACAATGCAATAGCACTCTGCAAACCAAATAAAGTACAAAAATGTCATAGTAATGTAAAATATTTTGATGATAATGCTACACTCATTTAGTAAATTTGAGATTGTTGGCAAATATATTGTGTACAAAATTATTTGGGCCCGTCTGCCACACGTCAAGGCGATCTCTGTAAGATGGAAACCTAACACTATTTCCTACCTGTTATGTGCCATAATGGCCTCCGTATAATTCAGGGGGTGTTGGTTCCACATGCATGCTTGGTCCATTCTGCCTTTTGCCTTTTCTGGTGCTTCAAAGGCCTCCACTAAATCCATGGATGCAGGTACCAACATGCATGCCGAGCCCACTTTATACCTCTATACTAAGAGCAGACTACGGCTTTATACTTACACTGATTAAAATCAGCCTATGGGGCAGACAGGCTCGTCAGGAGTGCATGACTAAATGGAGTAGCCACACCTCCAGTATAAACTTAAAAGAAAAAAAAAAGGTGGGTGGGGGTCAGTCAGCACATCCCAGTGTGCAGGTGCACGTTGCTATGGCTAGATACACAAAGAAAATAAAAAAAAATTCAATGCAACATCACTCTGCAAACCAAATAAAGTACAAAAATTGAGCCATTTGCCTTCCCCTAGATCACCATTGCAGGATAATAGCCTGAACTGGATGGATGTCTGTTTTTTCAGCCTTGCAAACTATTTTACTTTGTTACAGTAGCTTATCCATATATAAAGCTAGTCCTGCCACTTCCGCTTAGCTTCATGCATCTGAGTTATATAGCCCCTTTGTCCTGCCTATTGGAAAAAATATCATGGGTCAGTCATCCACTTTTGCCACAATAATGACTTATCCTAAGGACAGGCCATAAATATTTTTCCACAAATTCCCCTTTAAAAACATCCAGTATATTAATATTTAACAATTAAAAGGAGTGAGACATTTTTCACATTACACCATCTGTTACAAGAAACTTTAGTTATTTTCCAAACTTAAAATGTATTCTGCATTCTAAGTACATGTAAAGTGTTTGTGAACTTTCAGCAAATGACAGATTTATCAACACACGGAAATCAAGACCACCATTTACAGTGGGAAACTGAAGAACTAACCAACTGTTGGCAATTTTGCTCTGAAATAAAGCCAAGATATAAACATCAAGGTATGCAAGAATAGAAACACTTCATCTTAATTGACACCTCTTCTAATTACTGGCACCCGACGGGACATACAGTTAATATCAAATCTGCTGCTGACATTTAATAAAACTAAAACATCTTTTATTCTGTATCATTTTCCATGTATTTTGTGGAAGTGTGCAAGTGCTCTTTAATGCCTACTCATAAAGGTTTGGGTAATTACAACTACACAGGAGTGTGATTAATTATATGTAATACCATTTTGGCTACAGAACCTCCATATCTAAGTCAATATACATTATCCTTGAAGTACATTTGATGAATTTAATTCAACTTTTTTGCATTTGCCCAATGGAGCTTTTTAGCCCTTTACACATTATGCAAGACAACCATCACAGTAGAATTGATGGCGTTGATATCAGGGACTCAATATCCAACACTGGAAGGGGTAAAGTCGTGTATTGGGTGTGCTGCTCATTCAAACATCAAATTCATCTCTTTTCCCAAGACTGAGACACTCCACTCAGCTGCCACCTATTATTGTGGGGCACTACAGACTGTGGAACATATAAGAGCAACTCATTTGAGTGGCACTGGATCACTCGGTGTACTGAATTTAGTCCCACCTGAATCCCCAGCCTATCTTGCGAGTTAGATCCGAGGATGAAATTATATGAGCACACAAAGCTCCAATGTGTAGAAAACACAACTCTAAGCAGATTGTAGTGAACTGAACTTATTGGTACTTACTCCTCCATGATACCATTAACATCTGCTCTCTAATCTGGGATCCGGAGGGCGAGGAGACTAAGACTGAGGTTTTTTCAACTTTGTTGCCACTCAATAGACACCATGCCCTGCACTCACAAAGGAGAAAAACAAGCTTGTTAGATATATTTGTCTACTCCTAGTGCCATAATAGCCCAACACTGCTTTTTCAAACAGCATCTCTTCACACCTAGCATATATTTCCAGGGTTTCCCTTCAATTTTTCTTCAAATGCTATATTGGTGGTCTGTTAGCACATTAACCTGCTAATCATTAACCAGCAACATACTGGCCTTCCTAGGGGTCTTTGGCCTAATCTTTGCTGCCGACACATCCACAGGACTTACATTTAGTTACTTTTGAAGATCGTCAGCTTTTGAATACTTTCTACAGAACTCTTGCCACATATCTTACCTACACAACCACGGTTAAAGCAAAGAAGTCTGAAGTGGCCTGCACTACAAAGAAGAAAGCCCAGTCTGAGCTAGACAAGTATGTGACAAAGACATCCCCTGGTCCAACGCAGGCTAATACAGTATGACTGCTGTTAAGAGCTTAGTTGATGCTGATAACCCAGAAACCTCTGATGTGGAAAGCTCTTGCAAAGAAGATATCCATGATTTGAACTATAATGTCTCTACCACTCAAACGGCATTGCAAAGGATAATAGAATCCGCTTGTAACCTGTAATGAAGGAGCTTACTGATATTAAACAAGACATCAGAGAGATTGGTGGCAGGGTTGAATATCTAGAAGAGACTCAATCCTCTCTCATTTCCTTTGGAAAGTCAACCTCTATGGCACTATATACCTGTCAGTCACTTCTTAACAGCCTGTTGTCATATATAGAGAATCAAGATAACAGGGGATGGAGAAACAATTTAAAGCTCAAGGGACTCTCTGAATGCATCCCACTATACTCGGTAATGGATGTAACTTACTCCATTTTGAACACAAGGGAAATAATATGTAAAGTCCTAAATTCACTTCACAGGGATGAGATTCTTAAGAAAGCCAGAGAATCTAAAGAAGTCATATATGATGACTCTCATATTTCCTCATATTAGACCTCTCACAAGTAACCTTCAACAAACACCATCAGTTGAAGCCTCTAACAGATGTGTTTAGGATTAAATACATCCCTTATCGCTGGCTTTTTCCACTATATAATGTAAGGGCCAAAGACACCCTTGAAACTAAACAACATAGACGAGAAGCCATCAATTCCTTGATAAGTTACAATTGCCGTCCCAACAGATTGGTCTGTCTAAACCCTTCTCTCTTCAAGAGCTGAACTCAGCTTTAAAGAGGACATTTCACCACCCCTGACATGCCTGTTTTAATAGCTTCATGCATTCCCCATGTAACAAATCTGGAGCACCTAGTGGGCTGGCAATTGCCCAGGGCCCCGATCCTTTAAGGGGCCCCCTGCGTCAGTCTCAATAGCAGCGTTCAGATCACAGATGTTTGAACAGTTGGGAATTTCCCAGCTTAGGAGTCCCTGCTCTGACTCCATATATGGATGTGTCCATATATGGAGTTAGTGTTACCAAGCATGGTCACTATGTATATATAAGTCTAACTTTGACTCTATTTTGAACTGTTTCTGTGGGGATTTGAACTCACAACCTGCTACATTACAAGCAAGAGCCTTTAGTGTAGATGGTTGGGAGTTCAAATCCCCACAGAAACATTTGAAAAATAGAGGCCAAATAAAACTTAAATACATAGGGTGTCCCCAACAATGAAATGTTTGATTTTATTGCCAAAAAAAATTTGCGCAAAATGTAAAATATGATCAAATAACACCCATATTAACCCACGCCAACCTTTTTAACTTGGGTAACCAGTATTTTTTGTTGGGAAAGGTGGCAACTAGAGATGATCGAACATGCTCGTAACGAGCACTGTAGCGCTCAGCTCCCCTGCGCTCGCATGGGCGCAGGCTTCCGCTTCCGTTGGGTGAGGAGGACGGAAGCGGATGCCTGTGCCCATGCGAGCGCAGGGGATCCAAGCGCTACAGTGCTCGTTACGAGCACGTTCGCTCATCTCTAGTGGCAACCCTAGCAGCACCCGTTCATTAGGACTCACTTCTTAAAAAATTACCGCAATATTCTGACCCTCATAACTTTTTTTATACTTATTTCTATGGAGATGTCTGGGGGCTCATTTTTTTGCGGGGTGATCTGTCATTTTTGACAGTACCATTTTGGGGTGTGTATGACTTGATCACTTTTTATTTTATTAAATTTTCTTGCGGCGATACCCATAATGCTATTTTTATCTTGGTTTTTTTGGGGGGGAATGGGGGTGATTTAAATTTTTAAGGTATTTTCAAAACTTTTTTTACTTTTTTTTTTTTTTTTACTTGTTCTTAAGTCTCCCAAGTGGACCACAACTTACAATCATCAGTAAATTGCTCTTATTAGTCTGCATAGAAATCACTATATCACAGTTCAGTGCTGCCATCTAGATATACCAACAATGAGCCTGGAAGCCTAGTACAGGCTGCAGCTTATTTATAGAACAAGGTGGTTTCCCCAATCTCCGCTGGAGGAAAGTGCGCCTGAAGAGGAATCCCGCGCTTCCGGTTTTTAACACTCTCAGATGCCGTGAGTGAGGGGAACTCATTGCTGTGAGGGGAGGGGGAATGTAGTGTATTCTGGGGTCATGAGGGTGAAGAACTATGTGAGGAGCTTCATGGGGTGTAAATCTGTGAGGGATTGCCGAAATCGACAGAACGTAACTGTGTTGTTAGTACATTATTACAATATTTGGGGCCCCACTTTTGATTTTGCCCAGGGCCACATTTTGTCTAAAACCGGCCCTGCCTATTCTTATGACTCTATGTTGTGTCATTCCTTTATTATTTCTACTAGAAGTTATGAATGAATTGCTATTAGCCTTCAGAAAGGGTACATAGAGGTGGTTACAAGTTGGGTGTGTGTACCTGCATAGACCCACTCTATCCAATCAGTGCTGCCATTTTCTGACTGGTTTATTAGAAATAATAAAGGAATGGCACAACATAGAGCAATAAGAATAGATGATCTAGAATTGTTATTACATGAGCAATGCATGAAGCTATTAAAATAGGCATGTCAGGTAAGGTGAAAGGTCCTCTTTAAATGCTTTACCATCTAGTAAAAGTCCAAGCCCTGATGGCCTACCAGTAGGGTATTATAGGACAGAAGGGAAAAGATAATAACCAAGTTTTACATCTGCTTCAGTATGCTAGAACTAAAAAGGGAATTTTGAATATAATAAATGAAGATCAAACAGGATTTATGTTGGGTAAATCTACATCAGGTAATATTCAGAGATGTTACCTGAATATGCAGATGGAACCATTCAACACAGGGGAACCATCTATTGTCTCTATAGATGCTTCAAAGGCATTTAATACAATGGAATTGATATTTTTAGGAGCCACACTGAAAAATATGGGGTTTGGGGACATTTTTATTTCTTAGATAAATCTCCTGTATACAGATGTAACAGCTAGAATTATCCTGAATGATGAGATATCAGAACCTATCAAGGTTCTGAGAGGAGCAAGGCAGGGCTGCCCTCTGTCACCCCTGCTTTTTGCAGCAGCATTAGAACCCCCAGCTACCATAACAAGATAATAAAATAAAAGGATTTCAATATGGGGAACATGAAGAAAAGATCTGTTGTTATTTGCTGGATCCCATGATTCCCTCACACAAATTTATGAGGCATTTGGGGTAGATGGGAGGTATCAGGGTTATCAATAAACTGGAACAAATCCACATGTATGTCCCTGGATGATTTAGGGAACTATGTCAGGATCCCTGGAGGTTAAATGCGTTGGAGATTATATTAAATATTTGGGGATAAAAATATTGCATTCCCCCAGGATTACCGGGTATATAAGATTAAATATAATGCCTTTAGTCATCAAGATTAGGAGTAAGATTTGTGTCTGGAAAAAAATGCCCTTATTGATGGTCAGAAGAATATGTGTGTATTACGCATGGTTAATATTTTGGAATTCTCCAATCAAGGTACTAAATTTGATTGTAAAAATAATAGTTTGTTACGTGAATTGATATGGAGTGGGCGCCAGCCCGTATGAGGCTCCAATACTTTAAATACCCAAAAGGGGAAGGTGAACTATCGGTCCTGGCCTTATATACTATCTAGTGGGCCAACTTAAGAACTTCAATGGGGTAAAATAGGGTAAAACCTCGAAATATCAGATAATATTAAAATGAATAGATAAGCATATGTTTAAAAGTGGCGTGTGCCAGGTATTGGAGGCTGGTATCCACCTTCACCGAGAATTGAAGAAGTCTCCCACTTTAGGTCTGAAGAATAAAATCTGGTCTGGAGTTAAAAAATATGGGATATTAAAGGAGTTCACAAGCATCCATTATTATGAAATAATGTGTGGTTAAAAGAGATCAGAGCTATAGATAAAACAATATGGCAAAGGCATGAAATTAACTAGATGGGTCAGTCACTGTTAAATGGGAACATACAGTGCCTTTCAAAAGTTTTCGGCCCCCTGGAACTTTTCAACCTTTTGCCACATTTCAGGCTTCAAACAAAAAGATATAACATTTTAAATTTTTGGTGAAGAATCAACAACAAGTGGGTCACAATTGTGAAGTGGAACGAAATTTATTGGATCATTTAAACTTTTTTTGTAATAATAAAACTGAAAAGTTGGGCGTGCAAAATTATTCGGCCCATTTACTTTCAGTTCAGAAAACTCACTCCAGAAGTTCATTGAGGATCTCTGAATGATCCAATGTTGTCCTAAATAACTGATGAAGATAAATAGAATCCACCTGTGTGTCAAGTTAAGTCTCCATATAAATGCACCTGCAATTTGATAGTCTCAGGGTTCTGTTTAAAGCACAGAGAGCATCATGAAGACCAAGGAACACACCAGGCAGGTCTGTGATACTGTTGTGGAGAAGTTTAAAGCCGGATTTGGATACCAAAAGATTTCCCAAGCTTTAAAAATCCCAAGGAGCACTGTGCAAGCGATCATATTGAAATGGAAGGAGTATCAGACCACTGCAAATCTATCAAAACCCGGCCGTCCCTCTAAACTTTCATCTCAAACAAGGAGAAGACTGATCAGAGATGTAGCCAAGAGGCCCATGATCACTCTAGATGAACTGCAGAGATCTACAGCTGAGGTGGGAGAGTCTGTCCATAGGACAACAATCAGTCGAACACTTCACAAATCTGGCCTTTATGGTAGAGTGGCAAGAAGAAAGCCATTTCTCAAAGATGTCCATAAAAAATCTCGTTTACAGTTTGCCACAAGCCACCTGGGAGACACACCAAACATGTGGAAGAAAATCAAACTTTTTGGAAACAATGCAAAACGATATGTTTGGCATAAAAGCAAAACAGCTCATCACCCTGAACACACCATCTCCACTGTCAAACATGGTGGTGGCAGCATCATGATTTGGGCCTGATTTTCATCAGCAGGGAAAGGGAAGATGGTTAAAATTGATGGGAAGATGGATGGAGCCAAAAACAGGACCATTCTGGATGAAAACCTGTTGGAGTCTGCAAAAGACCTGAGACTAGGACGGAGATTTATCTTCCAACAAGACAATGATCCCAAACATAAAGTCAAATGTACAATGAAATGGTTCTAAAATAAACGTATCCAGGTCTTAGAATTGCCAAGTCAAAGTCCAGACCTGAATCCAGTTGAGAATATGTGGAAAAAGCTGAAAACTGCTGTTCACAAACGCTCTCCATCCAACCTCAAAGGGCTCGATCTGTTTTGCAAGGAAGAATGGGCAAGAATTTCAGTCTCTAGATGTGCAAAACTGATAGAGACATACCCCAAACGACTTGCAGCTGTAATCGCAGTAAAAGGTTGCGCAACAGAGTATTAATGCAAGGGGGCCGAATAATTTTGCACGCCCCACTTTTCAGTTTTATTATTACAAAAAAAGTTTAAATGATCCAATAAATTTTGTTCCACTTCACAATTGTGATCCACTTGTTGTTGATTCTTCACCAAAAATTTAAAATGTTATATCTTTTTGTTTGAAGCCTGAAATGTGGCAAAAGGTTGAAAAGTTCCAGAGGGCCGAATACTTTCGCAAGGCACTGTAATAGTCTTTCAAGAATTAAAGAATAAACATGGTTTCACAGATAAATGGTTTTTCCAATATTTGCAGTTAAGGCATGCAATCAAATCAGAGCACATAATCCAGATGGGGTTATTTGAACTCCCACCATCATTATTAAAAATAAATAACTAACTTGACAGAAGGAAAGAGTAGGATCTCGGTAATATACAAACTCCTTCATCAACAAAAGAGAAGTAAAATACCACTGCAGGTGGAGAACAAATGGGAAGGGATAATAATGGGATAAAGGGACAATCAATGGGATATGATTTTGAAGGGAATGAAGAAGGTATTGCTGAAATCAGCTCATTAACTACATTTTTTGTTGTGCACTGTCTGTACCTGTCCTCCACCAAAGTGATGCAATATTATAATAACAAGGTAGAGAAGAGAGGATGGGAGAGAGTGAGTGGGCTGAAATGAGGAGATCCAATAGTATGGGAGGAGAAGTGAGAGAAGAGATAAATATGTTTTTTTTTTTTTTTTTTTGGGGGGGAGGGGGGTGTTAGAAGTAGTATGAATGTATTAGAAGGGAGGTGGGGAATCAGGGTCAGTATAAAATAATTATATTGTTGTACAAGTATTTACCCAAATAAAAGAGAGAATAAAAGATGAATCACTGAAAGAGGATACTGTATTTATATATGTACAAAAATGGTTGTCATTTTATACTTGATTCAATAAAGATGACTTTATAATAATAATAATAATATTATTATTATTATTACTATTATTATTACTATTATTATTATTATTATTATTATTATTATTATTATTATATCAGAGCTCTTTATTCTAACTCCTCTATAACAGTGCAAGTCAATGGTTCCCTTTCCCCAAAATTCCAGATATTCAGTGGTATCAGACAGGGTCCCCCCCCCTTTACTACAGCTTAAGCAGAACGGCTTACCTTCAGCACTAACAATTCCTTCCCAATGCTAACTCAAATATTCAATCAATTTCAGACACTCTAATTTTAAGAGAAACCATTCCAAATCAACAGCTCTTAACATTTTTTGCTCCTTAACCATTACAAAGATTATATATCATAGCTTGGATGTATAAATAAATGATGATAATTTGCAAGCTTCAGTATTTCTTTTAAACATTGCCAATACCTACTACCTATTTTGCTCTTTATTTGCTGGACTTTGAAGTAAAATTTTGAAATATGCTGAAAGTTCTACAGGTGTATTCAGGGCCGGATTAAAGGGAGGGCATCCGGGGCGAGAGCCCCGGGGTCCCCACCACATAGAGGCCCCACCACCGGCTGCAAAGCGGCACTCAGGGTTGCCAACCGTCCGTAGATTCAGGGGCGGACATACCGCCTGTGCAGCCGGTTCGGCTGCACAGGGGCCCAGGGCCGGAGGGGGGCCCTTCTTGCCAGCGGCAGGGGAGAGATGAGCGCTTCCATTGTGGAAGCGCTCATCTCTATATTAATCTGTATCGTCGTCCTTAGGATATATACACTGCCACTATGGGGGCCCTATCATATATACTGGCTTACATGGGGGGCACTATGGAGGAGGACCACTATTGGGGGCACTATGGGGGCCACTATGGAGGAGGAGCACAATGGGGGCACTATGGAGGTGGAGCACTATGGAGGGCACTATGGAGGAGGAGCACAATTGGGGCACTATGGAGGAGGAGCACAATGGGGGTACTATGAAGGGCACTATGGAGGAGGAGCACAATTGGGGCACTAGGGGGCCACAATGGAGAAGGAGCACTATGGGGGCACTATGGAGGTGGAGCACTATGGAGGCACTATGGAGGAGGAGCACTATGGAGGGCACTATGGAGGTGGAGCACTATGGAGGGCACTATGGAGGAGGAGCACTATGGGGGCCCTATCTTATATACTGGCAGACATGGGGGGCACTATGGAGAAGGGGGGAGAAGAGCACTATTGGGATCATTGTATAGGGGCACTAAGAGGGTACACAGTAGGGGGCATTGGCACACATTATGAGGACACTATGGGGACATTGGCTGGCCGGGGGCACTAATTATTTCTATTGGTGGGACTTTGGGGAGCACTATTACGGTGGGGGGCACAGTATTAGCTTAGCACAGTTATTTTTGGGGAACATTTTGGTTATAATTTAGTGTCAGGGATACTATTTCCTGGGTGCAGTTATTTTTTAGGGCACTGTGTGCCAATAATTACTGAGGGCGGTAGTATTTGCAGGGGGACTGTTTCTGCAGTATAGTTTTGGGGAGCACAGCGGGCACAGTATTGGGGTGGCAGGATGGGGAGTTTAAGAAGGTGGGAGAATGATGGAAAAGTAGGAAACTAAAGATGTCTATTTGTCAAACTCCACAGAGAGAAGGGATGGCTGGAAGAAATCATCATAGCGGTCTGGTCTGAAAGGAGAAGATGAGGAAAGAGAACATCTACATCTAAGAAGACGTCACTGGATGTAAGAGGTATGGGGCGCTGTATTAGGCTACTTTCACATGTGAGTTAGTGATTCTGGCAGGCTGTTCCTGCAGAGAACAGCCTTCTGGAATTCACTGGATCCGGCACTGCTGGATGCAGAATGCCCGCAGGCCCCATTATCTATAATGGGGTACGGCAGAGATCCGGCCACAATCTGGCAAAAATGCAGAGAATCAGCGGGACACAAACTGCTGCATGCCTGAGTTTGTGTCCGGCCAATTTCTTGCATTCTCTACCAAATCAGGTGGCCGGAGCTTAGTGCTGCATGTGTGAAAGTAGCCTTACCCTGGACACCATAGGTTAGGTTGAGAATTTGGTTTGGGAAAGGCGTGGGGTGGGGGGCCCGGGGGGGGGCTGGCCCAGACACATTCCTTGCACAGGGGCCCTCTGCTGTCTGTGTCCGCCCCTGCGTAGATTTACGGACAGTCCGCAAAAATCCGTTGTTTTTTTCTGCCGTCCGTAGCGTCCGGCAAAAAAAAACCCCGTCCATGAATTTTCTGGCCAGAACCCCTGAATTCTGCACTGCGCATGCGTACTTGTGCAGTGCAGAAAGGAGAAGTTGCTGGCTGGGTCGGGAGCCGGTTCCAGGGCTTAGCGGCGCAAGCACACTCACCAGCAGGAGGAGGAGGAGGTAGGAGGACCGAGAAGGGCAGGAGGAGATGTGTCCAATGTTCCCCTAGGCTGCGCGGGCGTGCAGCAAAATTTGCGCCCCAGCTGAAAAGTTTATAATGCCCGCTCAGGGCATGCCGCTCCTTACTGCCTGTATTAGCGCTGCTGTGTGCGGCTCAGCGCACACCTTTATTGCCACAGAAACGCAAGGGCGAGATAAGGAGGCCATCTTAGGCAGCCTGGAGTGATAATGGAGTTGTCCCCCCCTTCCCCCCCAAGCCTGCTAGGCTAGAATGATGGCCCCCCATTTATAGTGATGCTGTGAATGATGGTGTATAACCTAGGCAGGGTCTCCATGTGGCCCCTATACAGTATAATGTCTCCTTATGGCCCCCCATACAGTATAATGTCACCTTGTGGCCCACATACAGTATAACGTTACCTTGTGGCCCACATACAGTATAACGTCACCTTGTGGCCCACATACAGTATAACGTCTCCTTGTGGCCCCCCATACAGTATAATGTCTCCTTGTGGCCCCCCATACAGTATAATGTCACCTTGTGGCCCCCATACAGTATAACATCTCCTTGTGGCCCCCATACAGTATAATGTCTCCTTGTGGCCCCCATACAGTATTACATCTCCTTGTGCTGGCCCCCATACAGTATAACATCTCCTTGTGGCCCCCCATACAGTATAATGTCTCCTTGTGGCCCCCATACAGTATAACGTCTCCTTGTGGCCCCATACAGTATAACGTCTCCTTGTGGCCCCATACAGTATAACGTCTCCTTGTGCCCCCCCCATACAGTATAACATCTCCTTGTGGCTGTCCCCATACAGTATAACATCTCCTTGTGGCTGCCCCCATACAGTATAACATCTCCTTGCGACCCCCATACATTATAACGTCTCCTTGTGGACCCCCCATACAGTATAATGTCTCCTTGTGGCCCCCATACAGTATAATGTCTCCTTATGGTCCTCATACAGTATAATGTCTCCTTGTGGCCCCCATACAGTATAACATCTCCTTGTGGCCCCCATACAGTATAATGTCTCCTTGTGGCTGCCTTCATCTGAATATTTTTTATATCGCCCAACCCTAGGTGGGTGGCCCTAGAACTCAGGCCTCCTTCCTCATGCCACGCTGCTGGAAGAGAAAAAATGTGCAGTGCGGCAAACGAGGGGAACAGAAGAAGGGACGGCATCTTCTTAGACCAAGGCCCCCAGCCCCCTCCAAAGTGTTGAAGTGGCGTCCAAGTTTCCAAAGGGCCAAGCCAAGTAACTGTAAGTTTTCATGTGGGAGTGTTTGTTATACACATATAACATAACTGTCGCACAATATACAGTATACCTCTACACTGTGTATGGATTATACTGTATATTGTACAGCATGGTGCAGGGGTTAAATTGTCTGGCATGGTGTACTCCATACACCATGCTGTACAGTATACAATATAATCCGTACACCATGCAGTATAGTATACAGTATAATCCATACATCATGCTGTACAGTATACAGTATAATCCATATACCATGCTTTATAATATACAGTATAATCTCTACACCATGCTGTATAGTATACAGTATAATCCATACACCATGCTGTATAATATACAGTATAATCCATACACCATGCTTTATAATATATTTATACACATTTGCAAATCAGTGTGCACATCGCCAACACTGTGACAGATGTGCACATTTGCCCGCTACGTCCCTGTCAGTCTTTGTTTACATGGCCATGCAATGATTTGCTGAAACCTGGCGGTTGTACAGTGTGAAGAGGATAGTTATTGCTTTGAAGGTAGGTAGATCATGAGGTTCTAGTCTTACTCACATGGCAACAAAAGGGAGAAAATATATGACCTGGATCGCACATCCCCAAAGTATGCCCTTTGATCACTAGTGCTTCTCAGCAAAAATATATGGCTTCTCAGCGCAATTTACAGCGCAACGCCCCTTGAACTAGAGGCATTGGTGTGCAATTTGATCAAACAGCATAAGCCCACTCACCACGTCAAGGTTGCCTCTCAGAGTGGGACCTACTCTAAAACGATGCAGCACTGCGCAGCGACCCCACGACGCCGCTCCAGCGGGCGGCGGGGCCCAGTCGCCAGACAGCACCTCGCAGCCTGACGATTGCCAACCCCAGCACTGGGTCCCGCCAACCCGCCAGAGCAGAGACAAAAAAAGCCACCACGCAGTACCGCACCATGTGAACGGCTGTCTAAACCAGGTGCACCCACCAAACGGCACCCCAGCCGCCGCGGAACCACAACCCCCAGCAAGCCCAGGCAGTCTGCAGCCAACTGAGCCCACCAAGAGCCGCAGCCCCACAGCAAGCCAGGAGCCGCCGGACGAGCACCACAGGCCCAGCACAGCCTGTCCATGCTTCCAGGAACTCCAACTAAAAGCTGGCAGGTCCATTCACACTCACATGTCTTACTCACATGGCCATTATAATTATTTTCTCCACCTTATACATCTTTAATTCTGTTTGGCAGGGATGACTGGATTCATACGTTATGAAAGAAGTAAATGGTGACCTTATGTAAACTAACTAGTAACTAGCAAATGGTCAGCATGTCATACAGAGCAATGGTTCACAATAAAAGAATGCCTCTTTGTCTTTGGTATCATTCTGTGTTTAAAAGCTAAGGTTTGTGAGCAAAGGGAGATTTAAAAGGGAAATAAAAATGGTGGAGGGTGGGGCTTTGGGTGGAGGGAGGAGCTTTGGGTGGAGGGCGGGGCTTTGGGTGTGGTGACGGGGCTTTGGGTGTGGGGACGGGGCTTTGGATAGGGGGGGCGGGGCTTTGGGCTGAAACATCTTGTCGTTCAGGGCCTCCACCAACCTTAATCCAGCCCTGGGTGTATTAGGCGTATTTCAGGCACAGATAGTGGCACAAAAGTTACCTGTTACCTCGCCAAAGCGAAAACCCAAAGCTGACCAGATGTATAACAGAGTACCTACAAACAGATTTGGGCCCATAGTCTACCTATAGTTAACCTATATTCTCCTCCAGTTTTAGGGATTCCTTGAGAAAAATGTATGGAACTTTCAAATTAATAATAAAAATAATAGAGGTCTTGAATAGATAACTATACAAGCACAGTGTTTCCCTATGATTTGCCATGTCCATACACTGTTAGAAGAATTGCTACTCTGATTGTTTTTCAGAAACTCAGAGAAGTCCATGCAGCAGCCTCTACATTAATTTCTTTCCACAATAGCCTTTCTATTGTAGATGTCTATAACGGGGGTTAATAATGGGTTTTTAAGTATGTCACGTCTATCATTAGCATTTTAAGCAGATTCACTGAGCAACACAAAAGTTTACCTTGCTTACCTAACCTTACTGTAGTTGTGAAAAGACGATGAAGTAATGTCTTGTTATTTAGAAAGGAAAACATTTCCTCAAAGATCTTTCCTTTATATCTCCAAGAATAAAGTTTATGTTTTTAATATTTTTTTCCTGAAACTGGCATTATATCTTATCACACAACATATTTCCTCTGTGTTGCAGTTTTAAATAAAACAAAAGACTGGATACTTTTATTAATTGGTAAGTGTTAAGTGTTCTTTCTGTCATGCATTTCCGCTTATTGTATAGCAAATGTCTATAGAACATGTTTATTCTTTAAATGGTATAATATCTTTGGAATATGGTATTTATTTGATCTTCTGCTCATTTTCAGTGATTTGTGTTTAAAGTGGCCCTCTGATTCATGGGAAAAAAACTCACACTAACTGGAGAATGAATAGAACACTTACATGGTGACTTCCTTTTCATCTTTTTAGCTGCAGATCTGCCCATTCCAAGATGGTTGCACCACTTTTATTATTGACTGAGGTGTGTAAGCAACTTCTGGATTTGGAGGATGAGGTGCTCTGTGAGGTACTCAGATTCACCTGATGTCCCAGCATAAGTGTTACCAATAGGCTGCAAACCACCATGTTGAAGTATACATATCCATGTGACTGATATCTTGACAATCATTACCTATGGGAAAATGAATTAACCCCCCCCCCTCCCCTTATGAATGTTGTTGTGACTGGCTAAAAACTTGCAAAGGGTAAGATTACACAATGGAGGAACTACCAAGTGGGAGATTTATAAACCTATTTAAACCATTTAAAACGGTTATCTAAGACTATTAAATGTCCCCCATATGACGGTCCTCTCACACTGAATATCCTTACCTGGCTCCCCGCTCCCTGCACCACTCCTGGTCCCTGCACCGCAGCTGCTGCTTCTCTCCGTGCACGGATGAAAACATTCGGTGTCGGGGGGGGGGGGGTAGCAAGGTAAGTATATTCAGTGTGAGGGGGTCAGGCATATGGGGGACATGTAATAGTCTTAGATAACCCCTTTAAGTCATGTGTTATGGTTCACACCATATTTGAAACACAATTTGTGACTTTTTGAGCTTATCACCACTTTTCTAAAATGGTAAGAAAAAAGGGGGCCTAGCTGGAAGAGGCAATTCCTTTTGATGCACACCAAATTTACTATAACTTGCACCAGAAACTAGCGTAAGTTATAGCTCAAGTCTATGCCAGCACCTAGCTGGCGTACATTTTAATTTCTGGCACACAGAGTGCCAGAGATGTCCCTAATCCTTGAGATAGGTCATCAATATGAGATTGGTCCAACTTCTTATACCACACTGATCAGCTGTTTTAAAAGAGCATGGCACTCCCATGTTAGGTAGGGTTTCCGGCTGTCCTCAGGAGAGGTCATTAGTATTAAACACTCAGATAAATCCCTTTAACCTATGCCATGAAACATGATTTGCATATGTGCATATAAACAGGCATCATTCCTGCCCTGCATTGATATAACAAGCTATTTTCATTTCATATTTCACATTTTTGTCAGTGGTTTTGTGTATGGTAAATGCATCTGCCATGAGGCCCCTGTGTAGTGTGGAGACCCGGATGTCATGGTCGAAGTCAATCTCTCCAGACAGTCAGTCAAAGCGTTGTTCATTCAAACTGATATAGTTCTAGATAGAGTGAAATAATTAGAGTTGATAAACTTCATTATGGTTTGTCAGTAACCAATAGGTTGCTTGTAAGATGTATGTCAAGTTTTAGGAGATATGCAGTTAGACCCCCGCAATATAACATTCATGATCTAGTCCATGGATGGATGATAGATGTAAATGAATAAAATATCCCTTTAAATTAGGCTGTGGAAAAAGACCTCCCATCTGCTCCCAACCATTTTCACTTCCACCACCAACATTTGTCCATGATGGTTTATTTCTCAACTTTTTTAAATGTTCTAAGAACGTTACAGACAGGAAACACTCCATTATCAGTGGTGTGCTCAACAGTTAAGCCTTTCATTATTATTTTTAACATTCTAACATCCATAGATGTTTCTCATTTTCTTGATTTGTGTTATATTTTAATGTCTGAATTTTATCTGTTTGGTTTTGTTCTTCCTGCTTCATAAAAAAACCTTCACAAAGTAATTGACATAAACTGTCAATGCCTATAGTTGTAAAAGAGCTAAGTTTGACAATGAAGTAAATTAGCGTTTGCTTTCTGGCCAAACAGAAGACCATGGGGTAATTTATGATGCTGAAATGGCCTATATTAGGTGTATTTCAGGCGCAGATTTGGCACAATGGTTAGTTGCAATGCAATCTGCGACTTCTCCCTGCTCACGCCAGGTCTAAAAAAAAGTGGGTGTGGCGTGGGTTGGGAAGGGGACAGGCCGTCAGACCCATCTCATTTACCATTTTCTACACCTGTTTCAGGTGTAGGAAAAGGCTAATTGTAATACAGCAAGGAAGTTGTCTTACATTTAGAACTGGCAGAGGATCCGCCAAAGTTGTGAAGAGGCCAGCGCCTCTTCAAAATTTCTGGGTAACCACCGCCAGCTTAGGGGTTTATTAATAAACCCCTAAGCTGACGGTGGTTCCCCAGAAGTTATGAAGAGGCACCGGCCTCTTCATAACTTTGGCGGATAAATGTAATAAATGTGGCCCCATATTTTTCTTAGAAGTGGTGCTAGTGACACTTAACTCAGAGAATGTGTTATATTAGGCAATAACCTGGACCTGGAAACCACTGCTTGTAATTGCCATTCCTAGTTTCTGATCCAAGGTTGTCATAAAAATGTAAACATTGTATGCCTTTACAAAAATGCTTTTTATTTTTTGGCATTGGTTTGAATATTTTTATGACTGCTTTGTTAAAAGAATGCACAATTCTCTAAATATTTATTTCTACACATACTACAGTACTTTTACTTTTCTAATGCAATTTTGTTTTTATCTAATGTAAGTATTTTAATGAAATTTCTCTATACTACTGTTGTCTACAGTTGTGTATGGTAATACTACAATACATTCTCTTGTGTTCTATTTCCCAGTCCTCCCTTTCTTGTGATTTTCTGCCTTTTTATTGCATGGGATTACAAGGCCCAAGACACAGTATAATGGAGATTGTAGGCTACAGTGTTTATTTTACAAGACTCATAAAGAGTCTGTGTCATGGTAGCTGCATGAAGACTATTAAAATAAGCAGAAAGAATGCTGTCAAGAAGAATGATGAAAGTGATGAACGCTTTGCATCCCAAACAGGCTTAATATTAAAAGTGGGAATTTGATGTTGTAATTTTCTTTTCTTTGGTATGAAGGAGCATTGTGTTACTTTATCTCCATTTCATGTCCTGCATTATAATCTGAAAATATACACAGGTAAACCTAGCATACCTTATACCCTTTCTCATGCTATTACTACAAACATTCTGTAATACAAAGTGGTTTAATATTTCCATTTTACTGTTATCTTTCTTGAGTTATCCAGTTCCCCAAACTTTTCTATATTCAGTAAAAGTATCCTTTCTGCCACATACATTGGGTTTTTCTCATCCTTTCTACAGGTATCTGATTAGTCATTTATTTTAGTCTAGAAGCATTAGAATTTATTGTGAACTGTAGGATAGTATCAGTGGACATTATCATGACACTCTGGGGCCCCAAAGAAAAATCTGTAACAAAGTCAACCTCCTCCCATCGGCCATGCCCTACTCACAATATTGGTGTCTTCTTATGTGGCCAAAGGTACTTTTAGGCACTAGGACCTGGTTGTGACTACCTTCCAGAGCAACACCCTGTACCTTCCAGAGCAAAACCCTGTTTGGGACATTCAAACAAAAAAGTCAAAACACTTGGCTTAAAACAAGACCAGAATTTGTGACTTTTTGATACCAGAAAACTGTCATAAAAGTTTAGTAAATTCCCCCTATGTATTTAATATGCATGGCAACATCAATTAACAGAAGATCAATCACATAACATTATCTCAAGTCTTTCTAATTGCTGATATAATCTTACTACCTGTAGGGTTATGACAGAACTCTCATTTTTGCTTATGATCATCATTTGCTGCCATACACAATGCATACTGAATAATCTTGTTGGGGAACCCTCCAAGATGTAAATATATAGAAAGTATGTGGTGCTTTCTTCACATGGTGGTAGCTTTCATATCTTAGTAATGCATTTGTGTACATGGGTGTACAATACTTTCCAGTCTGTATACAAGAGCTCAATCTCACAACCTCCAAATGTACTAGTAAGTCTCATATTTATCAAATTCATATTCAAGCAATCCACAAGATGAGTGGGTTCATCTGATGTCCCAGATCACATGAGGAACATGTGAAATAATGTAATAAAAAATGTAAATATCACAGACAAGGATTACTTGCATTGTACACCTAGGCACCCTAACATTTTTGATCCAGTTTGAGGAGTGCAAAGTGGAAAAGCAAAGCAATTTCCACGTATTCAACGTTTGCTATGAAAATTCCTTTACAACAGTAATACTGTAATATGTTGTCTAAATGATCAATTTCCTTATGGAGAAAAAAAAAGTTCACAGAAAGAGTCGCAAAGGGAAGAGTATAGTTTTTCATTATCATTTTTTTTTTAGTGGTATCCTATAATGCATTGCAGCAGTGTACATTTATTAATTTTGTATTGCTTGTCATGGTTTATTTTATTTTTATGGATATTATGTACAGAAATGTTATGGTAAATGTAACTGCTTTTGTGTAGCAATAAATATTTCATGCCATCCTGTTTAAGCACCTATTATGTATTATTTATACCTAGACTTTCAGTTAAAATTGTATAAGTAGTATGCTGGTGTATCACAGTATAGCAATTCAGAAGATTATTTTCTCTCATGAAGTTGTGTTCCAAACTTATAAAAACTGAGATGACTCTTTCTCCATTAGTGATGCTCTTTTCCTTTGGTGACTTATCCTGTTTCCTAAATCTACACATACGTAGATGTTTCTGTCTGTGCTTTGTCTACCATGATCTAAAACTGTACAAAAATACCCCCTTATAATGTGCACCAGTGCAAAAATTACCCCCTTATAGTGTGCACCAGTACACAGTACCCCCTTATATTGTGTGCCAGTGCAGAAAATACTCCCTTATAATATGCCAGTACACAAAATGCCCCTTATAATGTGCACCAGTATAAAATATACTCCTTTATATTGTGTGTCAGTATAAAAAATACCCACTTACCTTTCAGATCAGATCCACATATCAGATCCTTAGATCAGACCTCAAATCAGACTCCCATATCTGACCTCAAATTAAGACCCCCATATAAGGCTTTAAATCAGACACCCATATCAGATCTTCAGATCAGATCTTTTTAGACCTCCATGTCAGACCCCCTATTTAAGCAGACCCCAGTATAAGAACTCAGATCAGACCTCCATGTCAGACCCCCTATTAAAGCAGACCCCCTTATCAAACCTCAGATCAGACCTTAAAATAAATAAAGTAACTTACCTCTCCTTGTTCACCACTACTCTCTACCTCCAGCTTCCCCTTCTGCAGTCACAATCCCAGATCTTCTCCGGGTCCATGCTGCACTGTCACCTGACTGTGTGCAGCATCAGGTCATAGTGCGTGCACTACATCCTGACGCTGTACGCATTCAGGACAGTGCAGCGCAGATCCATTGAAGATAAGGGAGGAGGGGTGCGTACAGCACTCCACAGACCTCTACACCCGCGACTCCTGCACAATGGATTTCTAGACGCACTGCGTCTTATAAAGCCAGTGCATACTCTTTTTTCATTCTTGCCCAGCCTCCAGTCTCATCACGGAGAGGATTTTCCATACCAAGTTGTCCTCCGCCAATGTCCATAGCATCAATTTTGTCAAGCTCCTCTGGCTGAGGCTGATGAATAGAGCTGGCCTTGTTGATAGTGCCCGATCTTGCCACTGTTGCTTCCTGCTTGCCTGCTGTTCAGCCTCCATCATGCCATAGCTGCGGCCTGCCAATCATCACGTATGGCTGCTGCTGCTGCCTCCATCATGCCACCTTCATGCCACTGCTGTTGTCTGTCTACCATCGTCTTCCGTAGGGCTGCTGATGCCTTCATCATGTAGCTGCCAGCCTGCCTGCAAACAAGTGCAACAAGCCCCTGCGGGAGCTGTTGTAGAGAATGTAGCTGAGTCACGGTGTCCTACCACAGGTCATTGCTCCTCGGGGTCCATTGCAGTGAAAGTTGTAGCACTGTATCTTTGAGGTAAGGCAAAGGGATGCAGCTCCTTTTGCCTTCTGATCTGAGCCCCTGCAGTGAAATTGTAGGCTGCTGTATTATGGTGGGATCAGAAGTTTGGGAAAAAATAAACTCAGCATTACTTAGGTGCATAAAGAGTTTACTAAGCTATGATAATATATATATATATATATATATATATATATATATATATATACACAAAAAAAACAGCAGCAGCACAGTATCGGTGTGGTTTGGATGCAAAGTCCTCAATGGCTCCAGGTAAAGAGCCTCCACTGACAAAGCTTGACAAAGGCCCCATGGAGCAGGGCTGAAACGTTGCATGGAATAAAGGGTCCATAACCTTTGCACAAGCCTTGGAGTGCTGCCTCATCATTTGAATTTTGTGTATATATATATATATATACATATATATATATAAGTTAAAAGTACACTACTGAACTGAATGCGTAAGCATTAGTGTAAAAAGTGCGTACGAATCCTTAGCATACTATTGACTCGCGATTGCGTCATACGCACGCACGAGGCTAGGCCGCGGCATACAGTCCACAAAGACAGTCCATATGAGCTAAAAAAGTTAGGTGCTAGCTATCTGGCTAAGTGCATAATTTACTAAAAAAACACCATACAATAAGTGCATAATAGGACATATTGCAGTACCTGAAAAAGAATACACACAAGACATAATTATGCAAACATTTTAGTGCAATCAATTTCACATTTGCAAGCATAAAAGGCTCAGATATACGTTTGAGTCTCTCCTTATGGCTGCTTGGCATAAAACACTGGAACACAGTCCAAAATTCAATTGTAATCCACGTGAGGTAATTTTGTAATCCAAACAGGTAACGTGTAATCCACATGGATAATATACAATAGCAGCAAATAGAGAACACTTTTTGCAAAACGGGCTCCCAAACAACCTGAGAAGGGAGGAAAAAGGAAAGTAGGCGCGCATAGGCGCAACTGGAAATTTTCTGCAGAATGGGGGTAGTCCTGACAAGCCATGTCCATCTGGGTGAGAGTCAAACTGGGGGCAATAAAAACAACATAAACTAAGAACAAGTGCCAACTAGCTCTCACCCATCAGGTGCAGTCCATGTTGTGGCTCCCATAGGTCCTCCAGAGGTTTCCGTTACATCAGCCAGACTGACAGCCAGTAGAAGGGTTCCTCAGATGAGGGACCTGAAGTCCTCCTTGCTGGAACTGCTACTGAAGGACATCAGAGGATGCTCCTGCCTCCTGCAGGCCAAGCTGGCTGCCGTGGTGGAACTCCTCTGCCCTCTTCTGCCAGAAGTCGGACTTGGCCGTGTCCGGGTAGTGGTCACACAAGTGAGCGCCGCAGCCACTTGCGCCTTCACTTTTCCGGATACTCCTGCCTGGACAGCAGGGGTAAGGACTTCTGGCTGCAGCGGTTGAGGCGAGGTTGCACCCAGGGAAGAACCGACAGCTCCCCTGGCTGCTGCTGACTTCATTTTCCAGGGTAGTTGGTACTGGATCACCGTGGACTGGAAAGTAAACGATGATGTTGTCAGCTGACCCAGCTGAAGGGACTGTGACGGTGGTGGTGATGGTAATCCAGATAACAGAGCTGTGGCTTTCCCCCTGAAACGGAGGGTGCCATCTGGTGAGTCCTGTAGGCAGCGCACGCATCCTGCGCCTGGTGGTTCCTCTGGTCAAACTTCTGGTGGTGATGTAGGGACCAGGGGCTTAGATAATAAGGTAACCCCGGTAGCAAAGGGGCCTTTCAGGGATGCCATGGGGGTATATTCCACCTGATCCCTCACATGTAGGCTGTGACGGGGATGGGGCAGGTATGGCCGTTTCACTGACCTTAGGCCCACAAAGTACTCCTTGCTGTTCTCGTCATCAGAAAGGAAACCACAGCCCCGCTCCACTGAAAACCATAGGATGGTTCCCTTACGCCGCTCCAGTGTAGGGTCTCCCAGCCTCGGATGGTCCAGTACTTGGATGAGCCATTCCTCCACCGCATTCTTGTAGTCCTATAAGGTCTGGGCATGGGCCGTCACTGATGCAGGCACAATGGGATTCTGATGCATGGAAGGTGTTGTTGTTCTCCTCCTGGGTGGCGGAGTGGACGCCCCAGCCGCCTCCGCCGCACCAGCCAACACAGCGAACATCGAGTCAGGACCCGGTGGGATTCTCTTCACCAGTTGTGATACTGTGATCTCCTCTGGACTGGCCGGTGGTTCGGGGTCGCTACCAAACACCATCTCTCCCATCTTTGGTCGCAGTTGTTTCGCCATGCTGTGGTATCTTGTTCACCGCTGGCTTGAACTGGAGAGGAGGGTGGAGTGATGAGGGAGGTCTTCGCTCCCTAAATGTGTAAATAGTTAGTTCCCGGTGGGCCGGGCTGGTTTTTCCCGCTTCTGAGGGGGACGTATCTTCAATCTCCCGCTTCTGCCAGGGAGGAAGGGGGGCAAGAAGAATGTGCATGTAGCATACGTAGCGTACGCAGAGTAAGTATCATTAGCGTTCAAAATTTACGAATAATACAAAGCGAATCTGAAGTCCGGATTCACTTCGGAGTAGGAAAAATGCAGGATTCGATACGAATCTACGAAGCAGCGAATAGATTTGCTCATCTCTACTTAGAAATTTGTTTCTGCTTCGTTCAGTGGTAAAAGCAGAATTGCATTATGGATTTTGTTACCACTGACCATAACGCAATTCTATGACTGAATGCATAATGGAATGCCTTCAGAGGCATTCTGTTATTCATTTCATCACAGAAGTCTATGGGCTGCATAACGGATCCGTTCACCTGTTTTTCACCAATATAACTAACAGCAGTGCCCCACAGAAGATTGCATACACATCCCAGACATACCTGTGTGCACTTTGTGTCTGTATTCCTTGTTCAGAAAAAGCACTTTTATTCTGCAGGAAAACAGCTCCCAAGTGCCCAACTGAAAGTGAAAGTAAAACAGCTTTCTCTCCCGACTCGATTTCTAACAGCTATATCTTCTGATATACTGGATATAATACTGTGATTTTGGTATCATTTGAAAGCTACCAATCCCAAGATATGAGCAGCTAAAGCAGCCCTCCCCTCTTCAGTCTGATTTGCTTTGGGCACTTGCAGCAGCAGAGCTGGGCACTTGGGCGCGGTTTACCTGCAGAATAAAAGTGCTTTTCCTGGACATGTAATAGAGACACAAAGTGCACACAGGTATGTCTGGGATGTGTATGCAATCTTCTGTGGGGTAGTGTTCTTAGTTATATTGGTGAAAAACAGGTAACATTTAAAGGGCATCTGTCAGCAGTTTTGTACCTATGACACTGGCTGACCGGTTACATGTGCACTTGGCAGCTGAAGGCATCTGTGTTGGTCCCATGTTCATATGTGCCCGCATTGCTGAGAAAAATGAGGTTTTAATATATGCAAATGAGCCTCTAGGTGCAATGGGAGCGTTACCATTACACATAGAGGCTCTGCTCTATCTGCACCTGCTTCTCCCTCTGCACTTTGATTGACAAGACAAGGTGTGATGATGTTTTCACTGCCTGTCCTTGTCAAAGTGCCTAGGATGCGGTAGTTGCAGAGAGAGCAGAGCCTCTAGGTGTAACGGTAACGCCCCCATTGCACCTAGAGGCTCATTTGCATATATTAAAATTTCCTTTTTCTCTGCAATGTAGACACATATGAACATGAGACCAACACAGATGTCTTCAGCTGCCAAATGCATATGTAACAGGTCAGCCAGTTTCATAGGTACAAATCTGCTGACAGATGCTCTTTAAGTGCCATGAAAACTTCATCAAAAGTTTGCAGAAGAACTTCAGCAGTGACACATTTTTTATCATAGCACCCGCCTCTCTTTATCTTTATTGGGATCCACCTTGTATTGAGCCTGTATGAAACAATCCATTTTATTTCATTATACAGAAAGATCTGATACCTAAATCAGTAATACAAATTTATTCCTAATGATTGTAATGAGAGTGAGAGAGATAACATGCCACCAAAGCCTAATTTAGACTGTTGCTATGCATCAGCCACAGGGTGGTCGATCTGATATTTAGAAACAGTAAGATCAATTAGGAGACAAAAAGTCTTTGTTGTGAATGGAACATGGAGTTTCCTTTATAATGACCTTCAATATCATGGATAGAAACAAATAAATAGGGAATTATGGTAAAGAATAGCTAGATCAAAGGAACTTTGCAAATCATGCAGCAAGAGACTAGGTCCATCTACACAACATAGCTGAGCAAAGAGAAATATTGAATCATGTAGCAGACTTACCACCACAAGCTTTTCTTTTGCAAGAAGAAAGATATGTTTCTACTATTAATGGGGTTTATGGGAAGTTCAATATCGATGGTCTATGCCTAGGATAATTTATCAATATCCAATCTGGGGGTGTCTGACTCCTGGCACCTCTATGATCAGCTGTTTGAAGAGGCTGCAGCCCTGTTGTGAGTCAAGCAGCCTCTTCTTAATGCATTAGTGACCAGTCTGTTTTGGGTCCTACTGACCAAGTGTTTTTCTTCCGTTTTTCATCATCGCGTTCCAAGAGCTATAACTTTTTCATTTTTTCGTCTATATAGCTGTATGAGGGCTTGTTTTTTGCGGGAAAAGTTGTCGTTTTTAATAGTGCCACTTTGGGGTACACATAACTTTCTGATTATCTTTTATTAACTCTTTCTGGGAGGGAGATGGTAAAAACTGCAATACTGCCACTGCGTTTTTCACGTTATGAATTTTATGGCATTCATTTTTCGGTTTAATATAATTTATTGCATTTTAATGGCAATTCTATTCTAACATTGACCTGCTGGAAATTACTCAAGGCTGGTCTGGGGCCTTCATAGGCCCCATCCAGCCTTCCTACACATCGGCACCCCACAATCGCATTTGCTTGGTGCTGATGGGAAACAGATGGAGTCCACTCCCTCTGTCAGCACTTTACATGCGGCGGATGCCATTGCCCACAGCATTTAAAGTGTTAAACAGCCCGGATCGGCACTCCTGCTGGTCCAGCCTGTTAGAGCAGGGCTGTGGCTCTCAAGTGAGAGCTGGGCCTGAGCTCCCTGTAAAAAAAAGAGGCGTATGGGAAGTCACTAAGATAGTGAGGTCGGGTTTATTGCTCATGTGGCCTATGTGCAGCTCAGACCCATTCAGGTAAATAAGCCTGGGCTGCAATACCAAGCACAGCAATTATATAATACACAACACTGTGCTTGGTATGCTGTGAGAATGTAGTAGCACACTAGTTAGAAGCAGTCTCTGCAAACTGCTGATCGGCAGGGGTTACAGGGGTGATCGGAGTGCCGGGAGACAGACCCCAAGGACAGGCAATCAATATCAAAATTCCTGAATACCACTTTAACCATACATTTCATACCTTTCTCTTCTAAAAATTGTATTGCTGTATTTGTGCTTTAAATGCTTTATTTAAGTATGAAACCCAGAATAATTTCCTTCCATTTAAAAAGACTTTAGTTCCATTAAAAAGCAGTGCATCTATTTAAAATATTTATTATTCAAACCTAAATGGATAAATAGCAGAAATAATAAAAGCAAACAATAGTTAGATTCCTAAATGCTAAATATACTATTTGTGAAAGATAAAGTGCACCATTAAATGGAAAGCTCATGTTTTTGTAATACACATGTAGTAGAACCTGCATAGCTTTTGTAGATATAATGTGATTCTTTGTGTTAAAATTGAAATTGAAATGCATTGAAAGTCAGCATATTTGTAAAACACTCAACTACCAAGCAGTAAAATGAAGACAATTGTTTGCAATAAAAATTCTCCAGATTATTGCATTTGTACCTATGTGCATGTGAGCATGAGCAATGTTTTCTGCTAGAAAAATGACATTTTCCTGAAAATGAGTTATTACTTGGCTTGCAGCAAAATATCTTGCTAATACTTTCACGTTTCAAGTCTGCATCTAGCCCTTTGTCAGATTGACACTGCAATGCACAGTAAAATGTACAATATAAAGGATGCGAAAATATAGCTAAAATATTCTAGTCAGGCATAATTTTTTTAAAATATCTGGACACATTATACTATAACATTGTTTCCAATGTGTTTCTTAAAGGGATATCACTAGAATATGCCATCACTTGATTTGTTGGGATCTGATTATTAAGTTTTTCATCACTGCTGGCTGTTCCAATGGCGTGGCCAATTCACAGTTATTCCTTGGGCAGCAGCACTTCTAATGATATGCTATACTGAGAGTTACAGTACAGTTACATTCACTTGAATGGAGCCACGTTGAAGTCCCTTTCATTGTATGAGAAATACCATTATGCAGTGAAAAATAATCATGAACCAATCCTGATGGAAAATACTGTCTGTGTGATAGAAACCTCATGCTCAATTTGTTTGAGTTTTGGCCATTTGTGTCCAAAATCGACTGTATTCAGATGGAAAAGAAGTCCTTCATGCAGGACTTTAATGGGCTCTACCACAGGTCAATAGTGGGTTCAATTAAGAGATAACATGTGAGAGAAATATTTGCATGTCTTCTGTGTTTTTGATCCACTACGGCTTTTGACTTCCAAATCATGTTCAAATCCTAATGCAAAAGACTGAATATCCAGTGCGATATCTCATTCACGGTGATGTATGAATATTTCGCTCAGGATCTTCAATCAAAATGGCCACGGTGACCTCTTCACACTCAAATGGAGAAGGTGAATATTATTTTTCTTAATTGATTAACCCCTGAAAACCCTCACTTTTAATCTCAGATGCCACAATCAGCAATGAATCCGGCATCTGAAGGGTTCAATGACTGGGCCATTCCCTGTCATTGTGCCTGCTACTTACAAAGAAATGCACTTCATGATGAAGTAATTCAGCTTCTGCACCATTGGATGAGTGCACGTATACTGTTGTCTCGCCACAATCGCCTGATCAACTGCTGGCAAAACACGTGATGAGGAGGAGTAGGAGGAGCATCAGGAGCAATAGACAAAGGAAAGGAAGGACAGCTTCCTTCTGCTGAGGTTGAGGAGCCCTGCCGGAGAAGGACTGCATGCCGCTGGGAGACGCAGCAATTGCTAAGTTGCTGTTTCAGACTGTACCACCATATTAGTGGCACGATTTTCCCAAGCCACTTTAAGGTGATGCTCCATGTGTTGACACAGGGCCATAGTGCCAACATTAGCACCCTGACTGCGCTTCACCTTCTGCCCACGCAGTGCTCCAGATGGCGACCAAAATGGTCGCCAATGCGACTTAGAATTGCAAAATGGCGACAAGACTTTGTAGTCTTGTCGCCATTTGCGCCTAGAGCCTCCGCTACTGTCTCTAAGAAAAAAAATGCTTTCATCCAGCAGAAGCACACTACAGACGTCTGCTGGATGAAGATCCGCCCCTCACACTTCCCGGCATAGATGGTGGGCGTACTTTGGTTTCCCCGCCTCCAGTAGTTCGCAGCCATAGTGCCCCCCTGTTTGGCATGTGCCTCTCCAACCAACTGGTGAGAATCTCCCATCCACAATAGAGTGGGAGCGATCTGTGCCTGGCCTCAGACACGGGGGGAGTGCAGGGTGAGAGACACACACTAGTACAGTGTGTCAGTTCGCAGGGGCGTCGGTTTGTGGCTTCGGTGAACGTACAGCACATTAGTTCAAGGAGGAGGCAGCAGGTGCCGGCATTAGTATAACATACCCGGCCTCAATAACAGGGCAGCAGTATAACATAGGGCAATGCGGCAATTAACCCTTCAGGTGCGGCATGGATCGCACGCCTTGTTATTGAGGCTGGGTGCCAGGTATGTTATACATATCATTTACTGTGCCTTATATTCATTGGTGGCGCAGTGCGCCCTCTCCCCCAGCCCCCCGTTATTACCCTCATTGGTGGTGCAGTGCGCCCTCTCCCCCAGCCTTCCCCCCCAGGTATTAGTCGCATTGGTGGCAGTGGCCAGGGTCCCCTCTCCTGCATTGGTGGCAGTGGCAGTTCCGATTGGAGCCCCAGCAGTGTAATTGCGGGGCAGTTCCGATTGGAGCCCCAGCAGTGTAATTGCGGGGCTCCGATCGGTTACCATGGCAACCATGACGCTGCTGAAGTCCTGGCTGCCATGGTCAGCTCCCTGCTGCCCTTGCTATACTTGAAGCACATTAGTTCAAGTATAGGAGGCAGCGGTATGACATACCCGGCCTCAATAACAGGGCAATGTGGCAATTAACCCTTCAGCTACGGCACCTGAGGGGTTAATGTGCCAGGTATATTATACTGTTGCCGGCAACCGCTGCTTCCTGTACTTCATTTACTGTGCCTTATATTCATTGGTGGCGCAGTGCGCCCTCTCCCCCAGCCCCCCAGATACTAGTCCCATTGGTGGAGCAGTGCGCCCTTTCCCCCAACCCCCCCCCCCAGTTATTGGTGGTGCAGTGCGCCCTCTCTACCCCACCCCCCCGGGTCCCACCTCAATGAGTCTGTGGTCTGTGGCAGGCATTTTCTATCATTCTGAGGAGCAGGCATATGGACGTGGAATGGGCAACTACACAAGGAAAGACAAGTATTTTTTTAATTATTTATAATTATATGTGTTTTAAATTTGGCGACTAAAAATTTTATTTGGCTCCTAAATTTTTCAGGTTAGGAGCCAATGGCTCCTTGGTATTTTTTTAAGTCTGGAGCACTGCCACATATCCTGAATACCGCCACGCTAATGTATTCCATTGACTTGATAAAAAAATCCTTCACTACCAAGAATGGCATTTTACTCCCACCACTCTCACGAGCCTGCTTCCACCCTCACCCCCTGATAATGATGATGCCCCCTCTTCACCTGGCTCCCAAGTGCGATCAGCTACATCATCATCCACTACTGTCTGTTCATCACTTAAGTCATCCTCATCAGTCTCATGGCCACAGTCCCTCACTGCTTGCAACACATGCTCCCACCCAACTGTAATAATCGTTGCACACCTAAAGGAGGATGCAGAAGACCTCTCCTCCAAGTCTATGCTGGCCTATAGGGGCTGACTGTCCTCACAAAGCTCGTGCTCACTGAAAAGCAGAGTAAAGCTGACAGCATGCATTACTTCCTGAGCAGAAGAATCGGCAAAAGAAAGATGCAGTTGCAGGACAGGTGAGGCCACAGAAGTTGTTCCGGGCCATGCCAACTAAATGTGATGTCAGAGGAACTCACCAATTCCTGGCTGTGTCTATCAGTTGTCACCTGAGATGATGTTGAAAAGTGAGTCAACCATTCCAGTACAGCTGGAATGTTGGTCAAAACATGGCCGCTGGATGACAGTGGCAGTTCTTGCCGGTTGCTGTGGTTGCTTGCAACCCTTCCACTGCTACTTGTGCCAGCTATAGCAACATTCTTGCCACTGTCCATTCTTGTTGAGGGCCCAGGCAGCTGTCTGTTGGTCAGACTGTACAGTAACTGGATCAGTAATGTAACAGATTAAGTATTAGACCACCTGTTGACACTGAGTATGATGCACAGTAAGCCTACAGAATAAGTATGAATGACACAGTAAGTGTACTAAATAAATGTGCCTATGCATTAGACCGCTTGTTGACAATGAGTCTGATGCACAGTAAGTCTATCTCTAACAGAACAGATTAAGTATCAATGGTACAGAAAGTGTACTAGATAAATGCACCTATATATTAGATGCCTGTTTAGACTAAGTCTGATGCATAGTAAGTCTATGTATAACAAAACATATTCAGTATGAATGGCGCAGTAAGCAAATAGATAAATGTGCCTATATTTTAGACTGCTTGTTGACAAGGAGTGTGACGCATAGTACGTTTATGTATAACAGAACAGATTAAGTCTCAATGCAATAATTGTACTAGATAAACGTGCTTATATATTAGACAGCCTGCTGACAGTAAGTGTATGTATTGCAGAACAGAATAGGTATTACTTATGAACTAAGTATGAATGGTGAAGGGGATGAACCAGGACAGCATGCCTATATATTAGCCTGCCTGTTTACAATAAGTGTGATGCACAGTAAATCTATATATAATACAACAGATAAAGTATTAATGGCACAGTAGATGAACTAGGTAAACATGCTATGTTAGTCCACCTGTTGACAATGATTCTGATACACACAAAGTCTATGTATAACTGAACAGATTGATTATCACAGGTGCAGCAGATAAACTAGTTAAATGCACCTATATATTAGACAGCCTGTTGACAATGGGTCTGATGCATAGTAAGTCTATGTATAATAGAACACATTAAGTATGAATGGCGCAGCAGTTGAACAAGATGCATAGGGTAATTACACTGAGGCTGCACTGTCCCTGCATTCTCCCTATGATCTCACTATGTTCTCCCTACAGTGTTGAATAATTCTCCATATGATCTCCCTACACTGTCCCTGCAGTCTCCCTATACAACATTAAAAGCTTTTAGCAACACTGTCCCTAGCGCATGTCACATCTTTCCCTATTCTCACAGTGAACTGGTGGAGACGACACGGGATGAGGCTTTTATAGGGCTGTAACATCACAGGGGATATCTATTTGCTGATTGAGTTGCTGCATGGCATTATAGGTCATATTGTGTTCCCAGGCTTCATACTTTCACTTTGTAACACATGTAGTCATCATTTTAGGAAGAAACCGATTTGTTACCACAAAGTGCAAAATTCAGATTTAAATCAAAGTCAATTCTTTTCACTTCAATTTGCTCAACACTATTTATAATGGTTGAGCTATATATCAAATTTGCACTTGTGAAATTGGAAGAACAGCTGGTAGTCTAGTTGTCATGATCTTAGACAAAATGTTAGGAGATCATTTACCAAGCTGAAATATGCCTATATTAGGTGTATTTCAGGAGCAGTTGGCAGCATGGTTAATCACGCCTCTCTACAACTTCGCCCTGCTCATAGCTGGTTTAAAATTGTGAACATGGCATGGGCGGGGAAGAGTGCAGTCCTGTAGGCCAGTCTCATTCATTATTTTCCGTAAGACCGTATGAAAAAAACGGATCTTCAAAAACGGATCCGCAGAAAATACGGATTACATCCGCATGCATTCCGTATTTTGCGGAACGGAACAGCTGGCCCCTAATAGAACAGTACTATCCTTGTCCGTAACACGGACAATAATTCAACATGTTATATTTTTTTGCGGAACGGAAATACGGACAAACGGAAACGGAATGCACACGGAGTACCTTCCGTTTATTTGTGGACCCATTGAAATGAATGGTTCCGCATACGGTCTGCAAAAAAACAGAACAGACACGGAATGAAAATACGCGTTCCTGGGCCCTAAGGCATAGAAAATGGTCTAAATGTAAAACAGCTCGGAAGTTGTTTTACATTTAGAACTGGTGCCGGATGCGTCGAAGTTATGGAGAGGCCCGCACCTCTTTATAACATCAGTGGATCTAACACCAGCGCAGGGCCTTTATTAAGACAGGCATCTAAAACGCCGGTCTTAATAAAGGTGCCCCTTAAAGTCTTGATTAATCAGAGAGAATGCAGTATAGGAGGTTAGGGGAAGTCTATTCCTGGCTTTGGTATAAGATTTGTGTCAGGTGTAGAAGCAAATGGTAGGATCTCTGTACCTCTTACATACATTAAATATATCAGTGAGCGCTGGTAAAATTTGATCTGCTTGCAATGGTACAAATTCAGTGATGTAGCCATCTAGCTCTGAGGTCTAATTGTTATTTTTACTTTTAATTCTGTAATTGTAGCATTCAGATTTTGAAATTGCTTGGCCAATACCTTTGGTAGAGTCACCCTGTTTAAAATGGTATTAGTGTTCCGACAATTATCTCATATACACCTGTATAAGGCTAGGGCTACACAGCAACAGTTGTCGCACGACAGCCGTCGCAGCCCGATCCCTGAGTAGCGGGGATCCCATAGAGATGAATGGGATGCTGCGGCAGTCGCAAGAAATCCATCCATTTTGGATTTCTTGTGACTGCCGCGGCATCCCATTCATCTCAATGGATCCCCGCTACTCAGGGATCGGGCTGCGACGGCTGTCGTGCGACAACTGTCGCCATGTAGCCCTAGCCTAAGACTAAGCCTAATCAAGTGCCTACATGTCATCAATGTTTTTGGGGGTAGATCAAATACTATAGCTACAGTCTTTATTAGAGATGAGCGAGCATACTCGTCCGAGCTTGGTGCTCGTTCGAGTATTAGGGTACTCGTAAGTGCTCGCTGCTCGGACGAGTTTCTCGCCATGCTCGAGGAAATGGCAACTTCCGCATCGTGCTTTTTTGGCGCCTATATACACAGCCAATCACAAGCCAGGAGACTCTACGGTACACCCAGCATCACGTGGGGCCCTTACATGTCGATAGCAGGGGTTGGCTGGCCTGATCAGGTGACCCTGGAATATACTAGTGACTGGCCGCGGTGCTCGGCTCAGATGCCGTCTGGATGTCGTTAGGGATAGAGCTGCTGCCTTTCAGGGAGAGTGTTAGGGCCTGCATTTAGTTCTCTGTTAGTCAGGAATCACCCACAAAGAACCCAACAGCCCCTTCTAAAGGGCTAGAAGACATTTTTTTTTTTGTCTCCTGGCTTGGCTGGCTGCTGGCACTAGAAGTGCAGCTATCGCCCATATATAACCCCTTTTTTTATGTTATATCTCAGTGATACAAATCCATTGCACACAGCAGTGTGGAACCATTCTGTGTGTCACAGTTCAGTACACTCACTATTTTCTGTCCAGGTGACACTTTCTGTACGTCACAGAATACAACCAAATCATTTGCTACCTGTCACGTATATAGATTGATCCTAAAAATCTCTGTGCGACATTTGTCTGGGTCGCAGTCTAAATAGCCACCGTCAGTAGGGTGTCAGTCAGCTCTACCATAGTTTCTGCACGTCACATTCCAAAAAAAACAAAACAAAAAAATATAAAAAAATAAAAATAAAAAAAAAATTAGTTTTTTTGTTGTTTTAGCTCACTGATACAAATCCATTTCAATCAGCTGCGTGTAACCTTTCTGTGTGTCACAGTTCAGCACACTCACTCCAATCCATATATTCTGTCCAGATGACACTTTCTGTACGTCACTTAATTAAACCAGACTGAACAAGTTTGTGGGTTTCAGTACACCAGGCCGTTTATTTATTTATTTTTTTATATCATACACTTATATACAGAAAATGTTGAACCCCAGGGCTAAGGGTCGAGGACGAGGGCGTGGGCGTGCGCATTCAATTACTGCAGGGGGCAGAGGCCGTGGTCCTGGGCAGGGTGAGACAATACATGCTGATGAGGGAGCTGTGGAACGCCCAGAGCTACACTCCCTAGCTTCATGTCTCAACTTACAGGGACACGTGGTAGAGGACTGTTGAAACCACAACCGTGCGAACAGCTCATCTCGTGGATTGCGGACAATGCTTCAAAGTAATTTGTCACCAGTCAGTCTTCATGCAGTCCACCCACGTTACCCAAGGAGCACTCCTCTGGCTCCTCCACCTCAACCTCCTTATCCCCGCAGTCAGCCCCCTCCAGGAAAATTTGAAAATGCGATCCGCATATTCTCAGGAACTGTTTTCTGGACCCTTCCCAAAGTCACAAACCACTTCTCAGGTTGCTGCTGACCTCGTTCCCGATGCCCAAGTTTTCCAACTGTCGCAGTCTGTGGGTGATGATGATGATGATGATGATGACAATGTTGAGTTAGTGGAAGAAGTTTGTAAAGAGGTGTCGGTCGATGAGGAGACACGGTTGTCAGACAGTGGTGAAGTTGTTGTAAGGGGAGGAATTCCGAGGGGGAGCAGACTGAGGATCGGAGGATGACGAGGTGACTGACCCGAGCTGGGTTGATATGCCGAGTGAAGACAGTGCTTCTGAGGCGGAGGCGAGTGCTGCACCAGAACAGGTTGTAAGAGGCAGTGGTGTGGCCAGAGGGAGAAGCAGGGCCAGAGCTGGTGCATCAGCAGCAACTGTTTCACGTAGTGAAGCTCCCATGGCGAGGCCTAGATGTTCGCAAGTCTGGAGGTTCTTTAAAGAAAGTGAGGATGACCGACGGACTGTGGTGTGCAACCTGTGCCACACCAGGATCAGCAGGGGTGCCACCACTACTAGCCTAACCACCACCAGCATGCGCAGGCATATGAGTGCTAAACACCCCACTCAATGGAACCAAGGCTGTTCACCACCTCCTGCGGGTCCCACCACTGCTCCTTCCCCTGTGTCACTCGCTGGCCTCTGCTAGTCAACCCCCTGCGTCACTCGCTGCCTCTGCTAGTCAACCCCCTGCCCAGGACCCTGGCACGAGCGCCTCCCGCCGGAAAACCACACCTTCGCCTCCACGATCCTCCACAGTGTCCACCAATGGGTCCCAGCGCAGCGTTCAGCTGTCTTTACAGCAGACGCTGGAGCGCAAGAGGAAATACAGTTCCACCCACCCACATGACCAAAGCCACTCAACGTCCACATCTCCAAATTGCTGAGCCTGGAGATGCTGCCTAGTAGGCTGGTAGAGACCGAGGCCTTTCGCAATCTCATGGCGGTGGCTGCCCTCGGTATTCCGTCCCCAGCCGCCACTATTTTTCCCGATGTGCCGTCCCAGCCCTACACCAGCACGTGTCACAGAACATCATCCGTGCCCTGACCAACGCTGTTTCTGAGAAGGTCCACCTAACCACGGACACGTGGACAAGTGCTGCCGGGCAGGGACACTATATCTCACTGACGGCACATTGGTTTAACTTGGTGGAGGCTGGGACCGAGAATGACCCTGGGGCCGCTCATGTACTGCCCACACCGAGGATTGCGGGGCCTACCTCGGTCACGGTCTCTCAGACGTACTATGCCTCATCCTCCTCCGACCCCTCCTCCTCCACCGAATTACGATCCGTGGGCACGGCGCCTTCAGTCGGTAGCTCTAGGCGCAGCAGCAGTGCCGTGGGAAAGCGCCAGCAGGCGGTGCTCAAACTGCTGAGCTTAGGTGACAAAAGGCACACCGCCCAAGAGCTGTTACAGGGCATCACGGCGCAGACCGATGTGTGGCTGGCACCGCTGAACCTCATGCCAGGCATGGTTGTGTGTGACAACCGGGCGTAACCTGGTGGCGGCCTCTGTAACTCGGCAGACTGACACATGTGCCATGCTGGCCCACGTGTTCAATCTAATAGTTCAGCGGTTCCTCAAGACTACCCCATCTGTCTGATTTGCTAACCAA
>ONZH01020381.1:0-14642 GCA_900303285.1 Rhinella marina
CCCTCTATTCAAACAATTTTTTCAGGAGGGCCCCCTACAGGCCCTCTATCAAACAAATTTTCCAAGGTTCCACCTACAGGCCCTCTATTCAAAACAATTTTTTCCAGAGGTCCACCTACAGCCCCTCTCTTCAAACATTTTTCCGGAGGGCCCCCTTTACAGGCCCTCTATTCAAACAATTTTCAGGAGGGCCCCCTACAGGCCCTTTATTCAAACAATTTTTCCAGAGGTCCACCTACAGGACCTCTATTCAAACAATTTTTTCCAGGAGGTCCACCTACAGGCCCCTCGTCAAATTTTCAGGGGCCCCGACAGCCCTAGCAAATTTTTCAGGAGGGCCCCTACAGGCCCTCTATTCAAACAATTTTTCCAGAGGTCCACCTACAGGCCTCTATTCAAACAATTTTTCCAGAGGTCCACCTACAGGCCCTCTCTTCCAAACAATTTTTCCGGAGGGCCCCCTACAGGCCCTCTATTCAAACAATTTTTCTGGAGGTCCACCTACAGGCCCTCTCTCCAATTCCAGTTCCAAGTTTTATTTGCGCATACTGCATACATTTTTATTTTTGGGATAGGTGTGAAAAATAATATTACTTGCGAATCTATATTGCCCAACATTGGATACGGTAGCAAGTAGAAGACCAAACACATGCTGCTCACAGGGTTCAGCAAATTCCTTGTCCACAATGTCAAGGAGGACGAGGTTCTGTGGATGAGCAACAAGTCCTTCTGTACTGAAATCGCTGACAAAGTCTCCATCTAAGAACACACAGACCATTGTGGAGAGAGCGGCACAGCTCGCCATCAAAGTGAGGAACCCCAACGCCAGACTGCGCAGAGAAGATAACGAATGAATATCTCTGTGGTTATTTTTGCTAAATAAAAGTTAAATAAACCCCCCAAAAAATTCATCTGTTAATGTACCTGATCCACCCAAGTTGAATCTGTCCCATCATGAGAAAGTCCCCCCCAAGGAGTCCCCACTGTAACTTGCTTCCCATACAACTACCTCACCCCCCGACACCTGTGTCTCGCCATTGTCCACCACCTCCTCAGACAACACTGGTAAATCCACACTGTCAGCACACGGAAACAGCAAAAGGTCTTGCGAATTGGGGCAGAGAATGTTCTGGGCTAGCACATCAGGGAAGGGGTGACTATGGGGTTCCAGGGAGTACGTGACCACATGCAATATCCATTTAAAAGTCATGCGGCACTTGATCGAGCTCATAATTGACAATTGTACCGGTTGATGCTAAATTTTTAAGTTGGCATCCTGCGTCGTCATTCTAACTCCATCCGGCTGTTGTCACCACCACACACGCTAGCCCCAGGGGGCACTCCTCTGGCTCTTCCAGCGAAACCTCCTTCCCCCAGCCTGCCCCCCCCCTACAGGCCCTCTCTCCAATTCCAGTTCCAAGTTTTATTTGCGCATACTGCATGCATTTTTATTTTTGGGATAGGTGTGAAAAATAATATTACTTGCGAATCTATATTGCCAAACATTGGATACGGTAGCAAGTAGAAGACCAAACACATGCTGCTCACAGGGTTCCGCAAATTCCTGGTCCACCCGCAAATTCCTTGTCCACAATGTCAAGGAGGACGAGGTTCTGTGGATGAGCAACAAGTCCTTCTGTACTGAAATCGCTGACAAAGTCTCCATCTAAAAAGCTACAGACCATTGTGGAGAGAGCGGTACAGCTCGCCATCAAAGTGAGGAACCCCAACGCCAGACTGCGCAGAGAAGATAACGAATGAATATCTCTGTGGTTATTTTTGCTAAATAAAAGTTAAATAAACCCCCCAAAAAATTCATCTGTTAATGCGCCTGATCCACCCAAGTTGAATCTGTACCATCATGAGAAAGTCCCCCCCAAGGAGTCCCCACTGTAACTTGCTTCCCATACAACTACCTCACCCCCCGACACCTGTGTCTCGCCATTGTCCACCACCTCCTCAGACAACACTGGTAAATCCACACTGTCAGCACACGGAAACAGCAAAAGGTCTTGCGAATTGGGGCAGAGAATGTTCTGGGCTAGCACATCAGGGAAGGGGTGACTATGGGGTTCCAGGGAGTACGTGACCACATGCAATATCCATTTAAAAGTCATGCCACACTTGATCTAGCTCATAATTTACGACTGTACCGGTTGATGCTAAATTTTTAAGTTGGGGTCCTGCGTCTTCATTCTAAATACATCTGGCTGTTGTCACCACAACACACGCTAGCCCAGGGGGCACTCCTCTGGCTCTTCCAGCGAAACCTCCTTGCCCCACCCTGCCCCCCCACCTACAGGCCCACTCTACAAACAATTTAGCCGGATAGGGGACGTATCCGAAGTTGTACTCATGTTTGTTTTTGTTCTTCTTTTATCTGCCTCCTGACCTGTGATAGGCAGAGCATGGACACGTCCCCTTAGCTGCAGTGGGAAAGACACTCCCCTGGCCAGAGCAAGCTCTTTTTCCCTTTTCCGTGTTCGAAAAATCCATTAAATATAGGGGACGTATACGGTATTAAACTGAGAAGAATTGATACCATACGGGTTAAAGCAACAGTTTTCCCAAATCCATCCAGCTGTTGTCACCACCACACACGCTAGCCCAGGGGGCACTCCTCTGGCTCTTCCAGCAAAACCTCCTTCCCCCCCACCTACATGCCCTCTCTCCAAACAATTTTCCCGGGTAGGGGGACGTATTAGATATTGTACTGATTCTGAATTGCCTCCTGCAATAGACAGGAATTGAACCCAGATCAACTGCTTGGGAAGTAGCTATGCTCACCACTATACCACCAGCAGGCACAGCAACTGATAAGAACAGATACTAAACTTGATTTCAGCTGCAGTGCCAGCATGAGCAGTGGTGTCATCTGCAGGCGGTGATGGACCTTCGTTGCACCTAGTTGGGTGCTTCCCTAACATGTGATGGGTATTTGCCTCGCCTTTCTTGGTCTGGGTGAGCACAATTGCCATGAGGGTAACCACCAGGCTGTTGCCTGAGAATTTGGGGTAATGGTGGGATTAGGCAGCCTCAGAGGCATCCATGCATGCTGCCCCTGCTGTTTCCTGTCCATTTCCGTGGTGATTCCATCATTTTCTGAGGTTTCCAGGTTTGCACCCAGCCTTCCCTAGGCAGAGCCTTGGTCCCCCGCAAAAATGCTCGAGTCTCCCATTGACTTCAATGGGGTTCGTTATTCGAAACGAGCACCCGAGCATCGGGAAAAGTTTGACTCGAATAACGAGCACCCGAGCATTTTAGTGCTCGCTCATCTCTACTTATTAACAATTGTCTGGTGAAGTGGGAAAATTACAGCCCTTTGTAGCATGTATTAGTGGCAAAAAAAAGTTTTATTTGGCGTACAGAGCCAAAGTTAAATTTTGTAAAACCTTTAATCATTTATTAGTGGTGGAAAAAAACTTATTAGTCGTTGTGTGGTGAAGTGGGAAAATTACAGCCCTGTGCAGTGTGTATTTGTGGCAAAAAAAGTTTTATTTGGCGTATAGCGCCGCAGTGACATTTACTGAAGCCTTTATTTGTTTTTTTATTATTGGTGTAAAAAAAGAAAAGGCTTATTAGCCCTTCTGTGCTGAAGTGGGAAAATTACAGCCCTTTGTAGCGTGTATTAATGTCAAAAAAGTTTTATTTGGCGTACAGCACTGAAGTTATATTTATCAAAGCCTTCTATCATTTATTAGTGGTGAAAAAAGACTTATTAGCCATTATGTGGTGAAGTGGGAAAATTACAGCCCTTTGTAGCGTGTATTAGTGGCAAACAAAAAATTTTATTTGGCGTATAGCGCCGCAGTGACATTTACTGAAGCCTTTATTTGTTTTTTAGTGGTGTAAAAAAAGAAAAGTCTTATTAGCCGTAGTGTGCTAAAGTGGGAAAATTACAGCCCTTTGTATCGTGTTTTAGTGGCAAAAAAAGTTTTATTTGGCGTACAGCGTCAAAGATAAATTTTGTAAAGCCTTGTATAGTTTCTTAGTGGTGGAAAAAAAGACTTATTAGCCATTGTGTGGTGAAGTTGGAAAATTACAGCCCTTTGTAGCATGTTTTGATTTCCTATTTATTTATTTGATCTAACAGTATGTCAGACAGAGAAATGAAAGGCCCTGCACAGGGGAGTAACAGAGGCCTAAATGTTTCTGGCGCAGGCACAGGTTGCAGTAGAGTAAGGGGGCGTGGCAGCAGGGGTCACTTTTAGAGGCTTTAACTCCCAATGTCATCTAGCGGTTGTGTCTTGACCAGCAACCCAGAGGTTCTTGAATGGTTGACTCGGTCTTCAACTTCATCGCAAATGACATCAGACACCCCCAGCCAAGAGTCGGTGGGTTTGTCAGCCACAAACCTTAGTTGGCATGACCCTATGCCCTCACCTGCCCTCAACCTGCCTCTGTCCTTTTCTGTTCCCTCAGCTACAGAAGTACTGTATGCTCTGGGCTCAGCTTCACTATACACGAAGGACGAGGTACTAGAGGACAGTCAACAGATACTGGCCAGCCAAGATGTGGAGGAGACATCCGCAGCTTCCTCTGTTAGGCGGGCAAGTAGTGATGAGGAGAATGGAGTGGGAGTTGGAGTTGGGAGTGGTCAAGCTCCTGAGCCAGAGACTGTTGAGAAGGAAATCAGTGACGTGCAGACAGTACTCGATGATGATGATGTAGCTGATCGCACTTGGGAGCTGGGTGAATTAGGGGCTTCATCGTTATCAGGGGAAGAGGGTGACAGCTTGCCCATGAGGAAGCTGTGGAGCCAGCAAGTCGCTAGCGTAACCGGAAGTCAGCAGGGTGGCAGCAGTGGGAGACCAGGAGCCAAACGTGCCGGGGTAGACAACCCACTTCGCAGGAGTCTACCAGGCGAGAAAGTAGTGGTGGAGGGGTTAATGGAGGCAGTGGTGGTAGCATTTAGTCAGTGCGGAGTGTTGGGGGTAAAATCACCTACTTGGTGATGTGGCAGTTTCTTGTTAAGCCGCCAGGTGAGTTGAACCTAGCCATTTGTAGAATCTGTGGGCAGAAGGTGAAGCGTGGCCAGGGTGCCAATGTTAGCATGACAGCCCTGCGTCAACATACGCAGCATCACCATAAAGTGGCCTGGGAGAACAGTGGCTCCAATGTGGTGGTCCAGCCTGCCGCTGCATCACCCAGTGGCACACACCCGATTTAAGTCAGTCAAGGCTCCACCACCTCAGCCGAAGGGAGCTGACTGTCCTTCCCATCATCTGATGCTCCTGCTCCTCCTCCTACTCATCATCAATCATTCCATCAGCAATCGATCAGCGAACCGATTGCCAAGAGACAGCAGTATGCGTGTACACATCCACCGGCGCAGAAGCTGAACATGCTCCTGGCCAAGTTGCTGGTGCTGCAGTCCCTCCCTTTCTAAGTAGTGGACTCTGAACCTTCCAGAGAAATGATGGCTTGTGCCGAGCCAATGTGGAGAGTTGGAAGCCATCATTTCTTTGTGAAACCAGTCCTGCACAAATACAGTGCATTGCGAAAGTATTCGGCCCCCTGGAACATTTTACATTTTTGGTGAAGAATCAACAACAAGTGTGTCACAATTGTGAAGTGGAATGAAATTTATTGGATCATTTAAACTTTTTTTGTAATAATAAAACTGAAAAGTTGGGCGTACAAAATTATTCGGCCCATTTACTTTCAGTTCAGAAAACTCACTCCAGAAATTCATTGAGGATCTCTGAATGATCGAATGTTGTCCTAAATGACTGATGAAGATAAATAGAATCCACCTGTGTGTAATCAAGTCTCCGTATAAATGCACCTGCTCTGTGATAGTCTCAGGGTTCTGTTTAAAGCACAGAGAGCATCATGAAGACCAAGGAACACACCAGGCAGATCCGTGATACTGTTGTGGAGAAGTTTAAAGCTGCATTTGGATACCAAAAGATTTCCCAAGCTTTAAACATCCCAAGGAGCACTGTGCAAGCGATCATATTGAAATGGAAGGAGTATCAGGCCACTGCAAATCTACCAACACCCGGCCATCCCTCTAAACTTTCCACTCAAACAAGGAGAAGACTGATCAGAGATGCAGCCAAGAGGCCCATGATCACTCTGGATGAACTGCAGAGATCTACAGCTGAGGTGGGAGAGTCTGTCCAATCAGGACAGACAATCAGTCGAACACTTCACAAATCTGGCCTTTATGGAAGAGTGGCAAGAATAAAGCCATTTCTCAAAGATATCCATAAAAAGTCTCATTTAGAGTTTGACACAAGCCACCTGGGAGACACACCAAACATGTGAAGGAAGGTGCTCTGGTCAGATGAAACCGAAATCGAACTTTTTGGAAACAATGCAAAATGATATGTTTGGCATAAAAGCAACACAGCTCATCACCCTGAACACACCATCCCCACTGTCAAACATGGTGGTGGCAGCATCATGGTTTGGGCCTGCTTTTCATCAGCACGGACAGGGAAGATGGGTAAAATTGATGGGAAGATGGATAGAGCCAAATACAGGACCATTCTGGATGAAAACCTGTTGGAGTCTGCAAAAGACCTGAGACTAGGACGGAAATTTATCTTCCAACAAGACAATGATCCCAAACATAAAGCAAAATCTACAATGGAATGGTTCAAAAATAAACATATCCAGGTCTTAGAATGGCCAAGTCAAAGTCCAGACCTGAATCCAATTGAGAATATGTGGAAAGAGCTGAAAACTGCTGTTCACAAACGCTCTCCATCCAACCTCAAAGAGCTTGAGCTGTTTTGCAAGGAAGAATGGGCAAGAATTTCAGTCTCTAGATGTGAAAAACTGATAGAGACATACCCTAAGCCACTTGCAGCTGTAATCGCAGCAAAAGGTGGCGCAACAAAGTATTAATGCAAGGGGGCCGAATACTTTTGCACGCTCCACTTTTCAGTTTTATTATTACAAAAAAAGTTTAAATGATCCAATAAATTTCGTTCCACTTGACAATTGTGACCCACTTGTTGTTGATTCTTCACCAAAAATGTAAAATGTTATATCTTTTTGTTTGAAGCCTGAAGTGTGGCAAAAGGTTGAAAAGTTCCAGGGGGCCGAATACTTTCACAAGGCACTGTATATATATATATATACATATACACATGCATACATAAAGATACTGTATGCTTCAAGTTCTGAGAGGGAATACAGCCCCTGCCCATCCTTGCCTTATTAAATACAGAATATTACTAATAGGGCAATGAGAAGCAGGGAATGAATCACCCCTCAGAACTTGAAGCATAGGTGTGGGGGTGGGAGTTGTATTTCTATGGGGGGGGGATGCTGTGTCTATGAGGGAAGGGTTGTATGTCTACTGTGTGCTTTGCTTTTATAGTAAGTATAGTAAGCTATTACTAGTAGTGCACGGCTGACTGCTGCAGTTGCCGCTGCTGGCTGGGTCAGTCATACGTACGATCTGGTAGCCTGGCTCCCAGATCGCAGGGTCTCAGGACGTCAGCTGCAGGCTGCAATCAGATGGATGGGCTCTCACATTGGCCAGGCGCTGGACTGTGATGCTTCATGCTGGCAGAAGCAGACCGGAGGTCAGGTGTCAGCTGGCCAATAAGCAGCGAATTAGTCAACTGTGGCAAGGAGGGGAGGAATCAGGAGGACAGGGGCCCGTATTTATCTCTGTATTAAGTGCAGCATGTATTTAAGTCAGAAAGGGGGTGGAGCCATGCAGCCTAGCCGGGCCCCTCAACCTCACAGGCCCCATAGCAATGGCATGGTCTGCCTATATTGGTGGTATGCTCCTGGCCATAGTTACCGCAAGGAGAGACTGAACTTTGTCTAAATGAATCAGGCGTGGATCAGCCATTATTTCCACCCACCAATGCCTGATGCATCAGATTAGATCATCCATGCTGTCTTGGCTAGAGACTTCTTGCTACCTGCCTCAGACACTATTCTGATGCTGCCACCCGCCTGATGCCAAGTGCTCCTTCCTACACCCACCATCGTCAGCGGGTACTGTTATTGTCACCCACCTCCCCACACTGTTGCCGTGCCACTCTGTAGTCTGCTTTCGATGATGATGCTGCCTGCACACTGTCGTCGTGCCACTCTGTATTCTTCTGCTGATGATGCTGCCTTCACACTGTCGTTGTGCCACTCTATAGTCTGCTGCTGCTGCCTGCACACTGTTGTCGTGCCACTCTGTAGTATGCTGCTGATGCTGCTGCTGCCTCCACGCTGTTGTCATGCCACTCTGTAGTCTGCTGCCACTGCAACCTCCATACTGTCGTCGTACCACTCTGTCATCTCCTGATGCTACAGCTGCTGTCACTGACACCTCCACACTGTTGTCGTGCCACCGTGTAGTCTGCTGCTGCCTCCACACTGTCAACTTGCCACTCTGTAGTCTGCTGCTTCTGCTCATGCTGTCTCCACACTGTCGTTGTCTCACTCTATAGTCTGCTGCTTGTGCTGCCTGCACACTGTCGTTGTGCCCCTCTGTAGTATGTTCTGATGCTGCTGCTGATGCTCCCTCCACACTGTTGTCGTGCCACTTTATAGCCTGCTGCTACTGCCACCTCCACACTGTCGTCATACCACTCTGTCGTCTCCTGATGCTACAGCTGTCGTCGTGCCACTTTGTAGTCTGCTGCTGATGCCTGCACACTGTCGTCGTGCCACTCTGTAGTCTCCTGATGCTGCATCCACACTGTCATTGTGCCACTCTGTAGTCTCCTCATGCTACTGTCGCTGCCACCTCCACACTGTCAGGTGGGCTCTACTAGTATAAGCGTGTAATAGAACAGGTTCTGTAGAACTCTTTGTGAAATCAGTGATTTGGTGTAAAAGGAGTGCACTCTTTCACGCTATAGTAGGATCTTGGAGCTCTGCACGGTTCTTTATAGCTGGCGCCAACATTTTTCTGTAAGGCTGAGTTCACACTTGAGTTATTTGGTCAGTTTTAGCTCCATAACTGCCCAAGTACTTTAAGTGTGCAGTGATTCTAAGAGCGACACCTGTCACCTGCATATCACACTGACTCACAGTATTGTTTCATTACCACAGCAGACTCTCTATGCGTGTTACTGCAAGGCACAGTGTTCTACAGCCGTTTTTTAATGCAATTCGCCACAAATTAATTCGAATCAAATCATTTTAGAAAATTTTGCGAACCAACCAAATCGAATTTTTGAAAAATTTGCTCATCTTTACTCATAGCGATCAGCTGTAGTGATAAACTAAGGTCTCAAAGTTCAAGGATTCTGTCCCTCTCAGTTTGTGACAAGTGGCAATAACTGGCATGATGACAAACAGGATCATCCCACAAGCCATGATCTGATTTTTGAGCTTTCACGTGGTTAACTTTGCTTTAAATATGGCTTTTATGCTTCGCTCATATACCACAGATTAGAGCTAGGTGCTTGAATATTTAATCTGCAGATCCTAGTGACAACTGCTGAATCTTCAATTTGCATAACTTTATAGCAATAATATTTAAAAAATGCCACCACATACCATGCCACGCCACAGTTTGTAGCCCCGCCCCCTGCATAATCCATACATCCCCTATATCAAAACAACCGTTATGAAAAAGGGACATGATTGGAAAAAAATATTTTAGTTTCACAGTGTGCAAGTATCAAAAACAACAAAGATAATGCCTCGTGTATCACCAAAAAAGGCACAAAAATTTACATAACGCAACAGAAAAAAATTCTTCCTTTGACCCAGAAGGTGGTTAAATGCCTCGGTCTTTAATCGGTTAAAGGTTAAAAATATTGTAGCATTCTTTTTCCATTTTTCCATATGACCATTGGCAGCTTATGGACAGAATAGAGGGGGTCTCCGTTCAGAAAACCCCTCTGTTATCCACCGGTAGGCACTATGTAATACTATTGTATTGTATCAGCCCTACCTGATAACAGCTGATCACTGGCCACGGGGGTTTCTGAGGCCAGATCTTCCACAATCATCTGATCGGTAGGCTGGCTTCAATTTAAAATCAAGGCAAACTCTGACCTGCAAAACTCCTTTGCTCCTGCACACACTAAATATCTGGTGTGTCTGCCATTGTGTTCAGTGCCCTATTTTACTGAATTGTAGTAAATCCTTGGATTTCTTGGTATAAGTATACAGATTGTGAATATCACTTGTCAGTTTTACTTTATATTTCACACTTTAGTAAATAAAAAAAATGGATTATTTTAGATAATTGTTAGTTACAATGATTAGTCTCTTTTCCACATTGCATGAGGTTCCTGGAAAACTACTGATTACTAATTTATGCCAACCTAAACACACCCAGTAAGTGACAGGTTGTGAAATGTCTGCTGTGAAAAAGTTGCCAACTATTATTGCGCTGCCAAAAGCTAAAAGGATTATTTGGGCGTTGTACACAGAAGACAACTTGCTTTTTATAAAATGTGCAATGAGCCCAGGAGGAGCCCAGCAGAAGATGGGAGTGGTAGTGGCTCTGGCTGTAACAGTTAATCACAGTGACTTTCCACACACCATTGCTCCCTAGGCTGTGCAGAGCATGCCCTGGTTCTGGGGATTCTGTCTGATGGTATTTGGGGTGCCCATGACGTTAAGTGCCTGTATGGGTGCAAGGCAGGGCATGTGGAGTGCAATTGTAAGCGTATGGTGTAGGAATTAGGTCAGAGATGGATTTTAACTGTATGGCAAAATGGAAGTTGTAGTACATCCAACTTTAGCAGTTGCAGTGAGCCCCTGAGGAGCCAATTCAGATAATGGGAGTGATAATGCCCTGATGAGATGTTGTGTCCCAAAGTACTTCCCCAGGCCGTTGCTCTCTGGGGATTGGTGAAGTGGAAAGGTGGTTTGAAGAATCAGGCCAAAAGTAAACATATAAAAGTCTCTTTACTTCCAAAACATTTGATACTGTACCACAAAAGGTTAGTATTAGAGATGATCGAGCACTAAAATGCTCGGGTGCTCGTTATTCGAATCGAATTTTTCCCGATGCTCGGGTGCTCGTTTCGAATAACGAACCCCATTGAAGTCAATGGGAGACTCGGGCATTTTTTGCAGGGAACCGGGGCTCTGCATAGGGAAGGTTGCGTGAAAACCTGGAAACCTCAGAAAATGATGGAAACACCACGGAAATGGACAGGAAACAGCAGGGGCAGCATGCATGGATGCCTCTGAGGCTGCCTAATCGTACCATTACCCCACATTCTGGCCAACAGCCTTAGGGTGACCCTCAAGACAATTGTGCTGACCCACACCAAGATGGGCAAGGCACATGCGCTGGCACATGTTAGGAAAGCACCCAACTAGGTGCAACGAAGGTCCATCACCGCCTGCAGGTGACACCACTGCTCATGCTGGCACTGCTGTGCTATCCCCTGCCCCACGATGCAGGCATAAGCCTGACACAGTATGGTGACAGCGTAGTGACACCAACAAGTGACCAAGTTAGATTGAGGTAGCAGGTGAACCACCCAAAAATGTAGCCTGACACAGCATGGCGGTGAACCCATAGTGACCAACTGAGACTCAGGTGGCAGGTGAAGCACCCAAAAATTTAGCCTGACACAGCATGGCAGTGACACCACCAATGCCTTGGTCAGACTGAGATTGCAGTCAAATGTCTGTAGGTGAGCCTCACAAAAATTTGTTTTGGAGTGTCCAAAGTTGACCCTCCTAAAAAAAATTTTTGGAGTGTCTGTAGTTGACCCTCCTGTAAAATATTTTTTTTTTGTTTTTCCCACCATGCCAACCCATGGTTGGCATGGTGGGAATATATAGGTTTGCTTCACAGACGGTCCACTGCACCGTTACATTTTCTTCATCATTGCCAATTACTTTTTCACCAACTGTTGTCTGGCAATGATAAAGGGGAAGGTGAATCCACTGCCGAAGAAAAGTGTCCCCGCCCGCCAGCACTTGTCCACGTGTCCGTGGTTAGGTGGACCTCATCAGTAACCGCATTGGTCAGGGCACGGATGATGTTCTGTGACACGTGCTGGTGTAGGGCTGGGACGGCACATCGGGAAAAATAGTGGCGGCTGGGGACCAAGTACCGAGGGACAGCCACCACCATCAGGTTGCGGAAAGTCTGGTACTGCTGTCCTATCCCCCGCCCCACGACGCAGGCATAAGCCTGACACAGCATGGTGACAGCGTAGTGACACCAACAAGTGACCAAGTTAGATTGAGGTAGCAGGTGAACCACCCAAAAATTTACCCTGACACAGCACAGCTGTGAACCCAGAGTGACCAAGAGAGACTCAGGTAGCAGGTGAAGCACATAAAATTTTACCCTGACACGGTATAGCGGTGAACCCAGAGTGACCAAGTGAGACTCAGGTAGCAGGTGAAGCACATAAAATCTTACCCTGACACGGCATGGCGGTGAACCCAGAGTGACCAAGTTAGACTCAGGTAGCAGGTGAAGCACCCAAAAATTTATCCTGACACAGCATGGCAGTGACACCACCAATGCCTTGGTCAGACTGAGATTGCAGTCAAATGGCTGTAGTTGACCCTCCTAAAAATTGTTTTTGAGTGTCTGTAGTTGACCCTCCTAAAAATTGGCTTTGAGTGTCTGTAGTTGACCCCCATAAAAATTGGTTTTGAGTGTCTGTAGTTGACCCCCATAAAAATTGGTTTTGAGTGTCTGCAGTTGACCTTCCTAAAAATTGGTTTTGAGTTTCTGTAGTTGACCCTCCTAAAAATTGGTTTTGAGTGTCTGTAGTTGACTTGATTGGAGAGAGGGCCTGCAGGTGGCCCACTGTAAACATTGTTTTAAAACAGAGCCAGTTCACGCCAGTATGTGTACGAAGAGAAGGAGGAGGAGGAGAGGAGGAGAGGAATCGGATACATAAACAATGTTCATGTTGAGCTGCTCTCCCCCGGTGGAGATTTGAATTCCGGTGAAATCCAGGCTTTATTCATTTTAATAAGAGTCAGCCTGTCAGCACTGTCAGTTGACAGGCGTGTACGCTTATCAGTGATGATGCCACCAGCTGCACTGAAGACCCGCTCTGACAACATGTTAGCGGCAGGGCAGGCCAGCACCTCCAAGGCGTACAGCGCCAGTTCGGGCCACGTGTCCAGCTTTGCAACCCAGTAGTTGTATGGAGCAGAGTGATCACGCAGGACGTTGGTATGGTCAGCTAGGTATTCCCTCACCATCTTTCTGAACAGCTCCCCCCTACTGGGGGACGGGTGACATAGTCTTGCTGGGGTGCCATAAAACTGGCAAAGGCCTTGGAGAGTGTTCCCCTGCCAGTGCTTGACAAGCTGCCTGCTCCCCTCCTCTCCCCTGCTAGTTGGCCCACAGAACTACGTCCTCTGCCGCTAGCAGTGTCAGATGGGAAGGATAGTTTCAGCTTGTGCACCAGGGCCTGTTGATATTGATTCACTCTCATACTCCTCTCCTCTACAGGAATGAAAGTGGAAAAGTTCTGCTTGTACCAGGGGTCCAGGAGGGTGAACACCCAGTAATCGGTGTTGTCAAAAATGCTTCTAACACGAGGGTCACGGGAAAGGCAGCCTAACATGAAGTCAGCCATGTGCGCAAGAGTCCCAACACCAAGAATTCCCTTTGCTCAAGAAGCTGACTCTCTATTTCCTTCTCCTCCTCCAACTCCTCCTCTTCAGCCCATACACGCTGAACAGATAAGAAGGAATGAGCATAGGTACCCTCTTCTATCTCGCCAACAGTCTCCTCCTCTTCCTCCTCTTCCTCCTCATTCTCCTCATCCTCCTCCTCCTCCTCCAATACGCACTGAGAAACAGACCTGAGGGTGCTCTGGCTATCAAGCAACGTATCTTCTTCTCCCATCTCCTGTGACAAGCGCAAAGCCTCTGACTTCATGCTGAGCAGTGACTTTTTCAGCAGACAAAGCAGTGGGATGGTGATGCTGATAATGGCGGCATCGCCGCTGACCATCTGCGTTGACTCATCAAAGTGTCTTAGCACCTGACAGATATCAGACATCCACGTCCACTCCTCATTGTAGACTTGATGAAGCTGACTAACCTGACTACCAGTTCTCGTGGAAGTTGTCATCTGGCAGTCTACAATGGCTCTGCGGTGCTGGTAAACCCTGGCTAACATGTGTAATGTTGAATTCCATTGCGTGGGCACGTCGCACAACAGTCGGTGAGCTGGCAGTTGTAAGCGCCGTTGCACTGCCCTGTGGTGGCAGGGTGGCAGCATCTGTGCTTGACTTGCGGAAATGCGCACAGATGCGTCGCACCTTGGTGAGCAAATCAGACAAATTGGGGTAGGTCTTGAGGAAACGCTGAACCACAAGATTGAACATGTGGGCCAGGCATGGCACATGTGTAAGCCTGCCGAGTTGCAGAGCCGCCACCAGGTTACGCCCATTGTCACACACAACCATGCCTGGTTTCAGGTTCAGCGGCGCCAGCCAAACATTGGTCTGCGCCGTGATGCCCTGTAACAGCTCTTGGGCGGTGGCGCTCTTGTCACCTAAGCTCAGCAGTTTCAGGCCCGCCTGTTGGCGCTTACCCACGGCAGTGCAGCTGCGCCGGGACCTACCGACTGAAGGCGCCATGCTCACGGATGGTAATTGAGAGGAGGAGGAGGAGGAAGAGGCATAATAAGCCTGAGAAACTGTGACCGAGGCAGGCCCCACAATCCTCGGTATGGGCAGCACATGAGCGGCCCCAGGGTCAGACTCGCTCCCAGC
>ONZH01020382.1:0-25177 GCA_900303285.1 Rhinella marina
GGAAATAAATAGGCGGAGCTAGCGTCAGCCGGTTACGCCTATCTATGCATATTAATTAATAATATTCAACAAAATATTATTAATTAATAGCTCCTTTAACATTTGGCGAGCCAGCCCGAACTGGTTGTGGACTGTGGTTCTGTGAAAACGCGCCACAATTGTGTTATCGCGTCAACTAAGACAGGCGGACAGGGAGCGGACAAATAACGGAGGGACACGGTGCAGTGTCGTGCTATATTGTGCTCCTCGACCTTGAAGTTGGACGGATAACACAGGTGTGGGTGGCAGTTTTGCACAGGAAACGTCCACAAACAGCGAACCTAAAAGTAACGTGTTTTTATTCCCTTGCACGACTGACCGGCGAGAGTCAATTCACGCTTCGGGTGGATCCAGAAGAGTCGGCGGCAGGCGTTCCGGAGGAAGAGGATCTTTTTCCAAGCAGCGTAGACGGGTGAAGGTCTCCGGCTGGACGGGAAAAAGAAGTTCCGAAACTAGAAGGACGCAGACGACTCCACGCAGAATGGCCACCGAAAAAGTGAGTATGACTTTTGCCACACTGCAGCACTTAAGTAAAAACAGCACATTTAACCCCATCATCCCCACCACATACACGTCCACGGAGATGCTTTGGTCTGCTTTGTTAGACCAAGCTTATGCACACGACAAAGTGTGCATAAGCAAAAGCATCTTTCACAAAACCACAAAACGACTCCAGATGCTGGCCAAATTAGTTCACACTTTTGAGGACAGCATCTGGAAGCCACAACACGTGGAGACAGTAAATGCAGCACAGACAGGGAAGGTCTCCACCCCGGATAACTTTCACTGCCAGTGCTGTGTAGACAATTCTAAGCACATAGCCACACTTGAGACTCAACTAGAAGAAGGGACCCAGTGTACAGCCGAGAGGGGTAGAGAAATCTGTGTGTTGGAATCTAGACTCTCGGAGAAGGAGAGCTATTATTCCGACATGGACAGAGAACTCCTCCGGCTATACACTGAGATAAATCAGTTTAAAAACAGCCGCATCCATGGATGCGCTGGCTAACTCTCTTAGAGAGGATTTGGCTGCAAAGACGCAAACCATTGTGGATTTGCAGCAGGTTATCAGTAATCTGTCACGGCTTGGTACTGAGAGCAGGTTACCCTTGCCTACGAAACAGGTTTGTGTTTCGGGAACGGCACAGGGGGAGGCGATGGCAACGGAGGCCACGTCTCATACGGATCACAGATCCGGGCACCTATGTGACAGGGTTTGCGGTGCTGGATGAAACCACAGGCACTCAAAGTCTCGTCAGGTTGCCGGGTCATCTGTCAGCACAACGGGCGGAACTGGAGGCTGTCAAGGAGGCCCTCCTCCTTCTGCCTCCAGGGAATCGAACAATATATAGCGACAGCTCATATGTGGTTCAATCCCTCACGCTGCACCTGGACACCTGGAAGAGGCGAGGGTTTGTGGACAGCCAGAACAAACCTCTGGCCCACGTGACGGTCCTACAAGAATTGTGGGAATGGGGTATGGCACATCCGACGGAGGCAGCTATCATTAAAGTCCCAGCACACCAGAAAGGAGACCAACCTCTAATCATGGGGAATAATAAGGCAGATGAATTGGCCAAGATGGCAGCAGTGTCTGGGGTCCTTCGGGAACCAGGCATTGAACAAATCCCTACTTGCCGGATTGCAGTGAGACAAACAAGGCTTAAGGATGGCCCTGTGTCATTTGAGGAGGAACATGCAAAAGATTCTCTTCTGATGACACACATCACAGCTCCACAGCATCCCTGGGTAATGTTACAGGGGATTCTGTGCCATGATACCGGTACACAAGCTCTTCCTCTACCCGTAGTCCCGCAGCATCTGCAAGCAGAGCTGACAAGACTCAATCACCAGCTGTTCGGACACCTTGGCCGGGATAAGCTCTTGTCCCTCTTGAAGGACAAATTATACTGGTCAGGGATGTCCAACACGGTAGAGGAGGTCACTCAGCAGTGTCTGGTGTGCGCTCAGGTGAACCCAAGGGCTTCTGCCCTAAAGCCAGTGTTACAGAGGGTTCCGCCAGCAGAAGGTCCATGGTCTGCAATACAGATCGATTACATTGGACCATTGCCGCTGGGAAGCCGTAACTGCCGTTACGCGTTGGTGGTGGTGGACGTCTTCTCCAAGTGGGTAGAAGCCATCCCCACAGTCAATGATTCAGCGACCACGACTGCCCGGGTCCTCTGGGAACAGGTTCTATCACGATGGGGTATTCCCAGAGTGATAGAATCCGACAGAGGGACCCACTTCACGGGTAAGGTCATGAAAGCACTTTGTGGACTTCTGGACATAAAGCAGAGGTTTCATGTCCCTTACCACCCGCAGTCGGCGGGCATCGTGGAGCGAATGAATCGAACCCTCAAAACACGGCTGGGTAAAGCACTGTTGGAGAGGGGGTCCTCATGGGTGACATCCCTTCCTGCAGTGCTGATGGGTATCCGAGCCACAGAGGCATCGAGTACCGGTATCACACCATACGAGCTCATGACCGGACGAAAAATGCCCCTGTGTTTGCCCAATGAGCCTCAAGTGTCTGAGCCCATTAAGGATGCCATCGCCAGGGACACGTTCCTCCAACAGGTTCAACAGAACCTGAAGGAGGTACTGCCACATGCAGCTATACGGTTGAACAAACCGTATCTACAGGGGGAAACACCAATGCCCTCTGTAGGAGAACTGGTGATGGTAAAAGTCTTCCGCCGTGCTGGTCCATGGGACGCAAATTGGGAAGGACCTTTCCAAGTCCTGGAGGTAATGGGTGATACCATGCTTAAGGTACAGAGGCCGTTGACAACAAAGAAGAGATCAGTCAGACGACAGGACACTTTCTGGGTACACATCGACCAAGCCAAAGCCACCCGAGTTTCCCCCACCCAGAATTAGTACAATTCTGGTTTGGGTAAAAAGGGGGGGGAGTTGGTTGGTCGAAGGTGGGTCCCAGGAACATTAATCACAACACATACAATATTGTTCGACAGATCACCGGTCGACACAGCACAACCAAGACGGAAAGTAGGGACCACCTGAACAAGGTACTTCTACAGTTTGTGACGCTAGTGGCGAGCATGGTGATGGCAGACGCAGTCTCTTCGGGGGAGAATCGTGCTCATAAGAGTGGAGTGTTTAGGAGGCAAAATCCTGGAACCATACAATAACCTCACGTTTACTCCCGGACAGTGGTATATGTATGGGTTCCAGAGGGAGGGTTTTGCCGACGGTTTAACACAACACTACACCCCTGTAGAGAACGTGTCTGCCATACAACATGATTTACACGCCCTCTGCCTCAAGGAATACAGGCATTTTCGGGACTCTGAACCAACACCTATCAAGTCTTTAAGATGGGTGTCTAGGGACCCCCACCTGCACCCTTACAAGCAGGTGGAAGCCAACACTACCACGGTGTTGTGTACAAAAGAAGGGGTTCTGAGTCCTGACGATGTCACTGGGGCAGAGTACAGTGGATGGTACATCCTCAAGGCTACCTTCCCAAAGAAGGATGGCCAAGGCGGTTTGAGGATGAGGACTTACTTTGATAGGCCCATACCTGTAAAAGGCACCCTAAAAGCATATTGCATGCTGAGGGATTCTCAGATGATCATCACCAGGGAATCCAAATACGTCCAATGACATGTGTCCACGGACTATCTACGTACCAGTGTAATGATGTTAAGGTTAAACTGCAGCACCTCTGGTCAGGCGTTGTGGAATGATCAGAGTGGTCCGGTAAAACTGGAGGGCTTGTATCGAGCAACAGTTTTAAAGGTACGGACCGATGCCAAGGATCCAAGGTATACTCTGGTAAGGGGGTCTCCATCCATACGGTCTTTCATGATCAAGATCATGAGGAGCGACTGTGTACCGGAGGTGACGGGGCACTATTTCGTCACCTATGCCCACTGGGAACCGGATACACAGATGGTTATGTCGGATACTAATCCCTGGACATGGGACATAGTATGCAATGGGGTGGATATCCCCAGTGTGAAGGTATGGATGGATGGCACCCCTATGACAGAGGAATACCGAGGTAGGTACGTGTCTTCCGATTGGAAAGACCCCAGAGGCAGGGACATTAACTTTAACATCAATATAGATGGTCCGTTTGAATGGCCTTTTTGTGAGGCGGTAGATGAAGGGTGCTGGTCCTTTACACAGTGGGTCTATCTGTCCAGTTCCAAACCTATTGGGAACCTAGCGTTACAGACAGGAGACAGTGACCAGTGGTATCAGTTCAGGGGTAGAGGCCAAGTTTGTGTTATAGTGGTCAAGGTCCCGTATGAAGTAGAACATCTTCAACCCGTCAAACCACATCGGGACTCTTGCAACGTCTCTATCCATCACTTGGCAGACCCCATAGCTCCTCAGCTGTCATCCCCATGAAAGATCATCACGGGGACAAAATTCGTCCTATATACTTGGCGAATTTCCGTAGATGACTTCCGGGTGGACCACTGGGATCACAGGTGTGGGGAGTTTGTGAGGAACCAAGTTGACATGATGAGAGGTTGGATAGAGGCGGGGCAAGAGGTGAGAAAAGAGGATTTCCGACACAGGAAATTCAGGGGGAGGAGAGATCTGATCTCCATGGGATTGGGTGGAGGTGCATTAGGAGTAGGTGCCCTGAACACCATGGGGACGTCGGGGACGTTGCGCGACATGCCGGGGAAGGATTTAAGACCCAGCTTGACGTAAACCATGTCCTAGAGGGTTTACAGCACGCGCACATCAACGCCACAACCTCTCTATCTTCTGCTCTGCGAGAGAAGTTTAGAAGGCTTGTTGTGGGTCTGTTAGAAGAGCAAGACAGAGCTCAGCTTGCCCTGGCATGTACGCAAGTCCAAGGGGAACTCTCAGATAATCTGAAACATGTTGTGTCCTCTTTACACGGGGGACACTTTCCATTTAACCTCCAGCAAAGGGTAAGTTCCCTGATATCCCCTTTTGCAGCATCATACTAACTGGTGGGTGATTCAATGGCATGGGTGCCAGAACCTCACCTGCACTGCGTCATCTTTGGCACCCGTATCAGGAGAGATCAAACAAGGTTACGGTGCCATCAATCTAGGGGTAGTAATGAACAACAAGACGGTACTTCATCCACAGCTCACCTCGGACATCCTAACTTATGAGGGCGGCCATCCTTATCTGTTTGATACAGAGGGATGTTGGAAGAAAGAGGATGCCATCCTCTGTCAGGGTAGTCAGGATCGGGTGCTTAGACACCAGTGTTGGGACTCCAAGGGGTCCTGTGAGATGAAGGTCAACCCAATACCCTCATCCCGCCTAAGATACATGGGTCAAGGGTATTGGTGTTGGTATCAAGGGCTCAATACTACCTATTCCATCTACGGACTTAACTGCACCGAAAGAGGGGAAATCCTCCCAGGAGCGTATTGTACCCTTAATCCCGTATTAGGAATCGATGTCGCAGAACAACAGGGAAGGACCCCGATGACGCCAGAGAGAAGACTCGATATCCGCCCCGATACTCCCGTGAGGCTCCAGAGGATCCCACTTGGCTTCGGCAGGGAACTCAAGCGGCTCTTGCTAGACTTCGGTGAAGAAGACCGAATTATCGAAGGTCTTCACGAAGCTGAGAACCGGACCAAAATCCAGCTAGAGCATGATCGGACTAAAATAACAGGGATCTCCCATGCTTTGGAAAAAGACTCCGAGGTCTCATGGTGGGAGAGCCTATTCGGTTACAGCCCGAAAGCCACATCGTTCTTCAATTTATTGATTCATCCGGTGATTATTCTGCTGGTCCTGGTCATCGCCATGTATCTAGGACTGTGTCTCATCTACCGGAGGGTGGCAAGGCTGGCCAACCAGTTACAGGAGAACCAAGCAGAGACACATGAAAGACAGAGATGGAGAAGGTTCAGGGCTTAACGCTGGAAAAGCCCTGAAGCCAGAAGACTATAACATGATTATGGGTGCTTGGGACAGAATTACGACATGGTCCTGAAGCCCCATGACGCCTTAACGGACATTTGTTTATAAAGGATGGATTGAATGATAGTTGGTGCGGGGTTCTTCCCGAGGTTAGAATTTAGGTACTATGACATCACCGTGCTCTCCAGAAAATCTGACCTGCCTTGTAAAGACCGACAAATCTGTCCATGGGGGAACCTACTCTACGACAGACTCTTCAATCAAGGTGAAAGAAGAATTGTTGAAAGGAAAAAGTCGAGTCCTTACTTGAAGAAAGCCATTCCACGGTTGACCACACCCCAAGAAGAAAGAAAAACCAGAAAGGGCTATGTGGATCAGCTCGGGCAATCAAAAGTCAAGCTGTCCCAGAGTCAGAAGACGACAGTGGGAGCAGCTGAATGCGTGACGACCGACACTAGAAGAAGATCGAGAAAGCCATCCCAGAGTCTGACGATAAAAGACGACAGTGGGAGGAGCGGAATAATGAAAGACAGACACCAGTGAAGCCATCCCAGAAGTCTGAAATGATGACGGTGGGAGAAGCTGAAGAAAAAGGCGAGGACGGTTTATCCTGTGGACGGAGACGTTAGGTTACGGTGAAGGGCAGGAAAGAGGTCAAAGCCCCGAGAGGTGATGTCTAGGTGTCTAAGAAGTGGTTCATTCTTCAATCCATCCTGAACTGTTATCTGTGATGAGCGGAGTTGAGTGGGCAAATACATCCCAACACTACCCCCAAAAATTTGTCGTGTTCTCGACAACAGGGGGAATGTAGAAGGACGTGTTGGGCCAGGATGTATATATGTATATGCATGCATGCCCCTTTAATTGGGCATGCATATGCATATATACATACAATATGTGTATATCTGTGGGCCTTGCATGGCCCCACAGTAATGTGGTCCCTCAGTAGGGCTCATACATATTGCCCCATTTCAAATATATGCCCCCATTCATGCCCAATGTGCCTGATACGTATAGATGTATGTATATATGCCCCAGATGTATATATATACATCTATATGTATATAATATTCCCCCTGTTTATATTAATGCCCCCTTTCCTCCTATATACACCCCTAATATCCCACAAATGTATATAGATACATGTGCATGATTCCCAGTCATGAACATGTATCTAAGATACATGCATTCAGCCAGGTGCCCCCTCGGTAACCTGCAAGCGCATACTAATGCGCTTGCAGATGGTGACCTGATGACTGGACTATCAGTCCAGTCTCAGGCACTTCAAAAGGACAGAGGATCGATAAGATCCTCTGTCCCTTTTGTTAACCGCCCTCAACGCTGTTGGGGGTGATTAACATGACAGGGAAACAAACAGTTTCCCTGTCTCTGGTCTCCTCCCTCCTCCGGCGCTGTAATTACAGCGCCGGAGATATGGGAGATTCACAGGCAGGAGGATCAAAGAGATCCTCCGCCTGTGAAATTCCTGGGTGCTCGGGCCCGGCGCGCTATCAGCGTCATATCAGCGCGCCGGCCCCAGGTGTGCACAGCTGCCGGCGTGCGCTCGCAAGCGCGCACACCGGCAGCGCGGGAACACGGGAGCGTGGGCGATCGGGTTTAAAAACCCCGATCGCCCGGTGCTCATCAGTTGAGCCGTGCCTCCCCACCTACAATCATCCCCTGGACGAACGAGCAGGAAGAAGACCCCCTGGGATAACCTCTGGACCCTGGACTGGCTGAGTACCCCTAACCCTGAACCACCAATGCCGTTTACCCCTCCCTGTTCCCTGCATTAACCCCTGCATTACACCAATTGCCCCTGATTGAACCCCTGCTCCAGCCCTGCAACCCTTGGTCCCTGATATTCCACATCTAACCCCTTGTGTGCCTGATCTAACCCCTGCCCTGCTGCTGCCATATACCACCAACGATTAAACCCTACCCTGCTGACTTGCCCTGACATCCCTGCCTTGTTTGCCCTACCATTTAACCCCTGCCTTGCCAACCATTCCCTTGAATTAACCCCTTCCCTGCCAATCCATACCCCTGATCCACCAATCCGATACCGTTAACCCCTTCCCTACCATAACCCCTTGTGTTCCCCTGATTGTAATTTAACCCTTTGTCCCCAGGGACAGTATAGTATAGGTGAGGGTGGCTGCTATCTGTATATTTGTGTGAGTGTATTATTTAGTAAGTATTGTGGGTGGAATTAATTGTGGGAAGTGTGCAGTGTAGGTAGTTTTAGTATTTTGTGGTGCAACTGTATACATATATATTTATAAGCCATTTATATAAATATATATGGATATAGTGTAAATAAGTAAACAGTAGACCTTGTTTTGTATAATAAAGTATTTTATTATTTAAAGATACGGAGTACATGGTCTTTATAGTCGCCGCTATAGCTTAAAGGGGTTGTCTCATCTTGACTAATGGGGGCATATCGCTAGGATATGCCCCCATTGTCTTATAGGTGCGGGTCCCACCGTTGGGACCCGCACCTATATCGAGAACGGGGCCCCGCAAGGTGGTGGCTGGAGGACTCCGGTCCGGCCACCACCAAGCCGGCTCCCCATAGAAATGAATGGGAGCGCACCGCGCTTGCGCGGCCACCGCTCCTATTCATTTCTATGGAGCCGACGGAAATAGCCGAGCCAGCGCTCGGCTATCTTCGCCGGCCACATTGAAAATGAATGGAGGCGGCTGCGCATGCGCAGTGCGCCCCCGTTCGCTTTCGGGGCCCCGTTCTCGATATAGGTGCGGGTCCCAGCGGTGGGACCCGCACCTATAAGACAATGGGGGCATATCCTAGCGATATGCCCCCATTAGCCAAGATGAGACAACCCCTTTAAGTGTGAAGGGAATAGAATAGTGTGGGAAATAAATAGGCGGAGCTAGCGTCAGCCGGTTACGCCTATCTATGCATATTAATTAATAATATTCAACAAAATATTATTAATTAATAGCTCCTTTAACACCTCTACAGCTGCCCACCCCTTTAACAGTGACCTCTACAGAAGCCCGCCCCTTTAACTGTGACCTCCACAGCAGCTAGAGTGGCCACTGTCTTCACCCCAGAAAGTCAGACCTCGCCGGCCATTCCCCCAAACGTGAAACAGCGCCCCCAGTTCCCATGAAGACACATCACTAAACATGAGGCCACGCCCCCCTGGCTCCGTAAAGACATGGAGGAGAAGCTGTCTGAGTGTGAGCTACTGAAAGTGTGGACATCCCTGTGTCTGTCCAGGCACTGCGTCGGACGGAGAACAGATAGCCAGAAAACTGGACTGTCCAGCCTAAAGCCGGACATCTGGCCACCCTAACATCAGCCTGCCCCTAGGGTGGCCAGAGGTCTTGTTTTAGGCTGGACAGTCTGGCTTTCAGACTCCCTGTCCTCTGTCATGCGCAGGGCCTGGATGGACACAGCAGCAGCACTCTCAGCAGCAGCACTGTGCAGTCTGAGCAATGAGCTGCAGGGAGAAAGTCACCCTCCCCCCACCCCTGCAGCTGACAGAAGGTGATTTTTACCAATATTTTTAATCCCGGTCAAATGCAGCATGGAAGGGGCGTGGCCTGACTGACTGGGATCTGGGGGTGGTGCTTTTAAGTCCTTCTTTTGACGGTGGCCGGAATTACAGGTCGATTCCATAGTAATTTAGGAGGAAGGTGGGTAGCAGTGGAAGAAAACATCTTTTATTACTACTGAACATTAAATATGTAAAATTTACATTATATGAGGTCATGATTGATGATGAGTTAGTCTAAAACATAAGTTATAGTTATGGTAACCGGGAATACCCATTTACCATTGTCATCCACAGTGCTCTGCCTCTTTAATGCAGACCTAAAGCAGTGAACTGGCTAGGTTGTCATAGAAACCTGATGTGTGCCTGTGAGCTTCTAGTGGCTGATAAGGGTCATGTGACCAGGCTACTATTGGCTAATGCATTTTTTGGGAATATCTCAGGAACGGTACGTCCTGGAGAGTTGAAAACTGTTCTAAAACCTTCCCGGACACCTGATGTACATGTGTGCCAAATTTTGTGATTGTAGCTGCAGCGGTGCGGATTCCTTTAGCGGACATATACACACACACAAAACACACACACACACACATACACTCAGCTTTATATATTAGATTAATAAATGAACTATATAATGTTTTTTTTCTTTTTGCCTTCCATTCATTATTATTTATTTTTTACCAATATAACACATGAAAGCTTGTTTTTTCAGAGGTATTTTTTAAAAGCCACTGTTTAGTTTAATTTAACCCTTTCTACTCCGGGCCAGTTTTCACCTTCCTGCCTTGGCCATTTTTTACAAATCTGACATGTGTCACTTTATGTGGTGATAACTTTGGAACGTTTTTACTTATCCAAGCCATTCTGAGATTGTTTTCTCGTGACACATTGTACTTCATGACGCTGGTAAATTTTAGTCAATATATTTTTCATTTACAGTATTTTTTTTACAAAAATCCAAAATTTACCAAAAATTTTGAAAAATTCACAATTTTCTAGATTTGAATATCTCTGCTTTTAAGACAGATAGTAATGCCTCATAAAATAGTTATCAGTCATCATCTTTCATATGTCTACTTTATGTTGGCATCATTTTGTAAATGTAATTTTATTTTTAGAAGGCTTAGAAGTTTAGAAGCCATTTTTCAAATTTTCAACAAAATTTCCAAAACCATTATTTTAAACACCAATTCAGATCTAAAGCGATTTTGAGGGGCTTACATTATACAAACCATTCATAAATGACCCCATTTTAGAAACTACACCCCTCAAATTAATCAAAACTGATGTTACAAACTTTGTTAACCCTTAATTAAAGGAAAATGGAGGTGAAATTTCAAAATTTCATTTTTTATGCAGATTTTTCATGTTAATCGTTTTTTTCTTGGAACACAGCAAGGGTTAACAGCAAACTAAACCTCAATAGGCATTACTCTGATTGTGCAGTTTACAGAAATACCCCATATGTGGTGGTAAACTGCTGTAGGGGCACATGGCAGTGGTCAGAAGGAAAGGAGCGCCATATGGATTTTGGAGGCAGATTTTGCTAGAATGGTTTTTAGGCACCATTTTGTATTTGAAGAGACCCTGACGTACCCCTACAGTGGAAACTCTCAAAAAGTGACCCTACTAGAAACTACACCCTTTAAAGAATATATTAAGGGGGGTACTAAGCACTTTGAGCCCCTAATCGTTTTACGGAATTTGGAAACTCTTGGCTGTGAAAATTAAAAGTTTCATTTCTTCCAATAAAGTGTTGCTTTAGCTCCAAATTTTTCATTTTCACAAGGGGTAACAGGAGAAAAAGCACGTCATTTTCTCCTGAATACAACAACACCTCATATGTGGTGGCACATGGCAGAATTCAGAATGGAAGAAATGCCATATGGCTTTTGCAGGGCAGATTGTGATGGATTGGTTTGTGGGTGCCATTGGTTTTTATTTTTTGAGTGATTGTCTTATGTGGGGGCTCATTTTTTGGGGATTAGGTGACATTTTCATTGGTACCATTTTGGGGTACATATGCCTTTTGATCGCTTTTTTTTTTTTTTACTACGTTCATCTGACAGGGTGATATTTTTACAGAGCCAGTTGATGTGGATGCGGGGATACCTAATATGTCTGCTTTTTTTTCCCTAATTTAAAAAAAAAATGATCACTTAATTATGGGAAAAGAACACTTTTTTACTTGAAATTTTTATTTTTTTATTATGCAAAACTTTATTTAACTTTTTTTTCCACAACTTTTGGGGGGTCGGTCTGCTCTCCACTCCAATGCATGACAATACATCTTTATTGTAATGCATTGGCTGTAAGTTTATTACACAGTGTAATACACTTACAGCTTTCCTGCCTTTTCCCTCCACACACCCTGCACATACCGCGGTCAGTGCTGACTGAGGGCATAGTGAGGGTTAATGCGTCGGCATCTGTGTTTTCATCGATGCCAGCGCATACAGCAGGGGTCTGGCTAACCGGAACAGCCAGTCCCCTGCAGCTGATTAGCACAACGTAGTACCATGGCCCTGATCGGGAAGTCACTTCCCACATCGCCATACTATTACGGTGCTGTTCGGGAAGGGGTTAAAGTGACACTGTACTGTACTCATAGGGTCATATCAAAAGTTTAGATTGGTGGGGGTCTAAGTCATAAGACACCCACCAATCTCTAGAATGCAGGGAGAGAAGCAAGTATTTAGTGCTCTCTCTCCTCTCTGCAGGACAGAAAGTGAGACAGACTCATTAGAAAGTCTATTGGCCCATCTCGCTCCTGTCTCAGCAAATAACATGTTAAGCGCTCCTCTCCAGATTTTAGTCTGAAGAAAAGAAAAAGCTTGTAGATTCAATTTGGCAGATGCAAAATAGCACTCATTGTATGTCATACTGGAGCCAGAGCCAGCCAGTTATCAACCCCTTCACAGATTTTCACATACATGTACGTGGGGGAAAGTGGTCTTGTGCCACATCCCAAGGTGCATGTACATGATTTGATCGGGTGGCACAAGACCTGCACCTGCTCAATAAGCAGCACAGGTACAGCTGCTGTATCCACCAGCATCGCTGAAAACACCAATACTGGGGCACGTGCAGGGTTTACAGAGGGAGGGGGCACCTGCTCTGACCCCATCGACCCCACATGCTGCCCTTCAGGGGGCCAATGGTTGATAAGGCAGCCCCGATGCCTTACACAGGCATCGTAGCCAGCCAGCTATGGAAGCCTATGAGATCCAGTCCCCAGACTGGGTCTCTTAGGCAACTGTCAGCATCTTACACTGTCTTACATGTATTGTACTGCATGTATTGCACTGCATTGAAACAGGGATCAAACCCTGAACAGTTGAAGCCAAACAGTGGGACAAATGTAAAAAGTAAAAAAAAAAGTGTTTTTAATCATACAAAAATATATACAATTGTACAATTTGAAAAGAAAAAAAAAAACAGACATATTAGGACCGGCTCTATAAAAATATCACATGACCTACCTTGTCAGGTTAATTCTGATTAAAAAAAATAATAAAAACTGTGCCAAAATAGCCGTTTTTTGCCACAAAAAGCTAAATAGCAAGTGATCAAAAAGTCTTACACATCCCAAAATGATACCAATGAAACCATCACCACATCCCACAAAAACGAGCCACCACAAGACAATCCCCATGAAAATTAAAACAAAGTCTTCTAGAAAATGGCAACACATAAACAAGATTTTTTCTTTCTTTTCAGAAACGCTTTTACTGTGTAAACCTTTACAAGAACAAAAATATACACATATTAGGTATTGCTATGTCACATGTTCTACCCCTTCAGGTGAATGCTGGTAAAAAAATATAAATAAAAACTGTGCCAAAATGGTAATTTTTCGGTCACCTTGCACCAGAAAAAGTGTAATATGATCAAATGATCAAAAAATTATATGTACCCAAAAATGGTACAAATAAAAACCTCAGAACTTTCTGCAAAAAACAAGTCCCTACACAAGACAATCGGCAGAAAAATATGGAGATACAAAAAACATGATTCTCTTTCAAAAATGCTTTTATTGTATAAAACTGAAATAAATAAATAAGCATAATATCGAGCGATCAAAAAAATAATACCAATAGAAAATAGTACCAATAAAGCTGTCACCTTATCCTGTAGTTTCCAAAATGGGGTCACTTTTTGAGAGTTTCTACTGTAAGGGTGCATCAGGGGGTCATCAAATACCACATAGCAATTTAAAATTATCCCAGTAAAATTTGCCCTCCAAAATCCATATGGTGCTCCTTCCCTTCTGCACCCTGCTGTGTGACCATACAGCAAGTTACGACCACATATGGGGTGTTTCTGTAAAGTGCAGAATTAGGGTAATAAAAAAAATCAAGGTTTCTTTGGCTGTTGACCCTTGCTTTGTTACAGGAAAAATGTATTTAAATGGAAAAACTGGACAAAAAAAAATAAATTTTAAAATTTCCCATCCATTTTGCTTTAATTCTTGTGGAACCCCTAAAGGGTTAACAAAATTAGTAAAATCAGTTTTGAATAACTTGAGGGGCGTAGTTTCTAAAATGGGGTCATAGGTGATTTCTACTATGTATGCCCCACAAAATGACTTCATAACTGAATTAGTCCAAGTGGGTTTGGAAATGTGATGCCAACATAAAGTAGACATATGGGGAAGTAATTATTTTATCACTATCCATTTTAAAAGAAGAGAAATTCAAATTAAGAAAATAGTGAATTTTTCAAAAATTTTCTTCAACTTTGGGATAAAGGTAAACATATTGACTCAAATGTATCATGAGAAAACTATCTCAGAATCACTTGGATAACTAAAAGCATTCCAGAGTAATTACCACAAAAAGTGTAACAGATTTGATAAATGTGGCTTGCTCCTTATGGTGAAAACTAGCTTGGCCTTGAAAGGATTAAAGGGGTTCTGGCAGATATAACAAGAAGGGGATCAGAATGGTATAACAAAATTTAAAAAAGGGATACTCACCTTGCCAATCCACTGTTGCTCCTGTATTACTGATTACTGAGTCTCTGCTGGTCTCTGCTTCCTTCCTAGTTGAGGTGGATCACTGCTACAGCCAGTGATTGGTTGATCAGCATTTCCTCCTTCTAGAGAGGGACCAGGAAGCAGAAACTAGAGGAGAACCTTGGAAGCATCAGTGTGGCATTGGTGATACCCACAACTCATCGTAAATTGAGCGCATCCTTCAGCAGTCCTTGTGCCTTATTGAAATCTACACCAGCTCCTAACTGGTGTAGATTTCATTCATCATTTACGTAAAAAAAAAACCTGATGATAAATTTGCTGGGGCAGATGGTCCCGCCCATTCCATATCCTTGCTACAACCTCGTTAAGTTTTGTCTCAGTGGTGTTTAAGTAATCGCAAATCCAGGTTTTGCAATATTTATATGGCAGTATATGGGAAAGATAAATCTCCCCCTATGTATGAACAAAGCCTAAGGTTTAAGAACCTTGACTAAAACCTCTGTCCATCATATGACCAGTACAGATCTGAAATAATTTGGATATAAGTAGTGAATATTGATTGACAGCAAGCAGAGATAATGAAAACAATAAGGAACTTAAGCAGAAAGTATTTCTGAAATCTGTAAACTTTTGGTGGTACAAATTAGAGATGAACGAATTTTTCAAAAATTTGATTCGGCTGGTTCGCCGAATTTTCCGAAAAGATTTGCTTCGATCCGAATAAATTTGTGGCGAATCGCGTTTAAAAGCGGCTACTTTTGGGCTGCAGAGAGCCTGGATAGTGGTGTAGAACACTGTGCCTTGCAGTAAAACGCATAGGGAGTCTACTGTGGTAGTGAAAGAATACTGTGAGCCAGTGTGACACGCACATAACAGGCGTCGCTCTTAGAATCTATGCACACTTTTATGTATTTGGGCAGTTAAGGGGCCAAAACTCACCAAATAACTCAAGTCTGAACTCAGCCTTACAGGTCAATGTTAGCGCCAGCTATAAAGAATCGTGCAGAGGCCCAAGATCCTACTAGAGCGCCAAAAGCGCACGCCTTTTATACCAATTCACTGATTCCACATACATTTCGACAGAACCTGTTCTATTACACGCTTATACAAGCAGAGCCCCCCCAGACAGGTTGGAGATAGCAGTGGCAGCAGCATCAGCAGACTATAGAGTGGCATGACGACAGTGTGGCCAGGTGGCAGCAGCATGAGTAGGTCACAGAGTGGCAGAATGACAGACCTTGGAAGTGGCAGCAGCAGTGGAAGTAGTAGTACAATTTGGAGGCCACAAAGTGGCACAATTACCTAATTTTGACGTAGCGGCAGCCAGGAGACGGCATGTGGAGTCGGCGGCGGCGACAGCAGCATCAGGCCGGAGAGTGGCATGATGACATACCCTGAAGAGCAGACCGTAATAAAAAATTCTCGGCCTTTTGGTTAAGATCAACTGTAGCATATCTTCTTATCAGTATCGGGGCTGGTTATGCCAGCGGACGGGAACGTAAGACAGAGGAGGTGCAGTGAAGGCTCCAGCTTTGCCTCAACTGTGGCAAAATGTCAGTATTGACACAGTACGCCAAGAAAGCTCGGAGTTCCATCTTGATATCGAGCTGGCGGTCTGCAGAGAGCTGAGCTACCGCCTGTGGGAGCCCCTGCCTCTCGCCTCCGCCATGCTCATCGCTGAGTGTCCCAGGGGCCGGAATCGTTTACTTTTAAAAATTGGAGTGTTCAAAACAAACAGGGTTTCCTGTATACTTGAGCTATGAATAATGGAATAGGACTACAGAACGTACCAAAAATTTACGAGTGACATGCTGCTGCCGAGCAGAAGGTCCAAAAAATTCTAATCAATTTTGAGGCCACAAAGTTGCAGAATGACAGACCCTGGAAGAGGCGGCAGCAGCAGTTGGACAAATTTACTAGGACAATGAGTGGCACTGTAACAGCATCTGCAAGAGGCAGCAGCAGTCGAATACATTTCAAGGCCACAGAGTGACACAGTAACAGCATCTGCAAGAGGCAGCAGTCGAATACATTTCAAGGCCACAGAGTTGCACAGTAACAGCATCTGCAAGAGGCAGCAGTCGAATACATTTCAAGGCCACAGAGTGGCACAGTAACAACATCTGCAAGAGGCAGCAGTCGAATACATTTCAAGGCCACAGAGTGGGAGAGGCAGCAGGAGTCGTACTAATTTTAATGAGACAGATTGGCACAGTGACATACCCTGGGAAAGGCAGCAGCAGTCATAAAAATGTAAATGCAACATACCGTAGAGTGGCACAATTACATAATTTGGAGGTAGCGGCAGCTAGGAGACAATGTGTGGAGGCGGCAGCAGCATGAGTACGCCACAGAGTGGCACAATCACATAATTTGGAGGTAGTGGCAGCTAGGACACAGCGTGTGGAGGCGGCAGCAGCATGAGTAGGCCACAGAGTGGCACAATCACATAATTTGGAGGTAGCTGCAGCTAGGACACAGTGTGTGGAGGCGGCAGCAGCAGCATGAGTAGGCCACAGAGTGGCACAATCACCTAATTTGGAGGTAGCGGCAGCTAGGACACAGCGTGTGGAGGCGGCAGCAGCAGCATGAGTAGGCCACAGAGTGGCACAATTACATAATTTGGAGGTAGCGGCAGCTAGAACACAGCGTGTGGAGGCGGCAGCAGCATGAGTAGTGCTGTGTTTTCCCAAAACACAACCCAAAATATAACCTTTTTTGGGTTTTCTTCTTTTTTTACAGCGACTGACGCTGCGACTATCATTTTAAAAGTAACCAGCCCAGAACCACGTCTTAACTCTTTTTTGGGCAATTCAACTTCACTGACTACGTTAGCACAATATCACGCTTTTCTGTTTGGATGGCGAATTACGCCAAAAATACTTAGTTAAAATGAACAACCGCAAAAAAAGTATTAACTGTTTTTTGGCCAATTCAACTTCGCCAAGGAAGTTTTTTTAATTTTTTACCCAACACAACCCAAAAGATAACTTTTTTCTTTTTATATATATATATATATATATATATATATACTAAACAGAAAATGGCAGCAGCACTAGATGAGCCATGAGACATAAAATGAACATGAAATGAACATGTGAAGAAGCAAAAAAGCATAACTGCTATGTAGATAAAGTGGAAGCTCTTAGCGCATATAAATGATCATAATATGATGATATATATATATACAGTATGTACCCCAAACAAAGATCTGACCCTCTTACTGCACTACAACAAGGAACACAAGTGGTGCTTCTTTGAATAAAGCACCCCAATATAGCCTTTAGAACAGATTGCCCCAAACCCCAATGCCCAGTCACTGCTGCTCAGTGTACCAGAATAGCGATTTCACTGCCTGATAATCCCCTATGGATTCTGTCTAGAAATCATCTCTCTCCTATCACTGCAATTCAGATTATCTATCCCTGATCTCCTCATTTATTTTCTTTAGCAACGTTCTTCTATCTCTTGCCCTATCTCTCCTGATGTCTGTCTCTGGTCTAAAATCAATTGCAAATGGCGGTTTCCAGCGCTGCAGAGCTATTTATAGGGCTGTGACATCACAGGACCTGGCTGGCTGCTAATTGGCTACATGTCTGCATGTGATCGCATTGTGGGTGTTTTCTTCTTTGTCGAGCTTGGTGCTCGTTCGAGCATTAGTGTATTCGCATATGCTGGCTACTCGGACGAGCATATCGCGATCCTCGAGGAAATGGCAACTTCCTCTTCCTGCATGTTAGCCGCCTTTTTTCAGCCAATCAACATGCAGGAGAGTCTTTGGTACCTCCTAGCATCACGTGGGGCAAGTCGATAGCAGGGATTGGCTGGCCAGATCAGACGACCTGGGAATATAAGAATCTGGTCCCGCGCTGCTCGCGTCATACGCCGTCTGCATGAGATTAGGGATAGAGCTGCTGTCTGTCAGGGAGAGTGTTAGGGCCTGAATTTAGATGTTGGTTAGGCAGGAATCACCCACAAAGAACCCAACAGCCCTTCTAAGGGCTACAAGCACCTTTTTTTTTTGGTCTCCTCCAGGCTGCTGGCTGGGACTTGTAGTGCAGCTACCGCCATCTTGGCTGCACACTGTTAGGGCGTGAAATTAGAATGTGGTTAGGCAGGAATCATCCACAAAGAACCCAACGCTCCTTCTAAGGGCTACAACAACCTTTTTTTTTTGGCCTCCTCTAGGCTGCTGGCTGGCGACTTGTATACAGCTACCGCCATCTTGCTGCACACTGTGCACTGGTGCAGAAAGGGGACAGCACATGATCCACACAGACCCCAATGAAATTGCCCAAAGTCCTCTCAGTACTCATTTTTGCTGCTGCTGTACCTTGGCTTGCTGGGATCTGTAGTGCAGTCTAGAGAATATGTTTTTATTCTCAGTTATATAAACTACAGTCCAGTGAACAATTGTGAGGTGTGCGATACACTAGCCGCAGTCTAGAGAATAATTCTTTTCACTCAATTACATAAACTACAGTCCAGTGAACAATTGTGAGGTGTGCGATACACTAGCCGCAGTCTAGAGAATACGTTTTTATTCTCAGTTATATAAACTACAGTCCAGTGAACAATTGTGAGGTGTCCGATACACTAGCCGCAGTCTAGAGAATAATTTTTTTCACTCAATTACATAAACTACAGTCCAGTGAACAATTGTGAGGTGTGCGGTACACTAGCCGCAGTCTAGAGAATAATTTTTTTCACTCAATTACATAAATTACAGTCCAGTGAACAATTGTGAGGTGTGCGATACACTAGCCGCAGTCTAGAGAATACGTTTTTATTCTCAGTTATATAAACTACAGTCCAGTGAACAATTGTGAGGTGTGCGATACACTAGCCGCAGTCTAGAGAATAATTTTTTTCACTCAATTACATAAACGACAGTCCAGTGAACAATTGTGAGGTGTGCGATACAGTAGCCGCAGTCTAGAGAATAATTTTTTTCACTCAATTACATAGGTGAGGTGTGCGGTACACTAGCACACTAACAAATATTGGGGGCACGCCCGTCGCAGCCTGAAACAAAACCTCAGTAAGACTATATAAACAGACAGACCGCACATCTAAAAATAGATATTGTTTATTATAAACCCACTTACAAAAAATCCTTTTAAAAATTGTATACAATAAGAAAACCCAGAATGGGAGAGCTGTGATAGGCTCTACCATACCTCAAACAGCAAAATACATATAATAGCCTACACAAACATAAATGTACCAACATGATTATATAAATGAATAGATATTAGAAATTCCAACATGATTCAAAAATAGAGAATATGACATCTAAAAATAGAATGCATCAATTTATATACTCATCTATTCGAGGGTTTGTGTGGCATGCTGTCTTGAGGACACCATCCCCACGCGTATCGCCGATCAAGTCGGCTTCCTCAGGGGTAACAATAACTACTATGCCAAAGCGAGTTTAAATACATATCCCATGATTACACAAATTATTTTTACCTGTGGTGGCTCACACAGAAATAATGGCGGCGTACTGAAGGTATGGCGTGCACAAGTTGCTAATGCGCATGCACCCTATGTCTGATGTTGTATTCCAAAACCGAAAGTTCTCAAAAAACATAAAAAATACATAAAAAATATACCAACAAAGATCATACATGGAGCTCCTCATTAGGGTTCGGATGACTAGCCCAACAATATCCTGTAATGTTAAGGAATAGTGTATATTTTTATTAATTATTTTATGCGCATGTCCTGGTTCACTACCGGAAATACCCCGGTGAAGGCCAGCCCGCCCTGAAAAGGAGCGTGCGTTCCACGATGCGTGCCGACGCACGCATCACGGCGCGGACTGGAGTTGGCAACAACAGATGACAACCAGGGACATGCGTAATATGGCTAATCCAGACCTGTGCGTTGCAGGTGCGTTCCAGAAGTCGGAAGCACCCGGAGCGCAATGAAAACAATTGAGTGATGGAACTCCATGTTATATCAAAAATAATAAAAATACTGAACAAAAGAAAAAAAGAAAGACCAAAGGACGGAAAAGGAGACAAATCCCAATAATAATCCCTAAAAACTACACCTTAAACTAAATGTGTATATATATTTCTATATTTTTATTTTTATCTTAATTTACTTTTATATTTACTAATTTTTATTTTATTTATTTATTATTGTTGATATTCTTTATTATATTATTATTGTGTCATTTCATTATTTTTTTTTATTTTATTATATTTTATTGTTTATTTTATTTTATTTTATTTCATTTCTTATCTTATTTTCTATGTATTTTATGCTATTTTATTAGTTCAATAATAATAATAATAATAATAATAATAATAATTATAATAATAATAATAATAATAATATATGTGCACATATATTTTTCTATAGGGGCATTATCAGAAGATAATCCCCTCCAAATTACTAACTTATTTAAATATAGTGAAATATAGAATATATAATAATAAAAAATAATAATCCGTCTCCCTTCTCCTTCAGCCTCCAAGTCCTATACAAAACACATTTCCGGTATAAAAATAATAAGTTATAAATATCATAGATAAATACATAATTCATAATTCATGAAAAACGACCAATAGGCAGCGCAATGGGAGAAACCTCCCCATATAAGTTTGTCCCACACTCAGTTTCAAGTCCTTATTGGATACAAATATGTCCAAACAGAAATACCAAAGCCATCAAAAAAAAAAAAAAAAAAACAACCAATATATAATGCACAAAATGTGCAAAAAACATACAAAAAAATAAATAAAAAATATCCAAACAGTCCAGAGGCATGGGAATCACAGAAGCTAAAAAAGAATCCATTGTCCATTTAGTACATATTTATCCAGAGACAAGCTCGATTTTAATAGTCCATCCCCAAAACGCAGGTAAGGTAAGCAACCAATCGGACCGATCCATATAAGCAACTCCAAATGAATAATCCATCCTTTTATATTCTCCAGATATGATGAGGATTGCAGAGGAATCAAACAAGAAACACCCGTGTCCTACAAAAACTAAGAAAGAAAAAATATATATAATATCAATAAAATGGACTAAACAATCTCATGTGAAAACATCTCCTGTGAAAAAAGCAATAAACAAAACACCTGTAAAAGATTTATATATATTGTGAAACACTATGTACTTAAAGGGGTTGTCCGGGTTCAGAGAAGAACCCGGACATACCTGCAATTTCACCCAGGCAGCCCGCCTGAAGAGGACATCGGAGCATCCTATGCTCCGATGCCCTCCTTTGCCCTGCGCTAATTAGCGCAGGGCAAAGGAATTTCGCCGGGTTCCGGTGACGTACCGGTCCCTGCCGGGCAGAGGCTTCCGCCCGGCAGTGAGTCGGTGACGTCATCGGCGCTGATGGACAGGCTTCAGCGCTGCCCTAGCCAGTAAAACGGCTAGGGCAGCGCTAAAGCCGGCCATTAAGGCCGGTGACGTCACCGAACTCACTGCCGGGCGGAAGTACCCGCCCGGCAGCGAGTATTTACAAAACAAGAGACCTTGCCCTGCGCGATCTAGCGCAGGGCAAGGGGGGGGCATCGGAGCATGAGATGCTCCGATGTCCTCTTCAGGCAGGCTGCCTGGGTGAAATTGCAGGTATGTCCGGGTTCTTCTCTGAACCCGGACAACCCCTTTAAGTTACCAATAACTCAATTATAAAAACAAGTGAAAGTGAGTTCCTCATTTAGACCCCAAGGTGTAAGTGAATCCAGAACATATATCCATCTGGATTCAGATCTCAATAATCGTGAAGTGACAGGTGCTCCCCTAATATTAATGTGAATCCTTTCCAAACCAACTATTTTAAGACCACTACAATTAACTCCATGTTGGTCCAAAAAGTGACTAGCTACAGAGGTCAATGGTTTCTCTTGTTTAATCCTGTCCCGCCGTGCGAGACCAATATTTGACAAATGTTGTTGTGCCCTTCTACGTAGTTCCTGCGAAGATTGTCCCACATAGATTTTACTGCATGGACAGATTAAGGCATAAACTACATTTTGAGTGCGACAATTTACATAATCATGAAGGTGAATAGTACATCCATCCGCCGGATTGACAAAGCTGTTTGATCCCAACATGTATTGACACATATTGCAATTGCCGCAAGCATATGTCCCTTTTAATTTAATCCCAGTACCAGTACTTCTGCAAGGGCGCTGGAAGTGGCTCTTTACTAATTTATCCCTAAAATTCGGGGCCCGACGTGCAACAATGTGTGGCTTTTCATCCACATATTGGGCTGATCTTTTATCCGTGGTCAATAAATACCAATGTGTATTCAAAATATTGTAGAGGTCCCTCCATTGATTGTTATAGCGACTTATCAAGCATACCTTATTATTACGGACTTTAGGAGTCGATTTCAATAAATCCATCCGGTCTGCTCCACTGGCCACATTATAGGCCCGAGAAATAATACGCTTCGGGTAACCGATTTCCATTTCGGTGAAATCCAGGCTTTATTCATTTCAATAATAGTCAGCCTGTCAGTTGACAGGCGTGTACGCTTATCAGTGATGATGCCACCAGCTGCACTGAAGACCCGCTCTGACAACACGCTAGCGGCAGGGCAGGACAGCACCTCCAAGGTGTACAGCGCCAGTTCGGGCAATGTATCCAGCTGTACAACCCAGTAGTTGTATGGAGCAGAGTGATCACGCAGGATGTTGGTATGGTCACCTAGGTACTCCCTCACCATCTTTCTGAACAGCTCCCCCCCCCTACTGGGGGACGGGTGACATAGTCTTGCTGGGGTGCCATAAAACTTGCAAAGTCCTTGGAGAGTGTTCCCCTTCCAGTGCTTGACTAGCTGCCTGCTCCCCTCCTCTCCCCCGCGAGTTGGCCAACAGAACTACGTCCTCTGCCGCTAGTGGTGTCAGATGGGAAGGATAGTTTCAGCTTGTGCACTAGGGACTGTTGATATTGATTCACTCTCATACTCCTTTCCTCTACAGGAATGAGAGTGGAAAAGTTCTGCTTGTACCTGGGGTCCAGTAGGGTGAACACCCAGTAATCGGTGTTGTCAAAAATGCTTCTAACGCGAGGGTCACGGGAAAGGCAGCCTAACATGAAGTCAGCCATGTATGCCAGAGTCCCAACACGCAATAATCTCCTCAATAGGCTGACTCTCCATTTCCTCCTCCTCCTCCAACTCCTCCTCTTCAGCCCATACACGCTCAATAGATAAGAAGGAATGAGCATAGGTACCCTCTTCAGTCTCGCCAACAGTCTCCTTCTCTTCCTTCTCTTCCTCCTCTTCCTCCTCCTCCTCCTCCTCCTCTAATACGTGCTGAGAAACAGACCTGAGGGTGGTCTGGCTATCAAGCAATGTATCTTCTTCCCCCATCTCCTGTGACAAGAGCAAAGCCTCTGACTTCATGCTGAGCAGTGACTTTTTCAGCAGACAAAGCAGTGGGATGGTGACGCTGATAATGGCGACATCGCCGCTGACCATCTGTGTTGACTCCTCAAAGTTGCTTAATACCTGACAGATATCAGACATCCACGTCCACCCCTCATTGTACACTTGAAGAAGCTGACTAACCTGACTATCAGTTCTTGTGGAAGTTGTCATCTGGCAGTCTAGAATTGCTCTTCGCTGCTGGTAAACCCTGGCTAACATGTGTAATGTGGAATTCCATTGTGTGGGCACGTCGCACAACAGTCAGTGAGCTGTCAGTCGTAAGCGCCGCTGCACTGCCCTGAGAGTGGCAGCATCTGTGGTTGACTTGCGGAAATGCGCACAGATGCGTCGCACCTTGGTGAGCAAATCAGACAAATTGGGGTAGGTCTTGAGGAACCGCTGAACCACAAGATTGAACACGTGGGCCAGGCAGGTTTTATATGCAGTGTTTATATGGGTTGTTGTTACTTTGGGAAATAGTATTGGTGTATAATGGCACATGTGTGAGCCTGCCGAGTTGCAGAGCAGCCACCAGGTTACGCCCGTTGTCACACACAACCATGCCTGGTTTGAGTTTCAGCGGCACCAGCCAAAGATCGGTCTGCGCCGTGATGCCCTGTAACATCTCTTGGGCGGTGTTCATCTTGTCACCTAAGCTCAGCAGTTTCAGCACCGCCTGTTGGCGCTTACCCACGGCAGTGCTGCTGCGCCTAGAGCTACCGACTGAAGGCGCCATGCTCACAGATTGTATTTGAGAGTAGGAGGAGGAGGAGGAGGGGTTGAAGGAAGTGGCATAATAAGTCTGAGAAACCATGACCGAGGTATGACCCGCAATCCTTGGTGTGGGCATTGAGCGGCCCCAGGGTCAGACTTGATCCCAGCCTCCACCAAGTTAACCCAATGTGCCATCAGGGAGATATAGTGTCCCTGCCCGCCAGCACTTGTCCACGTGTCCGTGGTTAGGTGGACCTTCTCAGTAACCGTGTTGGTCAGGGCACGGATTATGTTCTCTGACACGTGCTGGTGTAGGGCTGGGACGGCACATCATGAAAAATTGTGGGGGACCAAGTACCGAGGGACAGCCACCGCCATCAGGTTGCAGAAAGCCTCACTCTACCAGTCTATATCGCAGCATCTCCAGGCTCAGCAGTTTTAAAATGTGGATGTTTAGGGCTTGTGCATGTGGGTGGGTGGAATTGTATTTGCGTTTGTGCTTGCGCTCCAATGTCTGATGCAAAGACAGCTGAAGGCTGCGCTGGGACACATTGGTGTAGGGTGTGGAGGATCGTGGAGGTGAAGGGGTGATTGTAGGGCGGGAGGCGCTCA
>ONZH01020383.1:0-26895 GCA_900303285.1 Rhinella marina
AGGACAGTATACTGTATATATACACTATAGAAGACAGTAACATACCTGTATATATACTACAGAGGACAGTATACTGTATATATACTACAGAGGACAGTATACTGTATATATACACTATAGAAGACAGTACACTGTATATATACTACAGAGGCCAGTACACTGTATATACACTAGAGGACAGTATACTGTATATATACACTATAGAAGACAGTACACTGTATATATACTACAGAGGACAGTACACTGTATATACACTACAGAGGACAGTATAGTGTATATACTACAGAGGACCATACACTGCAGGACTGTGTAGTCGGAGTCTGTGTCCATTTTGGTGGAGTCGGAGTTGTTATAAAATGGTCTGACTCCAGAAATCTATAATAAATCGGTACATTTAGTTCAGTGCAGTATGTGCTGAATATATTTTCATAAGAATTTGGGAAAGTGATGAAATGTCCTTTAAATATCTGTTCTATTCCTGATCTCAGGATTCAGGCTTTCAGTTGAGATGACTGTGTGCTGCCCTTCATGTAGATGCTCAGTAGTGAAGCTCCTCCGCTACAGATCAGAGGAAAAAGGCACTGGGAAGGAATGGCTGCACTCATCTCAGATCTGCTGAGAAAACAGGATTAAAGGGGTTTTCTCACTAGTTACAATGATTCGCTTTCAACATAAAGGGACAGTTAAAAGAAAACTTTTTCTAAATCCATTGGTCAGTCCTGAACTATAGACTGTTCAGCAGGTCTCTCACTGCACACAGGTTTCTATGGTAACCCACAGACCAGAAAGACTGTTATCTGATTGGCTGAGAGCAGTGAAGAATGATGAGACTGAGCTCTGAGTGATTACCTGCAGTAAGCAAAAGGTACAAGTGTTGTGAGGACTGAGATGCTTTACCTGGAATTGTGTTAGAGATCACAACCTCCTGCTCTGTCAGAGGAATAACTGCTGGAGACCCCCCATAGCCTGAGGAGACAGATTGAGTCAAAACTGTTTTGTTCACCAATGCGTGCCATGCAACGCTCGATGGCCCAGATGGATGGAGTGGAGGATGACTGGTTGATGGACACCCCAGGCAAACATGGCTACGGCGCCAACAAGGAGGAGGTGGAGTAATGTGTTGGGCTGGAATCATGGGGATCCCTGAAGGGGTAAAGATGAACTCCATAATGTATGTGGAGTTTCTTAAACAGCACTTCCTTCCATGGTTCAAGAAGAAGAACCGTGCATTCCGCAGCAAGATCATTTTCATGCATGATAATGCACCGTCTCATGCTGCAAATAACACATCTGCATCTCTGGCTGCTATGGGCATAAAAGGGGACAAACCTATGGTGTGGCCCCCATACTACCCTGACCTCAACCCCATTGAGAACCTCTGGAGCATCATCAAAAGGAGTGTCTATGATGGCGGGAGGCAGTTCACATCTAAGCAACAGCTCTGGGAGGGTATTCTGTCCTCATGCAAAACAATTGAAGAAACCATCCAAAAAATGATAAATTCAATGGACAAGAGAGTTCAGAAGCTCCTTTCGAACAAGGGGTCCTATGTGCAAATGTAACATCACCTAGAATAAAGTTTTGACTTGAAAACTGTTTGATTTCAGTTTGTAATAACCTGTTAATGCTTCTAATATCACTAATGACCATTCTTTTGTTCTTAATAAAAGTGAAAAGGTTGAAAACTCTGCTGTGCATAATAATTTAGAACATGCATTTTGAGTGTTTATTTTTTTTTAAAAATATACTGTTATCATAGGCAGTTTGTTCAAAAACCTTTCAATTATACTCAAATAGTTGATGACTGGAAAATTACAATGACTGCAATTCATATAGGTGATTTTGGAAAATATGAAAAAATATTTGCATAATAATTTGGAACACAGAGGACAGTATACTGTACATATATACTATAGAAGATGGTATACTGCATATATATATATATATATATATATATATATATATATACTACAGAAGACAGTATATTGTATATATAGAGGACATTATACTGTATATATACTACAGAGGACAGTATAAAGTATATATACTACAGAGGACAGTATACTGTATATATATATACTATAGAGGACAGTATACTGTATATATAGTTTGTAAGGCCAAAAAAAGACATCTGTCCATCCAGTTCAGCCTGTTTTCCTACAAGTTGATCCAGAGGAAGGAAAAAAAACCCCTGTGAGGTAGAAGCCAATTTTCCTCACTTTAGGGGGAAAAATTCCTTCCCGGCTCCAATCAGACATCAGAATAACTCCCTGGATCAACGACCCCTCTCTAGTAACTATAACCTGTAATATTATTACCTCCAGAAATACATCCAGACCCCTCCTGATCTCTTATAGTGAACTTACCATCACCACCTCCTCAGGGAGAGAGTTCCATAGTCTCACTGCTCTTACCGTAAAGAGTCCATAGTCTCACTGCTCTTACAGTAAAGAGTCCATAGTCTCACTGCTCTTACAGTAAAGAGTCCATAGTCTCACTGCTCTTACAGTAAAGAGTCCATAGTCTCACTGCTCTTACAGTAAAGAGCCCATAGTCTCACTGCCCTTACCGTAAAGTCCATAGTCTCACTGCTCTTACAGTAAAGAGTCCATAGTCTCACTGCTCTTACTGTAAAGAGTCCATAGTCTCACTGCTCTTACAGTAAAGAGTCCATAGTCTCACTGCTCTTACTGTAAAGAGTCCATAGTCTCACTGCTCTTACAGTATAGAGTCCATAGTCTCACTGCTCTTACAGTAAAGAGTCCATAGTCTCACTGCTCTTACCGTAAAGAGTCCATAGTCTCACTGCTCTTACAGTAAAGAGTCCATAGTCTCACTGCTCTTACAGTAAAGAGTCCATAGTCTCACTGTTCTTACAGTAAAGAGTCCATAGTCTCACTGCTCTTACTGTAAAGAGTCCATAGTCTCACTGCTCTTACAATAAAGAGGCCATAGTCTCACTGCTCTTACAGTAAAGAGTCCATAGTCTCACTGCTCTTACAGTAAAGAGTCCATAGTATCACTGTTCTTACAGTAAAGAGTCCATAGTCTCACTGCTCTTACTGTAAAGAGTCCATAGTCTCACTGCTCTTACCGTAAAGAATCCTCTTCTATGTTTGTGTACAAACCTTCTTTCCTCCAGATGCAGAGGATGTCCCCTCGTCACAGTCACAGTCCTGGGGATAAATAGATGATGGGAGAGATCTCTGTACTGACCCCTGATATATTTATACATAGTTATTAGATCTCCCCTCAGTCGTCTTTTTTCTAAAGTGAATAACACTAATTTTGTTAATCTTTCTGGGTCCTGTAGTCCAGTGGTCCCCAACCTTTTTTGCACCAAGGCCCGGTTTCTCGCTACACAATTTCCCCAGGGCCCGGGGGGGGGGGGGGGGCGGGCGCTGCGGTTGTTGGGGGCGGAGCATAGTGCCCCCACACAGTAGTTATTCCCCATTAGTGCCCCCAAACAGTAGTTATACCAGCATAGTGCCCCCACACAGTAGTTATAGTGCCATAGTGCCCCCACACAGTAGTTATAGTGCCATAGTGCCCCCCACACAGTAGTTATAGTGCCATAGTGCCCCCACACAGTAGTTATAGTGCCATAGTGCCCCCACACAGTAGTTATAGTGCCATAGTGCCCCCACACAGTAGTCATAGTGCCATAGTGCCCCCACACAGTAGTTATAGTGCCATAGTGCCCCCACACAGTAGTTATAGTGCCAGTAGTTATAGTGCCATAGTGCCCCCACACAGTAGTCATAGTAGCATAGTGCCCCCACACAGTAGTCATAGTGCCCATAGTGCCCCCACAGTATTTATAGTGCCCACAGGCCCCACACAGTAGTTATAGTGCCCACAGTGCCCCCACACAGTAGTTATAGTGCCATAGTGCCCCCACACAGTAGTTATAGTGCCATAGTGCCCCCCACACAGTAGTTATAGTGCCATAGTGCCCCCACACAGTAGTTATAGTGCCCACAGTGCCCCCACACAGTAGTTATAGTGCCCACAGTGCCCCCACACAGTAGTTATAGTGCCCACAGTGCCCCCACACAGTTAGTTATAGTGCCCACAGTGCCCCCACACAGTAGTTATAGTGCCCACAGTGCCCCCACACAGTAGTTATAGTGCCCACCAGTGCCCCCACACAGTAGTTAGTATGCCCACAGTAGTGGCCCCCACACAGTAGTTTATAGTCCACAGTGCCCCCACACAGTAGTTATAGTGCCATAGTGCCCCCACACAGAGTTATAGCTCCCACAGGCCCCCACACAGTAGTATAGTGCCATAGTGCCCCCACACAGTAGTTATAGCTCCCACAGTGCCCCCACACAGTAGTTATAGTGCCATAGTGCCCCCACACAGTAGTTATAGTCCCCACAGTAGTTATACCCCCACACCCATAGTTAGTGCCCCCACACAGTAGTTATAGTGCCACAGTGTTATAGTGCCCCCACCACAGTAGTTATAGTGCCCCCCACACAGTAGTTATAGTGCCCCCAGTAGTAGCCCCATAGTGCCCCCACACAGTAGTTATAGTGCCCCCACAGTAGTTTATAGCCCATAGTGCCCCACACAGTAGTATCCCCCCACACAGTAGTTATAGTGCCCCCACACGTTTATTGTAATCCCATAGCTCCTCTCCTTCAGTTTTGTACAATAAAAAAACAAACACTTATACTTACCTCCATCAGCCTGGCAGCACTGCGATGCAGGCCTCCTCCGGCCTGTGTCCGCTCTGCACGGCTCAGGCGGCGCGATGACGTCATCGCACCGCCTGAGCTGGCCTCTGATAGGCTACAGGCACTAGGCCTGCAGCCTATCAGAGGAACGGGCAGGGGAGACGCCTCTCCCTCCCCTGCCCCACCGCAGCACAGGCATCTGTATCGCCGTCCTCAGGACGGCGATACAGATGACTATGGAGATGAGCGCTTCCACAATGGAAGCGCTTATCTCCTTGTCCCCTGCCACCGCCGCGGCCCGGCAGACATCGCTTCAGGGCCCGGTCCTGGGCCGCGGCCCGGTGGTTGGGGACCGCTGCTGTAGTCCACCCATTCCAGTTATTACTTTAGTTGCCCTCCTCTGAACCCTCTCCAGCTCTGCTATGTCTGCCTTGTTCACAGGAGCCCAGAACTGTACACAGTCCTCCATGTGTGATCTGACTAGTGATGTGTAAAGTGGCAGGACTATGTTCTCATCACGGGCATCTATGCCTCTTTTGATGCAGCCCATTATCTTATTGGCCTTGGCAGCAGCTGTCTGACACTGGTTTCTACAGCTTAGTTTGCTGTTCACTAAAATTCCTAGGTCCTTTTCCAAGTCAGAGTTACCCAATGTTTTACCATTTAGTATGTACTGGTGACTTGCATTATTCCTTCCCATATGCATAACCTTACATTTGTCAGTGTTAAACCTCATCTGCCACTTCTCTGCCCAAGCCTCCAGTCTATCCAGATCCATCTGTAGCAGTATACTGTCCTCTGTAGTATATATATACAGTATACTGTCCTCTGTAGTATATATATACAGTATACTGTCCTCTGTAGTATATATATATACAGTGTACTGTCCTCTGTAGTATATATACAGTATACTGTCCTCTGTAGTGTATATATACAGTATACTGTCCTCTGTAGTATATATACAGTATACTGTTCTCTGTAGTGTATATACAGTATACTGTCCTCTGTAGTATATATACAGTATACTGTTCTCTGTAGTGTATATATACAGTATACTGTCCTCTGTAGTATATATACAGTATACTGTCCTCTGTAGTATATATACAGTATACTGTCCTCTGTAGTGTATATATACAGTGTACTGTCCTCTTCTGTGTTAATTACTTTACACAGTTTAGTGTCATCTGCAAAAATTGATATTTTACTGTGCAAGCTTTCTACCAGATCATTAATAAATATATTGAAGAGAATAGGGCCCAATACAGACCCCTGTGGTACCCCACTAGTGACAGTGACCCAATCTGAGTATGTACCGTTAATAACCACCCTCTGTTTTCTATCACTGAGCCAGTTACTTACCCACATACAGACATTTTCTCCCAGGCCAAGCATTCTCATTTTATATACTAACCTTTTATGTGGTACAGTGTCAAACGCTTTGGAGAAGTCCAGATTTACGACATCCATTGATTCGCTGTGGTCCAGTCTAGAACTTACCTCCTCATAGAAACGGATTAAATTGGTTTGACATGACCGATCCCTCATGAAGCCATGCTGATATGGAGTTATTTGCTTATTTTCATTGAGGTACTCCAAGATAGCATCTCTTAGAAAACCCTCAAACAGTTTACCCACGACAGATGTTAAACTTACCGGCCTATAGTTTCCAGGCTCTGTTTTTGGACCCTTTTTGAATATTGGCAACACATTTGCTATGCGCCAATCCTGTGGAACACTCCCTGTTAGTATAGAGTCCTTAAATATCAGAAATAAGGGTCTGTCGATGACATTACTTAATTCTCTTAGGATACGGGGGTGTATGCCATCCGGTCCTGGTGATTTGTCTATTTTAATATTTTTAAGATGTTGCTGCACCTCTTCCTGGGTCAGACAGAACACTTTTAATGGGGAATTTACTTTTATATTCTGCATTTCATCTGACATTTTATTTTCCTCAGTGAATACAGTGGAGAAAAAGTTATTTAGTAGCTTTGCTTTCTCCTCATCGCTCTCTGCTACTCCCCCCTCATTACTCTGTAAGGGGCCGACACCTTCAGGTTTATACTTTTTAGTATTTATATAATTGAAGAACATTTTAGGGTTAGTTTTACTCTCTTTGGCGATTAATCTCTCGGTCTCTAGTTTGGCTGTTTTTATGTGTCTTTTATATATATATACTACAGAGGACAGTATACTGTATATATATACTATAGAGGACAGTATACTGTATATATACCACAGAGGACAGTATACTATATATATACACACACACACAACAGAGGACAGTATACTGTACATATATACTACAGAGGACAGTGTATTGTGTATATATATATATATATACTACAGAGGACAGCATACTGTATATAGCAAAGAGGACAGTATACTGTATATGTGTATATATATTACAGAGGACAGTATATGATATATATATACACACACGCACAACAGAGGACAGTATACTGTACATATATACTATAGAAGACAGTATACTGTATATATACTGCAGGGGACAGCATAGCTACAGTTGAATCTGACACGGAAAAGGACCTAGGAATTTTAGTAAACAGCAAACTAAGCTGTAGAAGCTAGTGCCAGACAGCTGCTGCCAAGGCCAATAAGATAATGGGTTGCATCAAAAGAGGCATAGATGGCAGTGATGAGAACATAGTCCTGCCACTTTACACATCACTAGTCAGACCACACATGGAGGACTGTGTACAGTTCTGGGCTCCTGTGAACAAGGCAGACATAGCAGAGCTGGAGAGGGTTCAGAGGAGGGCAACTAAAGTCATAACTGGAATGGGTGGACTACAGTACCCAGAAAGATTATCAAAATTAGGGACGACTGAGGGGAGATGTAATAACGATGTATAAATATATCAGGGGTCAGTACAGAGATGACTCCCATCCTCTGCGTATGGAGGAAAAAAGGTTTGTACACAAACATAGAAGAGGATTCTTTACGGTAAGAGCAGTGAGACTATGGACTCTTTACTGTAAGAGCAGTGAGACTATGGACTCTTCACTGTAAGAGTAGTGAGAGTATGGACTCTTTACTGTAAGAGCAGTGAGACTATGGACTCTTTACTGTAAGAGCAGTGAGACTATGGACTCTTTACAGTAAGAGCAGTGAGACTATGGACTCTTTATGGTAAGAGCAGTGAGACTATGGACTCTTTATGGTAAGAGCAGTGAGACTATGGACTCTTTACTATAAGAGCAGTGAGACTATGGACTCTTTACTGTAAGAGCAGTGAGACTATGGACTCTTTACTGTAAGAGCAGTGAGACTATGGACTCTTTATGGTAAGAACAGTGAGACTATGGACTCTTTACTATAAGAGCAGTGAGACTATGGACTCTTTACTATAAGAGCAGTGAGACTATGGACTCTTTACTATAAGAGCAGTGAGACTATGGACTCTTTACTGTAAGAGCAGTGAAACTATGGACTCTTTACTGTAAGAGCAGTGAGACTATGGACTCTTTACTGTAAGAGCAGTGAGACTATGGACTCTTTACAGTAAGAGCAGTGAGACTACGGACTCTTTACGGTAAGAGCAGTGAGACTACGGACTCTTTATGGTAAGAGCAGTGAGACTATGGATTCTTTACTGTAAGAGCAGTGAGACTATGGACTCTTTACTGTAAGAGCAGTGAGACTATGGGCTCTTTACTGTAAGAGCAGTGAGACTATGGACTCTTTACTGTAAGAGCAGTGAGACTATGGACTCTACTGTAAGAGCAGTGAGACTATGGACTCTTTTTACTGTAAGAGCAGTGAGACTATGGACTCTTTACTGTAAGAGCAGTGAGACTATGGACTCTTTACTGTAAGAGCAGTGAGACTATGGACTCTTTACGGTAAGAGCAGTGAGACTATGGACTCTTTACAGTAAGAGCAGTGAGACTATGGACTCTTTACTGTAAGAGCAGTGAGACTATGGACTCTTTACTGTAAGAGCAGTGAGACTATGGACTCTTTACAGTAAGAGCAGTGAGACTACGGACTCTTTACGGTAAGAGCAGTGAGACTACGGACTCTTTATGGTAAGAGCAGTGAGACTATGGATTCTTTACTGTAAGAGCAGTGAGACTATGGACTCTTTACTGTAAGAGCAGTGAGACTATGGACTCTTTACTGTAAGAGCAGTGAGACTATGGACTCTACTGTAAGAGCAGTGAGACTATGGACTCTTTACTATAAGAGCAGTGAGACTATGGACTCTACTGTAAGAGCAGTGAGACTACGGACTCTTTACGGTAAGAGCAGTGAGACTACGGACTCTTTATGGTAAGAGCAGTGAGACTATGGATTCTTTACTGTAAGAGCAGTGAGACTATGGACTCTTTACTGTAAGAGCAGTGAGACTATGGACTCTTTACTGTAAGAGCAGTGAGACTATGGACTCTACTGTAAGAGCAGTGAGACTATGGACTCTTTACTGTAAGAGCAGTGAGACTATGGACTCTTTACTGTAAGAGCAGTGAGACTATGGACTCTACTGTAAGAGCAGTGAGACTATGGACTCTTTACTGTAAGAGCAGTGAGACTATGGACTCTTTACTGTAAGAGCAGTGAGACTATGGACTCTTTACTGTAAGAGCAGTGAGACTATGGACTCTTTATGGTAAGAGCAGTGAGACTATGGAACTCTTTACGGTAAGAGCAGTGAGACTATGGACTCTTTATGGTAAGAGCAGTGAGACTATGGACTCTTTACTGTAAGAGCAGTGAGACTATGGACTCTTTACTGTAAGAGCAGTGAGACTATGGAACTCTCTGCCTGAGGAGGTGGTGATGGTAAGTTCACTATAAGAGATCAGGAGGGGCCTGGATGTATTTCTGGAGGTAATAATATTACAGGTTATAGTTACTAGAGAGGGGTCGTTGATCCAGGGAGTTATTCTGATGTCTGATTGGAGTCAGGAAGGAACATTTTCCCGTAAAATGTGGAAAATTGGCTTGTACCTCACAGGTTTTTTTTTGCCTTCCTCTGGATCCACGTGCAGTATATCAGGCCGGACTGGATGGAGGGGTTTCTCAGCCTTATAATCCATGTTGCCTCTCCCGGCCTCCACACTACAGGCCGCTCCTCTCTGACATGGAGAATACACCCCTGCCATGTACTGACCAGTGAAGGAGACTCATGGACCTACACAGAATGCCCTCGTACATCCTGCTATACGTAATCAGCATGGCGGTGCTGTATACCGTGAGTGAGCGCAGGTGGGGGCGTCCCGGGGGGTCTCCGTTGATTAGACTGTGACATGGCGTCAGGTGTCTGATATAATGACGCGGTGTGCTGGGATGTGCGATGACTGTCAGTATGTGGATGAGACCCCCCGGGACACGTCCTCGCACCAAGTGATGGAACATAAGTACTTTACCCAGCGGACACTTACCACACAGTACAGCCGCCAATCAGCGCAGGGGGGGATGAGAAGCATCTATAAAGGCCAGGAGCAGGCGTGGGGGGCTGTCAGAAGGGGAGCCATGAGCATAGCGTATACTCCTCCAGTATAAGGCGCCAGTGCAGGGGGCAATAACTGGAGCAGTGATTAGGGGGTTAATAGTATCAGGAGGGGGTCAGTTCTCGGTGAGGGGCCGTAATTAGGGGGTTAATAGTATCAGGAGGGGGTCAGTTCTCGGTGAGGGGCAGTAATTAGGGGGTTAATAGTATCAGGAGGGGGTCAGTTCTCGGTGAGGGGCAGTAATTAGGGGGTTAATAGTATCAGGCGGGGGTCAGTTCTAGGTGAGGGGCAGTAATTAGGGGGTTAATAGTATCAGGAGGGGGTCAGTTCTAGGTGAGGGGCAGTAATTAGGGGGTTAATAGTATCAGGAGGGGGTCAGTTCTTGGTGAGGGGCAGTAATTAGGGGGTTAATAGTATCAGGAGGGGGTCAGTTGTCGTGAGGGGCAGTAATTAGGGGGTTAATAGTATTTGGAGGGGGTCAGTTGTCGTGAGGGGCAGTAATTAGGGGGTTAATAGTATCAGGAGGGGGTCAGTTGTCGTGAGGGGCAGTAATTAGGGGGTTAATAGTATTTGGAGGGGTCCTCATTACTTGGAGAGCAGTAGGTGATATCGGGGAGTAGTCGCGGAGGATAGGAGTTTCCCTTCTGATAGAGAAGCGTTAGGGGAAGAGGCGCCATGCTGGACGAGCCGTGGATCCGGACGGTGCAGAGGCTCTTCTACCCCATCATGTGTGTGTTTGGGATGCCGGGTGAGTCCTGGGGTGACAGAGGCAGCGTTCATACATGGGGCTCATTTACCGTAGCGTCTGACGCTGTTTTACCCTTTTATTCTAATTTACAACTGATTTTTACATTTTTTTTTTTGTGGATTGGATGAAAACGGAAGTTACTTCGCGTGCATTCCGTTTCCGTATGTCCGCATATCCGCTGTGCAAAAAATAGAGCATGTCCTATTGTTGTCCGTTTTGGGGACAAGGACAGACATTGTTAAAATGGATCCGCAAAAAAAATGATGCAATACGGATTTCACACGGATGTCATGCGTTTTTTTTTTTGTGGTTCCGTGTGCATGAGCCCTTAGACGCATAAACAGTCTTAGGCTACATTCACATGTCCGTATTTGTTTTGCGGATGCGCAAAAAATACAGATGACGTCCTTTTGGCATCCGTATTGCAACCTTTTTTTGGCGTATCCATTGTAGTTGAAAAACGGACAAGAACAGGACATGCTCTATATTGTTTGTGGGGCTACGGGACAGACATTCGGATGTGGACGCCACACTGCGCACTGTCTGCATTTTTTGCGGACCCGTTGAAATGAATGGATCCTCATCCAATCCACAAAATAACGGAACGGACTCGGAAACAAAATACGTTCTGCTTCGCTCCTCACCGGGCTGATTTTTCCCGTCTGACTTCAGGGGAACTTGTGCAATTTTTTACATTGAAAGAGACGGAGATGCGACTTTTTGTGTGTGGTCTTGTCTGCCTTGCAGGGGTTAATTCCTGAGTGCAGCTCCGATAATTGTCCAACAATCCATACTGCAACCATTCCCCATAAATCTTAAGTTGTAATATCAATTTTGTAAAAAAAACAAAAAGTGCAGATGTGATTAACCCCTTCTAGTCCAGTTTTCACCCTCCTGTCCTGACCATTCTTTGCAGATCTGACATGTGTCGCTTCATGTGGTAATAACTTTGGAACGCTTTTACTTATCCAAGCCATTCTGAGATTGTTTTCTCGTGACACATTGTACTTCAAGTTAATGGTAAATTTGAGTCGATAAGTTTTAATTTTATTTATAAAAAAATCCAAAAGTTAACGAAAATTTTAAAAAATTCACTGTTTTCTAAATTTGAATCTCTCTGCTTTTAAGACAGGTAGTGATACCCCATAAAATCCTTTTTAAGGCCTCTTTCACACGAACGTTGTTTTTGCGGGCTCCGATCCACATTTTTCACATGAAAAATGCGGACCCATTCATTTCTATGGGCCCGCAAAAAATGCGGACAGCACACCGTGTGCTGTCCGCATCCGTTGCTCCGTTCCGTGGCCCGCAAAAAAAAATAAAGCATGTCCTATTCTTGTCCGTTTTGCGGACAAGGATAGGCAATGTTACAGTGGATCCGCAAAAAATACGGATGCCATACGGACGCCATCCGTTTTTTTTTGCGGATCCGCAATTTGCGGACCGCAAAACACAACGTTCGTGTGAAAGAGGCCTTAATTGACATTCCCCATGTGTCTACTTTATGTTGGCATCATTTTGGTAGTGTCATTTTATTTTTTTAGGACGTTAGAAGGTTTAGAATTTTAGACACAATTTTTGCAAATTTGCAAAATCACCTTTTTTAAGGACCAGTTCAGTTCTGAAGTCAGTTTGTGAGGCTTACATAATAGAAACCACCCATAAATGACCCCATTTTAGAAACTACACCCCTCAAACTATTCAAAACTGGTTTTAGAAATGTTGTTAACCCTTTAAGTATTCCACAGGAATTAAAGCAAAATAGATGTGAAATTTCAAAATTTTACTTTTTTTGCCGATTTTCCATTTTAATCATTTTTTTCCTGTAACACATCAAGGGTTAACAACAAAACAAAACTCAATATTTATTACCCCGATTTTGCAGTTTGCAGAAACACCCCACATGTGGTCGTAAACTGTTATTTGGGGATACGCCAGGGCTCAGAAGGGGAGGAGCAGCATCTGCATTTTCTAACATGGAATTTTCTGTCATGATTTTTAGGAGCGATAACTTTTTAATTTTTTTGTGGACTGAGCTGCGTGAGGGCTTATTTTTTGCGGGACAAGCTGTGCTTTTTATTGGCACCATTTTGGGGGTACATCCGGCTTTCTGATAACTTTTTAATCTAATTTTTGGGAGGTTAAGTCACAAAAAAAGCAGTTTAGGGACATTTTTCTATATTTTTTTTTTTTACACCGTTCACTTGATGGGGTAGATCATGTGATATTTTTGTAGAGCCAGTTGTTACGGACGCAACAATACCAAATATGTCTATTTTTTATTATTTTTTATACGTTTTACTCAATAAGAGCATTTTTTACAATTTTTTAAGAGCCGTATTTTTTTCCATTTTTCGGGCTATGATCTTGTGTGGGGGCTCATTTTTTTGCGGGATGAGGTGACGTTTTTATTGCTGCCATTTTGGGATGCATGCAACTTTTTGATTGTTTGATATTATGTTTTTTGGTAGGTGACGCGTCAAAAAAAGCTGTTTTGGCATAATTTGTATTAGATTTTTTTTTTACGCAGTTCACTTGATGGGGTAGATCATGTCATATTTTTATAGAGCCGGTTGTTTTCGGACGCGGTGATACCAAATATGTCTATTTTATTTATTTATTTATTTATTTATTTTTATTTGTAACATTTTTTTAATGACATATTTGGGGGGAAATTATTTTTTGATATGTGTTTTTTTTTTTTTTTTTTTTTACACTTTGTGTCCCCCATAAGGTCATACAAGACCTCTGGGGGACATTTAACTTTTTTTTTTTCACTTTTGATTTCTCCTGTAACTGGGGCTGACATAGTAGCTGACATAGTGGCCCCAGTTACAGGGGACATACACCCCCAGAGAGGCTGTAAAGCATAATACTATGCTGTACAGCCTCAGTGCAGGGCTGATCGGGTCTATGAGAGACCCATCAGCTCCTGCACGCTCCTGGCCATAGCGCTTCCTGATGTGTGTACACAGTGCTCTATAAGGCAGGGACCCCTGGGAACGGTCCCTGCCTTCTCTTTGGGGTACCCTGCTGTCACTGACAGCAGGTACCCCACTGTGCAGCTGCACGATTAGCGTACAGCTGCTATTTCTGAATGGACGTTCAGAAACGTCCATTCAGAGATACTTAACCACTTCCCGGACGTTTATAGTCAATGGGCAGACGGGAAGTGGTTAATATACATTACTCTGATTCTGCAGTTTACATAAATACCCCATATGTGGTGGTAAACGTCTCTATGGGTTTGTGGCAGTGGTCAGAAGGAAAGGAGCGCCATACGGATTTTGGAGGCAGACCCTGACGTACCCCTAGAGAAGAAACCCTCAAAAAGTGACCCCATTTTGGAAACTACACCCTTCAAAGAATATATTAAGGGGGGTACTGGCCACTTTGACCCCCTAAGCTTTTAATGGAATTTGGAAACACTTGGCTGTGAAAATGAAAAGTTTCATTTCTTCCAATAAAATGTTACTTCAGCCCCAAATTTTTCATTTTGACAAGGGGTAACAGGAGAAAAAGCACCCCATAATTTGTTCCCCATTTTATCCTGAATACGGCAACACCCCATATGTGGCAGTAAACTGCTGTGGGGGCACATGGCAGGACTCAGAACGGAAGGAGCGCCATATGGATTTTTCTGATTTTGATGGTTTGCGGGAGCCATTGATTTTTACTTTACGTCTTATGTGGGGGCTCATCTTTTGCGGGATGAGGTAACATTTTCATTGTTACCATTTTGGGGTATATATGACTTTTTGATCTCTCAATATTACGCATTTTGTAAGACAAGGTGACAAAAATGACTATTCTGACATAGTTTTTATTTTATTTTTACAGTGTTTACCTGACGGGGTGGATCATGTGATTTTTATCATGTGAGTTTTATAGAGCAGGTTGTTACGGACGTGGCCATACCCAATATGTCTATTTTTATTTTTACGTTTTACACAATAGAAGCATTTTTGACAAGAAAAATATCTTATTTTTGTGTTGCCATGTTCTGAGAGCCATATTTTTTAACATTTTTCTGGTGATTGTCTTATGTGGGGGCTCATTTTTTGCGGGATGAGATGACGGCTTTATTGATATCATTTTTGGGTACATACAACTTTTTGATCACTTGGTATGACACTTTTTGTGAGGCAAGGTGACCAGAAAATGGCTGTTTTGGCACAGTTTTTCTATTTTTTCATTTTATGGTGTTCACCTGGCGGGGTGGATCATGTGATATTTTTATTGAGCCGGTTGATACAGACGCGGCCATTCCTATTTTTTTTCCCTATGTTATACAATTTTTTGTAACTTCATTTTAGGAAAAATAGTTTTTTTTTTAATTCTCTTTTGTCCCACTGAGACTTCAGCTTTTGTAATGCATTGGATGTCAGTTTATTACACAGTGTAATACAGGGGGCTGGAGCTCACAGGCCTCCATGAAAGGCAGCACGTTTGCTATGGAAGGCATCAGGCATTGCGGGAACCCGACAAGGATACGTCACGTGCAGCGGTCAGTGCTGACCGCGGCATAGCAAGGGTTAAAGCGCCGGCATCGGCCGTGCAGGGACATGGCTGTCAGGAACAGCTGGACCCCTGCTGCTGATTGGGTGGCGCAGCTCCTGCACCCGCCCGATCAGAGCACCTAGTAGTACGGTGCTGGGCGTCAAGTCACTTCCTGCAGTGTCGTACTATTACGGTGCTGGTCGGGAAGGGGTTAAAAAGGATACTGAAAGCCAACTGGTGCTGATAATCACACTGATCTTCAGGGTTGTGGTCCAGATGAAGCCACCGAGAAGTTTGGATCGGCTTAACTCTTGCCCTGTTGAGCCCCCAAGGAGATCCCTGCCTAAAGAGCACCTGCCCCGAAAGGGGAGACCCCATTTCTCGGTAGCTAAACCCTTACACTGTCACCTATAAGGCCCTAATAATTCTCCAGAGCCTTTTTAAAACGTAGGTCCAAAGCGTTTCCCCAATTTGTAGATGACTGGTTCATCAGGGGACCAAAACTGCAGAGATATCTGTAAAGTTGGGAAATCAGATCCTATGATGAGGAGCTAGATAACGGTGACTAGAGAGCGAAGCGATTCGTATCGAATCTTGGAAATTTTCAGCTGTTAAGCGAATCCGAATATTAGGTGATTCGCTTCGGCTTTGTGCGCATTTCCTACGTAATTGTCCTATAAATTGTACGCTATTCTACGTATAAGTTACTCTATACGCTGTTGCGTACAAATTCAATTCATTAGCAAACTTTTACTGTTGGTTTGTTTATCGTGTGTAAAAGCCTGGGTCACCTGACCTAGTGGGCAGGGCTTGCTCTGATTGGCTCAGGCTCGGTAAGCCAGTGACGCATCACTTCTGCTGCGACTGCTGAGACGAGGAGAAGCACTGTGTGTGAAGTTCAGAGACTCTGAGACCCATTTTGTGAAAATTAGGGTGTAATTGTTCAGGGAATCCATATTACAGATATCAGGGATACTGCAGGGCAAGTAATTAATCAGGCAGGGAGAGAGACAGGGACAAAGACAAAGACCAGCTGCAGGGCCACAGAGTGAAGTGAAAAATGTCGGGAATGGATAAGCAAAGGGGTCCAGTTCCGGACAGACCTCGAGCTCTAAAAAAAAAGGAGAAGGTGGCACAGGGCAGCAGTGCCAAAGGACCTGTAGCCAGAGCTTATACTAGTAGTATTCGCAGTACTCACCCTGCCGTATCTCTGCCGTATCTCTATCTCATTAAGCCGCTCTGGGCACTTGAACTTCAGATTGGACCATTTCCGCTGGATCTGGCACGGTGTCGAAACGATGGCGCAAGCCTCGGGTCACCTGCTGGATCACCTCCTTTTTATGCTGGTTTGGATGGCGGTGTGTGCCATCGTAATCCTGCCGGTCCATCAGCCGGATCATGTATTTCAGCTCTGCAGAGCAAAATGCTGATGATCGCCTGGATGCCATTTGTAAAACTTCGCTCTGCCTCTGAGGAGTGCACCCCGCAGCCTCTCAACTCGTGCGTGCCTGCGTATTACGTAATCACTAGACAATAGTACGCTGACGATTCATATGCAATTTGTACGCTCATGCGTACGTGTTCAAAGAGGTTGCGTACATTTTTTACCTGAACGTTCGTTATTAGTGCGCGAATGTTCGCTAAAAGCCATGTAATTACGTATATTTTGTACGCAAATTCAATTAATCTATTCGTTGAATATACGAATCTTAGGAAAAGTTCAGCAAATAAAATTTTGCATGATTCGCTCATCTCTAACGGTGACATCCTAATAATACTCACATAATAGACTGAAAAACCGCCACCCGAGGTCAGACTAATAACAATCCGCCAAGTCATCAATGGCTGTGCGACCTTTAACCCCTTGCATACCAGAGGGTTTTTTTGCATTTCCTTTTACCTACCCTGTTTTCCCAGAGCCATAACGTTTTAAATTTTCCGAACACATAGCCGTATAAGGACTTGTTTTTTGCAGGACAAGTTGTACTTTTTAATGCCACCATTTTTTATGGGTTGTGTCTCTTAGGCAGAAAACCGGATCCGTGCCCTTCATTCTCTGGGTCAGTACGATTACCATGATACCACATATGTATAGGGTTTTTTTGTGTCCTAATGTTGAAAAAATAAAGAAAACTTTGAACTTTTTTACATCGCCATTTTCTGACCCACATAACTTTTTGATAGTTATATCTACTGGCGATGGGGGGGGGTCTCCATTTTTGCCAGATGATCTGGAATTTTTATTGATACCATTTTGGAGGTTGTGTGATTTTTTTTTTTTTTATCACATTTTATTCCATTTTTTTGGGTAAGAGAAGCAATTAAAAAATGGTGAATCGGTGAATGGTGAATACTTTTTCCGTTAGGTCATTCACTGTATGGGATAAATATTTTTGTATTTTAATTTTAGTACGGGTATTTTCGGATGGCGATGCCCATGATGTTTTGATTTTTTTTATTGTTTATGCATTTATTCTTTTATTCTAGGGAAAGGGGCTGATTTAAATTTTTGAATTTTTTTTTTACTTTTTTTTATAGCCCCTCTAGGAGGCTACAATACACAGTACTCAGATTTATTACAGCTTATACTGTATTCCCATAGAATGACAATGCAAGCTGAATTTGCTGATATCCTATCTTGGCCTGCAGCTCTAATACGCTGGGTCACATCAGAGAGACTCGGCTTATAAGAATGAATGACCAGCTTCCCCGATCGCTGCAAAGGGGAGCCAGTCTTCAATATTTAGATGCCGTGGTCTAACTTGACCACGGCATCTAATGGCTTAAATGCCTGCGATCGGCATTATTGCTGGTTGCAGACATTAGCCAGGGGCCTCTGCTGTTTGATCAGCCAGCTATGGCTCCAGCTGCACACGTGAGCGCGCTCCATGCTTACATGTATGGCGCTGGGAGCCTAAGGGTTCATAAATACTTGACAAAAGAAAGACGAATGAAATACACCTGTCTCATTTTATGGCCAAAAACAAGCGAGCTTGATAAATGTGCCACTTGTTTTTGATGAGACACGCACCTTTTCATAAATTAGGCACATCTTATTAGTTTGCTATTGGGACTCCTGAGACCTGCATTGTCTTTTGTGCCTGTTCAGACTGTGTCTGCTGTTTTGGTACATTTTCTAGTTCCTTGGCTTCTAGGTGCTTGAACTAGAGATCCTGAGTCCTGAGGGTCAGCTGCCAAGCATACTGGGACCATCCCATGATGTAGGGTCTGGTCACTAACATGCAGCAAAGTTCACATCCCTGTACAGGGGTTAAAGGGTGAATAATAGGGAGGCGCCAGAATAAGGCCCTTAGGGCTTGGCCCAACATCAAACTGGTTACTTGGCACGATGGTACCCTAACCACTGTTCCATAACCTCTTCAGTCTTAATCACTTCTGACATATTGGGGGCTCGTCCGGGATGTCATTGTAAGTGGTAACAGCAGCCACAAAATCGGTTTGACCCACTACAGGTGAACTTAATGGGGTGGATTTTACTGGTGTAAAGGAAAACCGGCTTATTTGCCCATGGCAACCAAATCGGATTCCACCTTCCATTATTCATAGCTCTTTTAGTTGCTATCGGCAACTAAGTCGATTTTCCTTTGCACCAGTTTGAGAAATCTCCTCCAATGTGTCCTATGTCTTCTTGTGACATGTTCTACACATTCTTGTCTCATTATTCTGACCACATCCTACCTTTGATGTTGGCAGCGTGTGGCTCATGAAGGAGGTCATGTATGGTGAGTTGGCTTGGTGGGTATATGAGGTGTGTAATAGGCTGTCTGCACACAGATCCCTTGTTGCAGTCATGGGTAACAGGGGTGATTATCGGATTTCGGGCCCCAGGTGGCAGTACTTCTGACACTGCTCAGTGTGAACGTGCAGAGTATGGATCCCATCTCTTCCCTGGGCTTTCAGGTCTGTGCCTCCACACCACAATAGATAGGAAATGTCCTATCTTTTTCCGTATGTTGATGATCACGGATCCGTTCAAGCCAATGGGTTCGAACTACAGCACATCGCCATTTGTGATCTGCAACATGGGCATGGCGACAATATGTCCTGTGAATGGGCCCTATCGAAACTCTTGGGTACGCGACCATAGTGAAATATCTCTGTATATCTGGTAGGGGGTGTGAGCAGAGTCACATCTACAGCATCAAACGACTGCATGTGACCAGGGAGAAGGAGTTATTCTGACTCCTTTTTCATATGGTCCTGGGTTCTGGATCATTGTTCTGTAATTGTCAGTGGGTGCAGGTTCTCAGTAGACGATGTAGAGACCCTAGTGAACAGGTAATGGACACCACGAATACTGTCCGGTCCAGGGTCTGGTCTGCACATGTCGAGGGTAATCATTTTCCACTCCTTATGCCTCATTCACACGTCAGTGTTCGGTCAGTGATTTCCATCAGTTCTAAACACAGAACAGGTGCAGATCTTTCCCTTCTACCTTATGACATGTCATACTTTTGTTCCGGCTCCACACGTGCACCAGCGGCAGCACGGATCCGGCAGGCTGTTCACCCGCCAGAATCCACTAAGTGAAAATTTGGATTGATGGTCAAGTCCAGAGGAAAGTGTTCACCATCTTCTCCTTACGAGCATGAAGGGTGTATGTAGGGTACTACAAGTTTCAGCAGGCCCAGCAGCCAGATCCCCCTCCCCCTAGCACAGACTCTGCCGGGGACGCCCATGTACCTGGTAACGGTGTCAGGTTTGGTCCCCGGTGAGCGGATGTCAGGCAGATGTGTAGAATCACCAGGAGGACCCTGGTGTGAGGCCTCTATTACAGCAGTGCTCAGAGCCCCCGCTGACGACACAATTACTGGACAAGAACGGTCTTGTCTGACTGCAGATTGTCAGCTCCTCAGGTCTTCAGTTACTGACGGGAATCGGGGTACTAGGACCTAAACATGGGGGCTGCAGAGGTGGAAATCTCAGCCAGTGCTTGATATCTTACTGCTGAGGTCAGCAATCTTCAGGACTCCAACTGCTGTGAAACTACAACTCCCAGCATTCACACTTGTTCAGCTGTTCTTGTAACTGTCACTGAAGTGAAAGGAGAATCCCGGGAGTTGCAGTTTCAGAACAGCTGCAGTGTCGGAGGTCGCTGATCCCTGCCTCAGAGGCTCTTGTTTCCTCAACTGTATAAGAAAGCAGATCAGATATATAGAGGTCTTCATACAGCAAAGTCCTCAGTGGTGGGGAGGTCAGGGAATCCAACCTCTCCATCATCACATCCAAACCTTCCATCTCCCATTAGCCTCTACACCTTCACCTCTCCACTCTGACCTCTACACCTCTCCACGCTGACCTCTACACCTTCACCTTTCCACGCTGACATCTACACCTTCACCTCTCCACGCTGACCTCTACACCTTCACCTCTCCACACTGACCTCTACGCCTTCACCTCTCCACGCTGACCTCTACGCCTTCACCTCTCCACACTGACCTCTACGCCTTCACCTCTCCACGCTGACCTCTACGCCTTCACCCCTACACCTTCACCTCTCCACGCTGACCTCTACGCCTTCACCCCTACACCTTCACCTCTCCACGCTGACCTCTACGCCTTCACCCCTACACCTCTCCACACTGACCTCTACACCTTCACCTCTCCACACTGACCTCTCCATCATCACATCTAAACCTTCACCTCTCCACACTGACCTCTACACCTTCACCCCTCCACACTGACTTCTACACCTTCACCCCTCCATGCTGACCTCTACACCTTCACCTCTCCACACTGACCTCTACACCTTCACCTCTCCACACTGACCTCTACACCTTTACCCCTCCACGCTGACCTCTACACCTTCACCTCTCCACACTGACCTCTCCACCTTCACCTCTCCACCTTCACCCCTCAACGCTGACCTCTACACCTTCACCTCTACACCTTCACCCCATCCACACTGACCTCTACACCTTCACCTCTCCACACTGACCTCTACACCTTCACTCCCCCACGCTGACCATTACACCTTCACCTCTCCACACTGACCTCTCCACCTTCACCCCTCAACGCTGACCATTACACCTTCACCTCTCCATGCTGACCTCTACACCTTCACCTCTCCACACTGACCTCTCCACCTTCACCCCTCAACGCAGACCTCTACACCTTCACCCCTCCATGCTGACCTCTACGCCTTCACCCCTACACCTTCACCTCTACACACTGACCTCTACACCTTCAGCTCTCCACACTGACCTCTACACCTTCAGCTCCCCACACTGACCTCTACACCTTCACCTCTCCACACTGACCTCTACACCTTCACCTCTCCACGCTGACCTCTCCATCATCACATCTAAACCTTCACCTCTCCACGCTGACCTCTACACCTTCACCCCTCCACATTGACTTCTACACCTTCACCCCTCCACACTGACCTCTACACCTTCACCCCTCCATGCTGACCTCTATACCTTCACCTCTCCACACTGACCTCTACACCTTCACCCCATCCACACTGACCTCTACACCTTCACCTCTCCACGCTGACCTCTACACCTTCACCCCTCCACGCTGACCATTACACCTTCACCTCTCCATGCTGACCTCTACACCTTCACCCCTCCACGCTGACCATTACACCTTCACCTCTCCACACTGACCTCTCCACCTTCACCTCTCCATGCTGACCTCTACACCTTCACCTCTCCACACTGACCTCTCCACCTTCACCTCTCCACACTTTAAGAGAACAATGTTGATCACTGATCAGGGACATACGGATGAGCAGATGTTTGGGATCACAGAGATCTCTGTGGTCTTTAGACGACCTTGTAAAGCTGGTGAGATATCGTCAGTTTAATTATGGCTGATTTGAGTTTCTCTCATTGCAGCCAGCCTTGTGACCATGGCCGTACTGTGGAAGGGAAACCTGGACATGTCCAAATCCATCGTCTACTACTTGGTGGCCTTAGCTGTGGCTAATTTCCTACTCATCCTTGTGGTGACCGTCTTCCGGGATATCTTCTACTTCTATGTGGACATCACCCTTTGGTGGCCTGAGCCCTCCTGTGGTGTCAGTAACTGGATCTACTTCACTTGTGTCTACTCCCTTACGTGGCTCACCGTGGCCTTCTCCGTTGACCGTTATATCATCATATGTTGTATGAAGCTAAAGCTCAGGTTCTGTAAGCCGTCTATTACTCGCTGGGTCATCCTTTGTGTATGTGTATGCGCGTTCTTGGTGGCCATGCCAACCTTCTGGATGTACGTGCCGGTCCGGACCACCACACCAGATGGCGCTCTCTTTCACATTTGCTCTTTACACCGCAACCTGAGTTCGATACCCTTCTTGTCGGTCTATGACCACATCCAGACCACCGTTTGGATAGTCTTTCCGCTTGTATCGTTACTGCTAACCAACGGCTTGACCGTCTGGCACATCAGTATGGCCACCAGACTTCGACAAGGCCTGAAGGGGTCATCTGCAGGAAAGCAGTCGGAGGATCAGGAGGTGGCAAGAAGGAGAAAGTCTGTGACTCTCCTCGCAATGATTTCCATTTCATTTCTGGTCCACTGGCTGCCGAAAATGGTCGTCAAAGTGCTGGAAAGGTTCACGTATCCTCCGGTAAACCGCTATGACTTCTACCATCCTGTCAACATAGTGAGGATGGTGTGTAACATGCTGATCGTCTTCAGCTCGTTCAGTAATGTCTGTATCTACTCCCTCACCATCACCAAGTTCAGGGAGGAACTGTTCAGAGGAGTCAAGTTTATCCTTGGATTCCTCTGCCTCAGGTCTCCCTCGTTCTTCCCTCCATCCAAACCTACAGAAATATTCACAGTACAGGACACCGTGCAGCTGACATCCGCCATGGAACACCAGTGAAAGCCGCAGAGACATCTCTACTGACTCTGTTCAAGTGGAGAGACCAGGAGCCAAAGCCCCGACTCCAACTCTGACTCCTCAATTTCCCGACTTCGACTCCCTGATACAGGACGCATGTTTAAGTGATAAATTTAAACAAACTTTGCATAAATCATTAGTACAGATCTCTCATGACAAAAAGAGTTTGTAATCTATGTGTTACTAGACATCTTTAGGCCCCTTTCACATGGGCGAGATTTCCGCGCGGGTGCAATGCGTGATGCGAACGCATTGCACCCGCACTGAATCCTGACCCATTCATTTTAATGGGGCTTTTCACATGAGCGTTTTTTTTCACGCATCACTTCTGCGTTGCGTGAAAAACTCTATATTCTGCGTTTTTCACGCAGCCCAGGCTCCATAGAAATGAATGGGGGTGCGTTAAAAATGCAACGCAACGCATCCGCATGCAATCCGCGCGTTTTTAACGCAACGCATCCTGAACAAATCCGCGACGCTCGTGTGAAAGAGGCCTTACTCTTCCAGTCTCAGGCTTTTCTCTGGATACAGCTCACTAAGGGCCTGATGTATGGAAACTGTCCAGGCCGAAGACTTTCTTTGTTGCCCATAGCAACCAATCAGAGCTCTCCTTTCATTTCTCCAGAGCACTATATGAAATGTAAGGAGAGCTCTGATTGGTTTCTATGGGACAGTTTTCATACATAAGGCCTGAGGTGTTTTACATCAGAGGAAAAGCAAAAACTAAAACATAAATCATCAGAGAGAACATACACCGGACAAGTGATTTATGTGCAGTTTATTGGAAGTTTAGATATACTGAGAAGTACTTGTCTTAAAGGGGTTTTCTCAGCACATTGATTCACTGGCTGACAGGCAGTTTGCACTCACTCTGTCTCCTCAGGCTGTGGGAAGGGGTCTCCAGCAGTTATTACTCTGACAGAGCAGGAGGTTGTGATCTCTAACACAATTCCAGGTAAAGCATCTCAGTCCTCACAACACTTGGACCTTTTGCTTACTGCAGGTAATCAGAGCTCAGTCCCATCATTCTTCACTGTTCTCAGCCAATCAGCTAACAGTCTTTCTGGGCTGCGGGTTACCATAGAAACCTGTGTGCAGTGAGAGACCTGCTGAACTGTCTATAGCTCATGACTGACCACTGTGTTTAGAAAATGTCTTCTTTTAACTGTCCCTTTATGATGAAAGCTAATCTTTGTAACTAGTGAGAAAACCCCTTTAATCCTGTTTTCTCAGCAGATCTGAGATGAGTGCAGCCATTCCTTCCCAGTGCCTTTTTCCTCTGATCTGTAGCGGAGGAGCTTCACTTCTGAGCATCTACATGAAGGGCAGCACATAGTCATCTCAACTAAAAGCCTAGATCCTGAGATCAGGAACAGAACAGACATTTCTAGGACATTTCATCATTTTCCCAAATTCTTATGCCAATATATTCGGCATTGAACTAACTGGACCAATTTATTATATATTTTTGGAGTTGGTCCATTTTATACCGACTCCACCAAAATGGACACCGACTCCACGACTCCAGTCCTGAGTGAGACACGGGATACAGGAGAGCTCAGAGCTAAAGAGACCATCAGAAGAACCTTTATTTCTGGGGGTTATGATGTAGAGGAGGGAGGGGCGGAAGATAATTACTGATGAAACATGGACCACGCACAACTGGTGGGATCTGCCACCACAACATGAACATGTATGCATGTGTGGGCCGAACGTGCACAGTGGGCGGGTGGTGACAGTATGACGCATATACAGTATTGTCCTCTGTGCTGAGACGTGTGGTACACAGAGACGAAGACCTTGTAAGTGTCCTGTGGAGTGTATTTAGCTGAATAAACTCGTCCTCTGCTCTCGAGGGTCTGACCACTGATTTTTCACTGAATGATGACCACAGGGGGCGCTGTGTGACACTTCTCATCTCTCAGTTCTAGCCAACAGCCACTCACGAGGATGGAGGTAGGTTGGCGATGTGGTCATTGAGGGTTTGATTTTTATAAATATGAGCTGGCCACAGGATGGACATCATAGAAAGCACTGAGGTTACAGTGGTCCTACAGTCACGTGACCTCAGTGATCGTTGTGTCCAGTCCCATAAGTGGTCCCATCATGGCTGGAGGAGATTCTTCTGTCCATGGAGATGTCCTCCTCCTGATGTTTGTGGTGGGTCACTAAGATGATTGCAACGAAGGGTCCGGTGGTCGACACACGAGTGAATGATTCTCTGTGAGGACGACATGGGCGTTCCCGGTTATGGCAGAGTAGGCCGTGGACAATACTCAGCCCTGAACTCTGCACCTACAAACATAGGTTCCCTCAGGTATATGTCCACACACGGAGAGGGACGAGTGCGGTGACTGTGGTCGGGGAGGACTAACCGAGGAAGGGATGAGAATGAGCATAGGGGGAGATTCATCACAATTGGTGTAAAGTAGAACTGGCTTAGTTGCCCATGGCAACCAATCAGATTCCACCTTTCATTTTTCACAGCTCCTTTGGAAAATGAAAGGATCAATCTGATTGGTTGCCATGGGCCACTTTACACCAGTTTGATAAATGACTTTTCACCTGAAGACCACTGTGCTGGTGAGAAGCCTCGAGATATCTAGAAGGTGCAGATCACATATAGATATTCTGGACCGGTCGTCACGGCTGCGACTCCTCTCCTCACATCATGAGATGGCCGCCATCTTGAGCTTCCTCTGAATGTTCCCCACCTCGTCTCGGCACTGCCGCTCCCTCAGCAGCTCCTTGTTCTTGTCTTCCAGTCTTTTCTTCTGGACTTGCAGGAGTCGGTACTGCTGGATGAGACGGAGCAGCTCTTGTCTCAGGCTCTGGTTTTCCTCCTTGACTTTGGTGCTCACCTCCTCCAGAGCCTTCTTTGCCTCCTCCTGGGCCTTGTGGCTGAGTTGGCTGAGCTGCTCCTCGGAGTTCTGCCGACACTTGGTCTTTTCCCGCAGAAAGGCGCTCTTCACCCTCAGCATGGCCTCGGCGTGCTTCCCCCGCTGCGCCATGACTTCATCCTCCAGACGTCTTACGAGGGAGACCTGCTCCTTCTGAAGTTCTCTCGTGGGTTCCAGGACTTCCAGCTCCTTCCTCAGGTTGGTGAGTTCGGCTTCTCTCCGGAGCAGGAGGTCCCTCAGGTTCTTTTCTTCGGCAGAGAGTTTGGACTGGAGTTCTTGTTTCTGGTGCCGGATGTTCTGGAGCTCGCGCTGGTTCTGGTCGTTCAGGCTGATGATGACATCCTGGCGCCGCTGGCTCCTCTTGCTCATGTACAGCAGATATTCTTGGCTCTCCAGCCGCACCTTCTCCGACTCTTCCTGAAGGAACTCGTTCTCCCTCCGAAGCTGCTCCAGACGTCTTCTCAGCGCCTCCTGTTCGGACACCAGCTGGTTGTGTTCATCCTGCAGCCGAGCCTCCCGCTCGCTCACCTCCTTCTCCTCACATCCCTCCGCAGCCTGCACCGAGGCGGCTCCTCCGGGGGAGCGAGGCGCCGGACCTGGAGACTTCTTCTTAGGTGGCATCTGTAAAACATGGAAGACGGGACCGAGGTGAGATGTCATCATCTAAGAGCGTAACATCATCCCAAAATAATAAACGCAGCTCTGGTA
>ONZH01020384.1:0-45553 GCA_900303285.1 Rhinella marina
ACGATGCAGGTATAAGCCTGACACAGCATGGCGGTGACACCAACAAGTGACCAAGTTACATGAGGTAGCAGATGAGCCACCCAAATATTTAGCCAGACGCAGCATGGCGGTGACAACAGAGTGACCGAGTTAGACTGAGGTAGCAGGAGGTGAAGCATCCTCCAAGTGGGCAGTACATGAGCAACCCCAGGGTCAGACTCGGTCAGAGTATGTGAAATGTTCAGGGTGGCTGAACGCCGGGCTCGACAGCGGACCCGTTTCGGGTTATAGATTGTCGAAATGTTGGCTTACATCAAGTTTAGTATCTGTTCTTATCAGTTGCTGTGGCTGTTGGTGGTAAAGTGGTGAGCATAGCTGCTTCCCAAGCAGTTGACCTGGGTTTGATTCCCATCTATCGCAGGAGGCAATTAAAAAAAGAACCAAAAAAAATCTGTCCAATATCTAATATGTCCCATACCCGGGTAAATTGTTTGGACAGGGGGGCAGGGTAGGTGGTGGGCATGCTGGGGGGAAGGAGGTTGAGCTGGAAGAGCCAGAGGAGTGCCCCCTGGGCTAGTGTGTGTGGTGGTGAAAACAGCCGGATGGAGTTCGAATGACGACGCAGGACCCCAACTTAAAAATTTAGCATCAACCGGTACAGTTGTTAACTATGAGCTTGATCAAGTGTGGTATGTGTTCTATGTATACTACTCAGTTTAATACCGTATATGGCACCTATCCGGATAAATAGTTTGGAGAGAAAGAGAGGAAAAACACGTAAATTGTTTGGAGAGAGGGCCTGTAGGTGGTGGGCAGGCTGGGGGGAAGTAGGTTGAGCTGGAAGAGCCAGAGGAGTGCCCCATTGGCTAGCGTGTGTGGTGGTGACAACAGCCGGATGGAGTTCGAATGACGACGCAGGACCCCAACTTAAAAATTTAGCATCAACTGGTACAGTTGTTAACTATGAGCTCGATCAAGTGTGGTATGTGTTCTATGTATACTACTCAGTTTAATACCAGATATGGCACCTATCCAGAAAAATAGTTTGGAGAGAGAGAAAGAGAGGAAAAAGACGTAAATTGTTTGGAGAGAGGGCCTGTAGGTGGGGGGCAGGCTGGGGGGAAGGAGGTTGAGCTGAAAGAGCCACAGGAGTGCCCCCTTGGCTAGCATGTGTGGTGGTGACAACAGCCAGATGGAGTTCAAATGACGACGCAGGACCCCAACTTAAAAATTTAGCATCAACTGGTACAGTTGTTAACTATGAGCTTGATCAAGTGTGGTATGTGTTCTATGTATTCTTCTCAGTTTAATACCGTATATGGCACCTATCCGCTGTAGGTGGACCTCCGGAAAAATTGTTTGGAGAGAGGGCCTGTAGGTGGATCTCTGGAAAAATTGTTTGGAGAGAGGGCCTGTAGGTGGACCTCTGGAAAAATTGTTTGGAGAGAGGGCCTGTAGGTGGACCTCCAGAAAAATTATTTAGAGAGAGGGCCTGTAGGTGGACCTTCGGAAAAATTGTTTGAAGAGAGGGCCTGTAGGGGGCCCTACTGAAAAATTGAGGTAAAAGAGTGCCAGTTGGACATCTAAAATATGGTGTTTTTTTGGTCAGCGTTAGACAAAGATGACAAGGAGGAGGAGGAGGAGTAGGAGGAGTAGAGAAGAGGAATCGGATACATAAGTAATGTTAATCTTTAGCTGCTTTCCCCCGGAGGAGATTTGAATTCCGGTGAAATCCAGGCTTTCTTTATTTTAATAAGCGTCAACCTGTCAGCGCTGCCAGTTGACAGGCGTGTACGCTTATCGGTGATGACGCCACCAGCTGCACTAAATACCCGCTCTGACAGCAAGCTAGCGGCAGGGCAGGCCAGCACCTCCAAGGCGTACAGCGCCAGTTCAGGCCACGTGTCCAGCTTTGAAACCGAGTAGTTGTATGGAGCAGAGTTATCGCTATGGACGTTGGTATGGTCAGGTAGGTACTCCCTCACCATCTTTCTGTACAGCTCCCCCTACTCTGCCTAGACTGGGGACAGGTGACAGTGTCTTGCTAGGGTGACATAAAACTGGCAAAAGCCTTGGAGAGTGTTCCCCTACCAGTGCTGGACAAGCTGCCTGCTCGCCTCCTCTCCCCCGCTACTTGGCCCACAGAACCATTTCCTCTGCCGCTAGCGGCGTCAGATGGGAAGGATTGTTTCAGCTTGTGCACCAGGGCCTGTTGATATTGATTCACTCTCATACTCCTTTCCTTTGCAGGGATGAGAGTGGAAAGGTTCTGCTTGTACCGTGGGTCCAGGAGAGTGAACACCCAGTAATCGGTGTTTGAAAAAATGCTTCTAACACGAGGGTCACGGGATAGGCAGCCTAACATGAAGTCTGCCATGTGCGCCAGAGTCCCAACAGGCAAGAATTCCCTCTCCCCACTGGCCTGACTCTCCATTTCCTCCTCCTCCTCCTCCTCCTCCAAGTCCTCCTCTTCAGCCCATACACGCTCAAGAGTTAAGAAGGACTGAGCACTCGTACCCTCTTCTGTCTCGCAGACATTCTCCTCCTCTTCCTCCTCATCCTCATCCCCCTCCTCCGATACGCGCTAAGAAACAGACCGGAGGGTGCTCTGGCTATCAAGCGACGTATCTTCCTCCACCGTCTCTTGTGACAAGAGCAAAGCATCCGACTTCATGCTGAGCAGTGAGTTTTTCAACAGGCAAAGCAGCGGGATGGTGAGGCTGATAATGGCGGCATCGCCGCTGACCATCTGTGTTGACTCCTCAAAGTTGCTCAACACCTGGCAGATATCAGACATCCACGTCCACTCCTCATTGTAGACTTGAGGAATCTGAGTGACCTGACTACCAGTTCTGGTGGAAGTTGACATCTGGCAGTCTACAATCGCTCTGCGCTGCTGGTAAACTCTGAATAACATGTTTAATGTTGAATTCCATCTCGTGGGCACGTCGCACAACAGTCGGCGAGCGGGCAGTTGTAGGCGGCGCTGGGCTGCCCTGAGAGTGGCAGCATCTGTGGTCGACTTGCGGAAATGCGCACAGATGCGGTGCACCTTGGTGAGCAAATAAGACAGATTGGGGTATGTCTTGAGGAACCGCTGAACTATTAGATTGAACACGTGGGCCAGGCATGGCACATGTGTCAGTCTGCCGAGTTGCAGAGCCGCCACCAGGTTACGCCCGTTGTCACACACAACCATGCCTGGCTTGAGGTTCAGCGGTGTCAGCCACACATTGGTCTGCGCCGTGTAACAGCTCTTGGGTGGTGTGCCTTTTGTCACCTAAGCTCAGCAGTTTGAGCACCGCCTGCTGCCGCTTACCCACGGCACTGCTGCTGCGTCTAGAGCTACCGACTGAAGGCGCCGTGCCCACGGATGGTAATTCGGTGGAGGAGGAGGCGTCGGAGGAGGAGGAGGGGTCGGAGGAGGAGGCATAGTACGTCTGAGAGACCTTGACCGAGGTAGGCCCCGCAATCCTCGGTGTGGGCAGTACAAGAGCGGCCCCAGGGTCAGTCTCGGTCCCAGCCTCCACCAAGTTAACCCAATGTGCCATCAGTGAGATATAGTGTCCCTGCCCGGCAGCGCTTGTCCACGTGTCTGTAGTTAGGTGGACATTCTCAGAAACAGCGTTGGTCAGGGCACGTATGATGTTCTATGACACGTGCTGGTGTAGGGCTGGGACGGCACATCGGGAAAAATAGTGGCGGCTGGGGACCAAATATTGAGGGGCAGCCACCGCCATGAGATTGTGAAAGGTCTCGGTCTCTACCAGCCTATAGGGCAGCATCTCCAGGCTCAGCAATTTGGAGATGTGGACGTTGAGGGCTTGGGCATGTGGGTGGGTGGAACTGTATTTCCTCTTGCGCTCCAGCGTCTGCTGTAAAGACAGCTGAACGCTGCGCTGGGACACATTGGTGGACATTGTGGAGGATCGTGGAGGCAAAGGTGTGGTTTTCTGGCGGGAGGCGCTCGTGCCGGAGTCCTGGACAGGGGGTTGACTAGCAGAGGCAGCGAGTGACACAGGGAAAGGAGCAGTGGTGTGACCCGCAAGAGGTGGTGAACGGCCTTGGTTCCATTGAGTGGGGTGTTTAGCACTCATATGCATTCGCATGCTGGGGGTGGTTAGGCTAGTAGTGGTAGCACCCCTGCTGATCCTGGTGTGGCACAGGTTGCACACCACAGTCTGTCGGTCATCCTCACTTTCTTTAAAGAACCTCCAGACTTGCGAACATCTAGGCCTTGTTACGCAAGCTTCACTACGTGAAACAGTTTCTGCTGATGCACCAGCTCTGGCCCTGCTTCTCCCTCTGGCCACACCACTGCCTCTTCCAACCTGTTCTGGTGCAGTACTCGCCTCAGCCTCAGAAGCACTGTCTTCACTAGACTTATCAATCCAGCTTGGGTCAGTCACCTTGTCATCCTCCGATTCCTCAGTCTGCTCCCCCCTTGGACTTCCTGAACTGACAACAACTTCACCACTGTCTGACAACCGTGTCTGCTCATCGTCCGACACCTCTTTACAAACTTCTTCCACTAACTCAACATTGTCATCATCATCATCATGACCCACAGACTGCGACAGTTGGAAAACTTGGGTATCGGGAACGAGGTCAGCAGCAACCTGAGAAGTGGTTTGTGACTCTGGGAAGGGTCCAGAAAACAGTTCCTCAGAGTATGTCGGATCGCATTCCAAATTTTCTTGGGAGGGGGCAGACTGGGGGGAAGGAGGTTGAGGTGGAGGAGCCAGAGGAGTGCTCCCTTGGGTAACGTGGGTGGACTGCGTGGAAGACTGACTGGTGGACAAATTACTTGAAGCATTGTCTGCAATCCACGACATCAGCTGTTCGCACTGTTGTGGTTTCAACAGTCCTCTACCACGTGTCCCTGTAAGTTGAGACATGAAGCTAGGGAGTGTAGCTCTGCCGCGTTCCCCTGCTCATTCATCAGCAGGTACTGTCTCACCCTGCCCAGGACCACGGCTTCTGCCCCCTGCAGTAATTGAATGCCCACGCCCTCGACCCTTAGCCCTGGGGTTCAACATTTTCTGTATATAAGTGTATTATATAAAAAAAATAATAAATAAATGGGCCTGCTGTACTGAAACCCACAAACTTGTTCAGTCTGAACAAGTAAATATATAGGTGGATAAGTTAGATCAAAATTACGTATGTTATTACCTACCATGCAGTATGGAGCAATTACACGGAAACTATTAGATTAGGCACACTTGGTCTGCTTAGTTGCAACCCAGACAAATGTCGCATAGAGATTTTTGTGATCTAGCTGTATTAGTGAGAGCAAAAGACCTTGTTTAATTAAGTGACGTACAGAATGTGTCACCTGGACAGAAAATATGGATTGTAGTGAGTGGACAGCTGAACTGTGACACACAGAATGGTTCCACGCAGCTGTGTGAAATGGATTTGTATCACTGAGCTAAAACAACAAAAAAACTATTTTTTTTATATATATTTTTTTTATATTTTTTTTAGTTTAGTTTTTTTTTTAACGTGACATGCAGAAACTATCAGAGACCTAACTCAGCCCCTGCTGACGGTGGCTATTTTGACTGCAACCCAGACAAATGTCGCATAGAGATTTTTGTGATCTAGCTGTATGAGTGAGAGCAAAAGACCTTGTTTAATTATGTGACGTACAGAATGTGTCACCTGGACAGAAAATACGGATTGTAGTAAGTGGACAGCTGAACTGTGACACACAGAATGGTTCCACGCAGCTGTGTGAAATGGATTTGTATCACTGAGCTAAAACAACAAAAAAACAATTTTTTATATATATATATATATATATATATATATATATATATTTATATATATATATATATTTTTTTTTTTTTTTAACGTGACGTGCAGAAACTTTCAGAGACCTAACTCAGCCCCTGCTGACGGTGGCTATTTTGACTGCAACCCAGACAAATGTCACACAGAGATTTTTGTGATCTAGCGGTATAAGTGAGAGCAAAAGACCTTGTTTAATTATGTGACGTACAGAATGTGTCACCTGGACAGAAAATACAGATTGTAGTAAGTGGACAGCAGAACTATGACACACAGAATGGTTCCACGCAGCTGTGTGAAATGGATTTGTATCACCGAGCTAAAACAACAAAAAAACTATTTTTTTTATATATTTTTTTTAGTTTTTTTTTCTTTTTAACGTGACGTGCAGAAACTATCAGAGACCTAACTCAGCCCCTGCTGACGGTGGCTATTTTAACTGCAACCCAGACAAATGTCGCACAGAGATTTTTGTGATCTAGCTGTATAAGTGAGAGCAAAAGACCTTGTTTAATTAAGTGACGTACAGAATGTGTCACCTGGACAGAAAATACGGATTGTAGTGAGTGGACAGCTGAACTGTGACACACAGAATGGTTCCACGCAGCTGTGTGAAATGGATTTGTATCACTGAGCTAAAACAACAAAAACTATTTTTTTTATATATTTTTTTTATATTTTTTTAGTTTTGTTTTTTTTTTTTAGCGTGACATGCAGAAACTATCAGAGACCTAACTCAGCCCCTGCTGACAGTGGCTATTTTGACTGCAACCCAGACAAATGTCGCACAGAGATTTTTGTGATCTAGCTGTATGAGTGAGAGCAAAAGACCTTGTTTAATTATGTGACGTACAGAATGTGTCACCTGGACAGAAAATACGGATTGTAGCGAGTGGACAGCTGAACTGTGACACACAGAATGGTTCCACGCAGCTGTGTGAAATGGATTTGTATCACTGAGCTAAAACAAAAAAAAAAATTTTTATATATATATTTTTATATATATATATTTTTTTTTAACGTGACGTGCAGAAACTATCAGAGACCTAACTCAGCCCCTGCTGACGGTGGCTATTTTGACTGCAACCCAGACAAATATCGCACAGAGATTTTTGTGATCTAGCTGTATAAGTGAGAGCAAAAGACCTTGTTTAATTAAGTGACGTACAGAATGTGTCACCTGGACAGAAAATACGGATTGTAGTGAGTGGACACCTGAACTGTGACACACAGAATGGTTCCACACTGCTGTATGAAATGGATTTGTATCACTGAGATATAACAATAAAAAAAAAGGGTTATATATGGCGATATCTGCACTACTAGTGCCAGCCAGCCAGCAAAGCCAGGAGACAAAAAAAAATGTCTTGTAGCCCTTAGAAGGGCTGTTGGGTTCTTGTGAGATCACTCCTGCCTAACAAAGAACTAAATGCAGGCCCTAACACTCTCCCTGAAACGCAGCAGCTCTATCCCTAACGACATCCAGACAGCATCTGAGCCGAGCACCGCGGGCAGTCACTAGTATATTCCAGGGTCACCTGATCAGGCCAGCCAACCCCTGCTATCGACATGTATGGGCCCCACGTGATGCTGGGTGTACCGCAGAGTCTCCTGGCTTGTGATTGGCTAAGTTTATAGGCGCCAAAAATGCACAATGCGGAAGTTGCCATTTCCTCGAGCATGGCGAGATACTCGTCTGAGCAGCGAGCACTTATGAGTACCGTAATACTCGAACGAGCACCAAGCTCGGACGAGTATGCTCGCTCATCTCTAATACATATATATATATATATATATATATATATATATATATACACACTATCTGAAGGACCCGGCTTCGTCCGGGTATATTTAATTTATTTCTTTTACTGTTTGTGTGTGTGTGTTGTTAAAAGATATCGAGAGTGCCCTCTACACTGCCTGCCCATTTAACAGTGACCTCTATACTGGCCCGCCCCTTTAACAGTGACCTCTACAGCGACCCGTCCCTTTAACAGAGACCTCTACAGCGGCCCGCCCCTTTAACAGTGACCTCTACAGCGGCCCACCCTTTTAACAGTGACCTCTACAGCAGCCCGCCCCTTTAACAGTGACTTCTACAGCTGCCCGCCCCTTTAACAGTGACCTCTACAGCAGCCTGCCCCTTCAACAGTGACCTCTACAGCAGCCTGCCCCTTTAACAGTGACCTCTACAGCTGCCCACCCCTTTAACAGTGACCTCTACAGAAGCCCGCCCCTTTAACTGTGACCTCCACAGCAGCTAGAGTGGCCACTGTCTTCACCCCAGAAAGCCAGACCTCACCGGCCATTAACCCAAACATGAAACAGCGCCCCCAGTTCCCATGAAGACACATCACTAAACATGAGGCCACGCCCCCTGGCTCCGTGAAGACATGGAGGAGAAGCTGTCTGAGTGTGAGCTACTGAAAGGGTGGACATTCCTGTGTCTGTCCAGGCACTGCGTCGGACGGAGAACAGGTAGCCAGAAAACTGAAGGTAGCCAGAAGCCTAAAGCCGGACATCTGGCCACCCTAACATCAGCCTGCCCCTAGGGTGGCCAGAGGTCTTGTTTTAGGCTGGACGGTTTGGCTTTCAGACTCCCTGTCCTCTGTCATGCGCAGGGCCTGGATGGACACAGCAGCAGTACTCTCAGCAGCAGCACTGTGCAGTCTAAGCAATGAGCTACAGGGAGAAAGTCACCCTTCCCCCACCCCTGCAGCTGACAGAAGGTGATTTTTACCAATATTTTTAATCCCAGTCAAATGTAGCATGGAAGGGGCGTGGCCTGACTGAGTCAGGGGTGTGACTTAATGGGATTTGGGGATGGTGCTTTTAAGTCCTTCTTTTGACGGTGGCCGGAATTATAGGTCGATGCCTGATTTAGGAGGAAGGTGGGTAGCAGTGGAAGAAAACTTCTTTTATTACTACTGAACAGTAAATATGTAAAATTTATGTACATTGTATGAGGTAATGACTGATGATGAGTTAGTCTAAACCATAAGTTATAGTTATGGTAACCGGGAATACCCATTTACCATTGTCATCCACAGTGCTCTGCCTCTTTAATGCAGACCTAAAGCAGTGAACTGGCTAGGTTGTCATAGAAACCTGATGTGTGCCTATGAGCTTCCATTGGCTGATAAGGGTCATGTGACCAGGCTACTATTGGCTAATGCATTTTTTGGGAATATCTCCTAGAGAGTTGAAAACTGTTCTAAAATGTTCCCGGACACCCAATGTACATATGTGCCAAATTTTGTGATTGTAGCTGCAGCGGTGCGGATTCCTTTAGCGGACATAGACACACACACACACACACATACACTCAGCTTTATATATTAGACCTTTTTTCCTGGCCTCCAGGCTTTTGATCACTCTGACAAGCTGTCAAAGCCATCACAAATGCTTGTACTATCTCCCTCTCATTACTGCCGGTCACAGAGCAGTTTACAACCACATATGGAGAGTTTCTGCAAACTTCAGAATCAGGAAAATAAATATTCAGGTTTGTTTTGCGGTTTACCCTTTCTATCTTATAGCGAAAATGAATTAAAAATTGAAAATCTGCAAAAAAATATATTTATCTTTAAATTTCACCTTCCTTCTGTCTTAATTCTTGTGGAAAATCTAAAGGGTTAACAAACTTTGTAAAAATCAGTTTGGATTACATTGGGGGCTGTAGTTTCTAAAATATGTTCATTTATGGGAGGTTTCTATTATTTAAGCCCCTCAAAGTCACTTTAGAACTTCAAAGGTCCTTTAAAATTAACTATTTTAAATTTTCATGAAAATCTTAAAAATTACATCTAAAATTCGAAGCCTTCTAACGTCCTCAATAAATAAAATTACATTTCCAAAATTATGCCAACATAAAGTGGACATATGGTGAATGTTCATTAATAACACTTTTATTAGATATCCCTATGCAACTTAAAAGCAGAGAAATTCATATTTAAAAAATTGTGATTTTTTTTCAAAATTTTCAGTAAAGTTTGGATTTTTTATAAATAAAGGTAAAATATATTGACTCAAATTTACCATTAACACAAAGTACAATGTGTCACAAGAAAACAATCTATGAATGGCTTAGATAAGTAAAAGCGTTCCAAAGTTATTACGACATGAAGTGACACATGTCAGATTTGCAAAATTAGTCCTGGTCAGGAAGGGGGTAAATGGCCCGGATGGGAAGTGGTTAAAAATCTTGATTTATAACAAAAATATGCATCATTTGCAACTTTTTGCCATATAAACAATGATGGATTTGCCCTTTTGTCTTTTTAAACATGACAGGGGAAGTTTATCTATAGACTTTATTATTTTAAGAGTTGGTTACAAAAATGCAAATTGAGCCAAATTTAAGAAAATATAAGAATGTATTTAGCTCATATTATAACTTACTAATTTTAATATACAGTACATATTTGCTTATGCCTCCTCTTTGTTGGCATATATCTATACAGATATTTTTAGCCCAATTTTTTTTTAAGTGAAATGCTATTTTTTAAACATTCATAGAGGCATACATTAAACAAATTTAAATATACAATTCATTTATAAAATAAATCTGTAATATTAATAATATAAAAATCAACCCATTTGAATGAAAATTAATATGCTATAGCACAATCTATAAACATAAATATTTTCCTCAATAAACAAGTTACTAAATATATTACTTTAACTTTCTAAGATAAAAAACAAAAAGTGTATTACTGGTGTAGTACTACAAAATGAAAGTGTTAGAAAACATACATAACTCAGATTTATAACATACACACTTGCAATTCAATATTAGGATGGGTTTATGAGCAATTGTTAATTTTTAATTAATCTGATGAGCTTTTTTTATTTCTTGCCTGGACCAGATTAATTTGTTGGATAAGAAATTTCTTTTCATTAGAGATCAGCAAAATTTGGAAAAAATTGATTTGTATGATTCGCCAAACATCGTCAAGACATTTGATTAGTTCCAAAATAATTTGTCATTAATCACGATAAAGTTGGTATACCTAGGCCACTGTAACTAATCATATGCATGCCTACTTGGTGGTCTCAGTGTGAAGGCCTTAAACTTAAACTGAAGGGACAGTGAAGGGCCGGGTATCGCCATGTGCATTACGTTCTAGTGCATCAACATTCATAGTTAATCTGTTCTAGTACTGTGCATCAGTAATACAGGCAGTTGTTATTTATCGCCGTCTACATCACTGTGCAGAGCACTAAGATTCATAAGAAAAACCCTTCTGTTAGCTTTGGAATTACTGTGTGTCAGTATTATAGTTCAATAAAAGTGTCAGGTCTAATTCATCACCATGTACATAATCGTGCAGTACTCCAAGATTCAAGTAGTGACGGAGTGGGGATGTTAGCAGCAGCAGTTGCGGCAAAAGTGGCCCCAAGAAAGAATGGGGATGGTGGCAGCAGCATTAGCAGTGGCAATACTGGCCCCAGAGTGACAACATTGGCAGCAGCAGTAGTGGCCCCATGACAGGGTAGGGATGGTTGCAGCAGCAGTAGTGTTTTACAGTATTTTGTCAATATTTTGCATCAGCATTTTATCAGTATGTGTAAGCCAAAAATAGGAATGGGTCCAAAACAGAGATAAAATATAATGGAATTATTTGCCCCTCATCTGTGTTTTGGACCCACTCTTCCTTTTGACTTTATTTCATCAAATACTGATGCAAAACACTGACCAAACTCTGACTAAAAGAACGTATAAGCTACAATGAATTTGGGTTGAGTTGGAGGAGCGATTTCTGTGGTTCATTCTGATAATCACCAAGACTCCTCCCTTATGGCAATAATCCAGCTGCCATGTTTGATACATTCAGCTAGTTCGACCTATCTGTTTTTAACCAGAATACTGTTGAAAGCAAAACAAAGTTAAGTTCATATTGTAGACGGATCCCAGACCTTATGGCGGAATCTATAAGGTTGAATTGCACAGTGATAAAGAATTTGTTTAAAATTTGTCTTAGTTGTCAGAGTGATGCAGAATAAAATTTTCCATAACATAACGTGTTAGCTAGGACTGATGAATTTGGGGTCCAGTTGGTGGAGCGATTTGTCGTGTAATACTGTCGTGATTCTGACCATAAATTATTGTAATAACGACGCAGACTAATTTGTTCGCTAAAAGAACATATCCACAATGGATTTAGGTCGAATTAGTTGAGAAATTCAGTTATTTAAAGCCACCTCGTGTAAAAGGCATTGAGGAGTGACTAATATAGTTATTATAGCAATTAAAGGACACCAAAAGTCTGCAAAGTTTGTGCCGACAGTAAGATAAAATAGGTAACAATTTTTCTACTAAAAATTCAGCTTACCTGCTGATTTAACAAAAGTATACTTGTACTGTATATTTTGAATTGTAGAATCTATGAAGAATTAATAAACAAAAAATATTTTTACACATTTCCTTACCTGGTAAGAGGAACTATATATGGCTCTTTGCTTTGTAGCATTTTCTTCATTGCCTGCTGTTTGAGAACTATTTGGAGTGAATATTATTAAGTCACTCTTTGCTTGTCTTGTGTTGGAACATACTCTATATTGAGTATGTTGAGAATACATCCAGCTACCTCCAGTGTTGGAACATATCTTGTAATTTTCCTTCAGGTCATTTACCTCATCTCTATATTTTTGCATCTTAAAATAGTGAACACAATTAAAGTAATTAGAAATATGCTTGATATCACACAGATCGCTACAACTAAGTAAATATTGGCATCAGAAAATTCATCAACATCCTTTTTATAATCCTCATGATAAATCTTCACCTCCTCTCCTGATTCGACAAAGGAAACATGAACTTGTGTTACTTCAGTCATAACTGGATCTCCATGGTCCTGAGCCACTACAACTAATTTGTACTCATCATTGTCTGACTCTATAATTTGACGTTTTAAACGGATTTCTCCAGTTTGCTGAGAAATAACAAATGGCACTTTTCCAGTCAAATCCTTAAAATGATAAGACATCAAGCCATTGTATCCAGAATCCAAATCTGTTGCACTCACTTTAGTTACAAGGTGTCCTTGTTGTGCCGACTTTAAGGTTTTTATTGTCAGACCCGAATAAAGTGGAGAAAATGTGGGAGCATTATCATTGATATCATAGATGAAGATATTTAAGGTCATATTAGTGCTAAGTGGAGGTAGACTGGCATCTGTGGCTTTTATATGACACTGGAAAAATGTCACCTGCTCATGGTCAAAGGAAACTAAAGTAAATATCTACCCGTTCTCTGGATTAATGGACATATATGAAGATATAGGGATTCCATCAATAGAACTGTCAATTATGGAGTATGTAATGAATGAATTTTGGCCATTGTCTGGGTCAAATGCTGAGGCCGTGTAGACATGAGAACCTGGTAGGTTGTTTTCCTTAATAGAGATTGTATCAACCAAGTGCCAAAAATGTGGAGGATTGTCATTTACATCACTTATATAGATTTTTAGAGTTTTTGAAACAGACAGCGATGGAAAACCTTCATCTCTTGCAATTATGACCACTTCATATTGATCTTTTTGTTCCCGATCAAGTGGCCCATTCACAGTCAAAGAAAAATCTCCCATAAATGCTGAGTTTATATTAAAAGGTAAATCATTGATAGACATTTTACAGTTTACTTTTCCATTTGACCCAGAATCCTTGTCATGCACACTAATGATGGCGACTGTTGTTCCCATTGGTGAATTCTCTGGAATTGGGACTGATAATGATGTCATCTCAGGAGGGTTGTCATTGACATCAACAACAGTCACTAGAACTTTACAATGTCCAACCATTGGGTGATCTCCATTGTCAGTTGCATCAATGCAAATTTCATGGATTTTAGTTTTTTCAAAATCAATTTCACTCTAATTTCTCCAGTGTTTTTTATCAAGACTGAAAATCTTGCTAACTTTTTCCGTTTCCATATTGCTAAACTGATAGGATATTTCCCCATTTTTTCCATAATCCAAGTCTTTAGCATTCAACTTAAACACTAAAGTCCCTTCAAGAGCATTTTCAGTCACACTGCACTGATAAAATGGCTGATCAAAGACAGGAGCATTGTCATTCAAATCTTCAACAGTTATAATAGAAGTTGTGACACTCAGTCTTGGTTTGCCTCCATCATAGGCTGTAAGTGTCAGATTGTGAACAAACTGTGTTTCTCTATCTAGTGCTTTCCTAAGCACAAGTTCTAATGATCTGATTTCATTCAGATATTTTTGAAAATCTAATACAAAATAATCACTTGCACTGAGCTCATAATTTGTGATAGAATTTGTTCCAAGGTCTGGATCTATGGCTCCCAATAGTGGAAACCGAGATCCTGCTTGTCTCAGCTCAGATATTAGGAGGTTAGTGACACTGGAGGGGAATACTGGACTATTGTCATTTATATCTTCTATTTCTACATCTACACGATACATCTGCACAGGCTTGTCTACAATAACCTGCAGAGGAATGATACAGAAGGGTGTATTTGGACATAATGACTCTCTGTCTACTGTCTCTTTAACAAACAAGATTCCATTCTGCAGATTAACCTGAAAATATTCTTTCTCATATCTAGAGACAATATGTAACATTCTGGAATTAATCTCACCTACATCCAGTCCAAGATCCTGAGCAATTCTTCCAACAAAGGTGCAATGCTTGGATTCCTCCGGAGTGATATAATGCAGCTTACTCAGGACCACATCCCAGGACAAATATAGTAATAAAATATAGACCAACCAATGTGTTTCTTGATTATGCAGATTTTTATTGAGCATATTTCAATTGCTCTAAGACTACTAATTTCTCCAAATAACAAGGCACATTAAATGAAGAAAAAATAGAAAAAATTCTATGGTAGCTGAAATTTCTGCAGCAAGATCCTCACCTGATAGCACTGGAGCATTGCATTTATTCTTTGCCTGACTAGCATAACTTGGTTTGTAGTGTCATCTAGTGTTTGATTTCAATATTACAACTTTTTTACTAACTGGAAATGCAAGTATTTTTATTATTTTATACTTTAAGTAACTAATTTAACTATATGTATATGTATATGTATATACATATACATATAAAAAAGTTTAACTGATCCAATAAATTTCATTCCACTTCACAATTGTGACCCACTTGTTGATTCTTCACCAAAAATTTAAAATGTTATATCTTTTTGTTAGAAGCCTGAAGTGTGGCAAAAGTTTGAAAAGTTCCAGGGGGGCGAATACTTTCGCAAGGCACTGTAAGCAATCTTTAGCATTAACCTTTTGCTATGCAGGAAGTTGTAACATATAGTAGAGCTCTTAAAAAACGAATATTAATTTTTTTATCCTACTATAAAAAGCATAAAATATAAAAGTGAACCCTATATCAGTGTACTTCGAGAAGTTCAAATGAACTGTTTACGCTTTCCATAATGCTTTGGTTATAAAGGAAGTTATGGTATATTCATCAGCAGAGTTCTTAGAGAAACAAATATATTTTTATCCTAATATGACAATCACAAAACATAAACGTGAACCCCAAATCAGTGTACTTCAGAAAGTTCAAGTGAAATGTTAACTTTTTCAATAAACTTTCATGGGCCTATTAGCATTATTAAAAATATTATTCGTCATCAACTAAAAATAATTGAGTCAAAATGCATTGTGCTCTACTATATTTAAAACTTAGACTGCTTCAGGAATTACTACTACCATTCAATTCCACATATATTTAAACCATTAAACTGGAGTCTAAATGAAATCAAGTGTAAGGTATTCTTCGTTAATCCAGTGAAAGGTGATTCTTCATTAATGTTGGCATCATGAGTTTCTTAATATACCTTACAAAAAATATTACAAACTAAATGTAATTGTAGTAGTCAAATTATTAAAATTCATTATATCCATCCATTGTAGCTACCAAATTATCTATCTATATTCATAAATTATAACAAAATATTCTTTTAGTTGTGTCAAAGTTTAACACAATAAATTAAAATAAGTAAAGGAATCAATTTCCCATATGCAACTTATTAAGCTTACAAAAACCAAAGCCTGGAAGCTCATGGAACATTGTAGCAGGTTTATCAAAATATTTATACCAGTTTTCTAATACAAATACATTGACAAATCTGATTATCATGCTAAATTTAATTTTAAGAGGACATGACCCACTTTTTCTCAGATATACAAATGTGTCATGAGAAGTTGGCAAGATTGTTAATTGCAGATATAACGAGTTTATAATTGCTTGGACTAGTTTTGAGTTAACTGAAATGTGATTTATAAATATAATTTGTTAGAATGTTGTGTTTATTTTAGTTTGAAATATGCTTTATAGTACTAGCTCTTCAAAGTATTTATTTCAAATATTTTACAATTAGTTATAATACTAGGCACATTATACAACCCAGGTGATAGGATGTCATACTTTGATGCATCTTCCTTTAAGTCAGATGTCATTGCTAAGAAATTTGTTTTAAAAAAATCATTGAATTTGAAATGGTCATGATAACTATATCATTTTTAGAATATGTTCTGAATTATTTTCATATATATTTTTTAGAAATTATAACATTTTTGTAACACTCATTTCTGCATAAACTATACTATCTTTATTTTTTTCATATTGCAATTCTAAGAAATCCTTAAACTAGGATTTTACCACTTTAAGGGACTTAATTAAATGTCCATTAACAAAAAGTTATTTAAATCTCACTTGGTCTGTATAAAACAATAAAAAAACTGTTTACCATAGCTGATCTATTTACATAATGTCAATACATATTTTTCTAGTTACATTAACTGGTTAATCTGGGAAACAAGCAAACATTTAAAAATCATCATAATCTTTGAACTGTGCTTTTAAGAATATATATTTTAAGAAAAGTATAAAAATATGTATTTCATTACAATATTTTCACTATATTTTAAATATAAAATTATATTTATTATAAGGTTTAATTCAATTGCATTAAGATGATAATTATGACACTGATCCTTACAATGAAGAGAGTTTAAAATAATGTTTGCTTTTTTAATTTTTACTTCTTACATTATTCGGGAATCATAAAATAATATATCAATATACATTCAATTTAATTTATAGACATTGGAAACTGAATCACTGGGAAAAGTAACATGGATTTACATGAGAACTATCAATAACCAACATTGAACTTAACGTTTTGACTATTTAATGTTTAACAAATTTTAGTCTTTAGAACCAGTTATATTTTTTCTCCCTCTCTGTTCAATTGGTCAAAACATTTTAATTTAATATAGCTATCTAAAACTTTACATTTTGTAGTCTTCATAGGAACCATTTTAAGATACATATAATGTACTATATAACATTTTGGAGGAATGTAGGATGTATTTTTTGTATTTTAAATTATACGTTAACTTCTCACTATGGGTCATTATTAGTGTTGAGCAAAGTAAAGCATTTAAACCAGAATTCATTCCAAAGTTTAGGAAAACTTCGAAACTGAATCCGAATTTCCTTGCATTTCTTGGTAACGTAAACGTTTTGCCTAAAATGGCAGCTACATGTGTTACAAAGTGAAAGTAAGAAGCCCTGGAACACAAGAACACCCATAACACTTTGCAGCTAGCCACTCCACATAGATAGGAACAGTGTTTCTGAAAACGATGAATAGAATATTGGAGAAGGGAGAGTGCAGGGAGACTTATTCTGTTTCTGTTTTGTTTATTTATTCCTTCATTTACTTATTCCTACATCAGCCTTCAACTAAGATATATAATTCAATTCCAATAAGATGGAAGCCTTTATTATTCTACTGCTAGTGTGCCAACCAATACCATCCAATCTGAACCCCTTAGGGAGGCCAGTTCTTAATGATAGCAATCTTGTGCTGACTTTGATGCTTGCAAATCATCCTTCAAAGTCTCTTTGTCCTAGGACAATGATGGCCAATCTCTGCCACTCCAGCTGTGGTAAAACAAGTCCCAGAATGCTCCATTCATTTCTATGGAGTTCTGAGAACAGCCAAACTAGTGTATACCTTGAGAGTTAAAGTTTTACTACAGCTGGACAGCTGGATGTTAGCCATCACAGTCCTAGGAAAATTAGCAAGACACAAAGAGAGGAGGAACTTGATGTTCCTGATGACATATTCTCATTGATATTAGATGTGGAAAAGGAGGAAAAGCAGATGGCAGAACAAGGGCCTGTAGGGCAGGAGAGTGCTAGGGTTGGAGAAGTGGGTATGCCAAAGCTAACTAATATTCTTTGTTTATTGTTTACTGCATATTGTTATCCCAACCTAACCACCCAAACCGCATATCAGTAACAGCCCCTGTTTAAAGGTGCATTAAAGGCACTGCACAGCCATTAACAATGAAGACCAACTATATAGTGTGTTCTTTATTATTACATGAAAGGCAGCTGTGGGCTAATTGGCGCATTGGCCTCTATATGTGGCCATACCCTAAGGCAAAGTGGCCTAGGTATACTTGATTTATAGCTATCCAAGCAAAAATAATTCAGAATGGCTAACTTTGGTGAAGTTGCCAATTTAATTTTTCCAAACTTCACACATCTCTAGTCATTATCATTATCACAATGAAATGCCATCACCTCAAACTACCTAAATTAATTATTTAATCTTAAATTAATAATATATATATATATATATATATATATATATATATATATATATTGATATGATACTGGTTAAAAAAGATAGTAGATAAATAGAAAAGTAGCACGAATACTTGACTCAATAGACTGTAAAAGCACTCTAGCAATGAAGCAAGAAAGGTTATTACGTGATGCAAGAGTGGAGCAAATCACAGTACTCAAACACTGTTCGGATTTGCCATTATTTAGTATCCAATGGTCATTATTTATGAGCTAAAAAACAATAGTTCTAAAACTCAGTGAGCATCAAAGGTGTTATCTCATTAAAAATGTAATTTTAAGTTCACACCCTCTTGATGATTTGATAAAGGTTCATCAGTAATCATTTCCTATCAGCTATTACTACATATTACCAAATATTTCCAAAAGAAGCTGTACCGTTTACCGCTGTACCGAGTATCTCGCCATGCTCGAGGAAATGGCAACTTCCGCATTGTGCATTTTTGGCGCCTATAAACTCAGCCAATCACAAGCCAGGAGACTCTGCGGTACACCCAACATCACGTGGGGCCCTTACATGTTGATAGCAGGGGTTGGCTGGCCTGATCAGGTGACCCTGGAATATACTAGTGACTGCCCGCGGTGCTCAGCTCAGATGCTGTCTGGATGTTGTTAAGGATAGAGCTGCTGCGTTTCAGGGAGAGTGTTAGGGCCTGCATTTAGTTCTCTGTTAGGCAGCAGCATCTCACAAGAACCCAACAGCCCTTCTAAGGGCTACAAGACATTTTTTTTGGTCTCCTGGCTGGGCTGGCTGGATGGCACTAGTAGTGCAGCTATCGCCATATATAACCCTTTTTTTATTATTGTTATATGTCAGTAATACAAATCCATTTCACACAGCTGTGTGGAACCATTCTGTGTGTCACAGTTCAACTGTCCACTCAACACAATCTGTATTTTCTGTCCAGGTGACACATTCTGTATGTCACTTAATTAAAAAAGGTCTTTTGCGCTCACTGATACAGCTAGATTAGAAAAATCTCTGTGCGACATTTGTCTGGGTTGCAGTCAAAATAGCCACCGTCAGCAGGGGCTGAGTTTGCTGTCTGATAGTTTCTGCATGTCACGTTCCAAAAAAACAAAATATAAAAAAAAATATATAAAAAAATATATAAAAAAATAGTATTTTTGTTGTTTTATCTCAGTGATACAAATCCATTTCACACAGCTGTGTGGAACCATTCTGTGTGTCACAGTTCAGCTGTCCACTCAACACAATCCGTGTTTTCTGTCCAGGTGACACATTCTGTACGTCACTTAATTAAAAAAGGTCTTTTGCTCTCACTGATACAGCTAGATTAGAAAAATCTCTGTGCAACATTTGTCTGGGTTGCAACTAAACAGACCAAGTCTGCCTAATCTAATAGTTTCCGTGTAATTGCTCCGTACTGCACGGTACGTAATAACATACGTAATTTAGATCTAACTTATCCACCTATATATTTACTTGTTCAGATTGAACAAATTTGTGGGTTTCAGTAAAGCCGCCCATTTATTTTATTTTTTTTATATAATACACTTATATACAGAAAATGTTGAACCCTAGGGCTAAGGGTCGAGGACGAGGGCGTGGGCATGGGCATTCAATTACTGCAGGGGGCAGAGGCAGTGGTCCTGGGCAGGGTGAGACAATACCTGCTGATGAGGGAGCAGGAGAACGCTGCAGAGCTACACTCCCTAGCTTCATGTCTCAACTTACTGGGACACGTGGTAGAGGACTGTTGAAACCACAACAGTGCGAACAGCTGATGTCGTGGATTGCGGACAATGCTTCAAGTAATTTGTCCGCCAGTCAGTCTTCCACGCAGTCCACCCATGTTACCCAAGGAAGCACTCCTCTGGCTCCTCCACCTCAACCTCCTTCCCCCCAGTCTGCCCCCTCCCAGGAAAATTTGGAATGCGATCCGGCATACTCTCAGGAACTGTTTTCTGGACCCTTCCCAGAGTCACAAACCACTTCTCAGGTTGCTGCTGACCTCGTTCCCGATGCCCAAGTTTTCCAACTGTCGCAGTCTGTGGGTGATGATGATGATGATGATGATGATGATGATGATGATGATGACAATGTTGAGTTAGTAGAAGAAGTTTGTAAAGAGGTGTCGGAAGATGAGGAGACACGGTTGTCAGACAGTGGTGAAGTTTTTGTCAGGGCGGGAAGTCCGAGGGGGGAGCAGACTGAGGAATCGGAGGATGACAAGGTGACTGACCCAAGCTGGGTTGATAAGCCCAGTGAAGACAGTGCTTCTGAGGTGGAAGCGAGTGCTGCACCAGAACAGGTTGGAAGAGGCAGTGGTGTGGCCAGAGGCAGAAGCAGGGCCAGAGCTGGTGCATCAGCAGCAACTGTTTCAAGTAGTGAAGCTCCCGTGGCGAGACCTAGATGTTCGCAAGTCTGGAGGTTCTTTAAAGAAAGTGAGGATGACCGACGGACTGTGGTGTGCAACCTGTGCCACACCAGGATCAGCAGGGGTGCCACCACTACTAGCCTAACCACCACCAGCATGCGCAGGCATATGAGTGCTAAACACCCCACTCAATGGAACCAAGGCCGTTCACCACCTCCTGCGGGTCACACCACTGCTCCTTCCCCTGTGCTAGTCAACCCCTTGCGTCACTCGCGTCACTGCCTCTGCTAGTCAACCCCTTGCGTCACTCGCTGCCTCTGCTAGTCAACCCCCTGCCCAGGACCCCGGCACGAGCGCCTTCCGCCGGAAAACCACACCTTCGCCTCCACGATCCTCAACAGTGTCCACCAATGTGTCCCAGTGCAGCGTTCAGCTGTCTTTACAGCAGACGCTGGAGCGCAAGAGGAAATACAGTTCCACCCACCCACATGCCCAATGCCCAGCCGCCACTATTTTTCCCGATGTGCCGTCCCATCCCTACACCAGCACGTGTCACAGAACATCATCCGTGCCCTGACCAATGCTGTCAGGACCACCTAACTACGGACACGTGGACAAGTGCTGCCGGGCAGGGACACTATATATCACTGACGGCATATTGGATTAACTTGGTGGAGGCTGGGACCGAGTTTGACCCTGGGGCGGCTCATGTACTGCCCACACTCAGGATTGAGGGGCCTACCTTGGTCACGGTCTCTAAGACGTACTATGCCTCCTCCTCCGACCCCTCCTCCTCCTCCACCTCCTCCTCCAAATTACCATCCGTGGGCACGGCACCTTCAGTCGGTAGCTCTAGGCGCAGCAGCAGTGCCGTGGGTAAGCGCCAGCAGGCGGTGCTGAAACTGCTCGGCTTAGGTGACAAAAGGCACACCACCCAAGAGCTGTTACAGGGCATCACGGCGCAGACCAATCTGTGGCTGGCACCGCTGAACCTCAAGCCAGGCATGGTTGTGTGTGACAACGGGCGTAACCTGGTGGCGGCTCTGCAACTCGGCAGACTGACACATGTGCCATGCTTGGCCCACGTGTTCAATCTAATAGTTCAGCGGTTAATCAAGACATACCCCAATCTGTCTGATTTGCTTACCAAGGTGTGCCGCATTTCCACAAGTCGACCACAGATGCTGCCACTCTCAGGGCAGCGCCGCCTACAACTGCCCGCTCACCGACTGTTGTGCTACGTGCCCACAAGATGGAATTCGACATTAAACATGTGATCCAGAGTTTACCAGCAGCGCAGAGCGATTGTAGACTGCCAGATGTCAACTTCCACCAGAACTGATAGTCAGGTCAGTCAGTTTCCTCAAGTCTACAATGAGGAGTGGACGTGGATGTCTGATATCTGCCAGGTGTTGAGCAACTTTGAGGAGTCAGCACAGATGGTCAGCGGCGATGCCGCCATTATCAGCCCCACCATCCCACTGCTTTGCCTGTTGAAAAACTCACTGCTCAGCATGTAGTCGGATGCTTTGCGCTTGTCACAAGAGACAGTGGAGGAAGATACGTCACTTGATATCCAGTGCACCCTCCGGTCTGTTTCTCAGCGCGTAATGGAGGAGGGGGAAGAGGATGAGGAGGAAGAGGAGGAGAATGTCGGCAAGACAGAAAAGGGTACCAGTGCTCAGTCCTTCTTAACTCTTGAGCGTGTATGGGCTGAAGATGAGGACTTGGAGGAGGAGGAGGAAATGGAGAGTCAGGCCAGTGAGGAGAGGGAATTCTTGCGTGTTGGGACTCTGGCGCACATGGCAGACTTCATGTTAGGCTGCATATCCCGTGACCCTCGCGTTAGAAGCATTTTTTCAAACACCAATTACTGGGTGTTCACTCTCCTGGTCCCACGGTACAAGCAGAACCTTTCCACTCTCATCCCTGTAGAGGAAAGGAGTATGAGAGTGAATCAATATCAACAGGCCCTGGTGCACAAGCTGAAACAATCCTTCCCATCTGACGCTGCTAGCGGCAGAGGGCATGGTTCTGTGGGCCAAGTAGGGGGGAGAGGAGGCGAGCAGGCAGCTTGTCCAGCACTGGCAGGGGAATGCTCTCCAAGGCCTTTGCCAGTTTTATGTCACCCTAGCAAGACACTGTCACCTGTCCCCAGTCTAGGAAGAGTAGGGGGGAGCTGTACAGAAAGATGGTGAGGGAGTACCTAGCTGACCATACCAATGTCCGGACCGATCACTCTGCTCCATACAACTACTGGACCCCACACCACAATAGCTTTGCAAAGGGGACACAATTCATCTGTCTCATGTATAGCAATTAATTATAATGCCTATGACCCACAACAAATCAATATAGCACCAAAAACAAACGGGTCAGACCGCACCACATGTTAATATCATGATTAGAGATGAGCGAGCATACTCGTCCGAGCTTGGTGCTCGTTCGAGTACTCGGGTACTCGTAAGTGCTCGCTGCTCAGACGAGTATCTCGCCATGCTCGAGGAAATGGCAACTTCCGCATCGTGCTTTTTTGGCGCCTATAAACTCAGCCAATCACAAGCCAGGAGACTCTGCGGTACACCCAGCATCACGTGGGGCCCTTACATGTCGATATAAGGGGTTGGCTGGCCTGATCAGGTGACCCTGGAATATACTAGTGACTGGCCGCGGTGCTCGGCTCAGATGCTGTCTGGATGTCGTTTGGGATAGAACTGCTGCGTTTCAGGGAGAGTGTTAGGGCCTGCATTTAGTTCTCTGTTAGGCAGGAATCACCCACAAAGAACCCAACAGCCCTTCTAAGAAGACAGCGTGTATGGGCTGAAGAGGAGGACTTGGAGGAGGAGGAGGAAATGGAGAGTCAGGCCAGTGAGGAGAGGGAATTCTTGCGTGTTGGGACTCTGGCGCACATGGCAGACTTCATGTTAGGCTGCCTATCCCGTGACCCTCGCGTTAGAAGAATTTTTTCTAACACCGATTACTGGGTGTTCACTCTCCTGGACCCACGGTACAAGCAGAACCTTTCCACTCTCATCCCTGCAGAGGAAAGGAGTGTGAGAGTGAATAGATATCAACAGGCCCTGGTGCACAAGCTGAAACAATTCGTCCCATCTGACGCCGCTAGTGGCAGAGGGCATGGTTCTGTGGGCCAAGTAGCGGGGGAGAGGATCCGAACAGGCAGTTTGTCCAGCACTGGCAGGGGATCGCTCTCCAAGGCCTTTGCCAGTTTTATGTCACCCCAGCAAGACACTGTCACCTGTCCCCAGTCTAGGTAGAGTAGGGGGGAGCTGTACAGAAGGATGGTGTGGGAGTACCTAGCTGACCATACCAATGTCCGTAGCGATCACTCTGCTCCATACAACTACTGGGTTTCAAAGCTGGACACGTGGCCTGAACTGGCGCTGTACGCCTTGGAGGTGCTGGCCTGCCCTGCCGCTAGCGTGCTGTCAGAGCGGGTATTCAGTGCAGCTGGTGGCGTCATCACCGATAAGCGTACACACCTGTCAACTGACAGCGCTGACAGGCTGACACTTATTAAAATGAACAAAGCCTGGATTTCACCGGAATTCAAATCTCCTTCGGGGGAAAGTAGCTAAAGATTAACATTACTTATATATCCGATTCCTCTTCTCTACTCCTCCTACTCCTCCTCCTCCATGTCGTCTTTGCCTAACGCTGACTAAAAAAAAACGCCATTTTTTAGAGGTCCAACTCGCACTCTTTTACAACAATTTTTCAGGAGGGCCCCCTACAGGCCCTCTCTCCAAACAATTTTTCCGGAGGTCCACCTACAGGCCCTCTCTCCAAACAATTTTTCCGGAGGTCCACCTACAGGCCCTCTCTCCAAACAATTTTTCCGGAGGTCCACCTACAGGCCCTTTCTCCAGTTCCAGTTTCCAGTTTTATTTGCGCAAACTGCATAAATTTCTTTTTGGGATAGGTGTGAAAAATAATATTACCTGCGTATCTATATTGCCCAACATTGGGTACGGTAGCAACAAGAAGAACAAACACATGCTGCCCACAGGGTTCCGCAAATTCCTGGTCCACAATGTCAAGGAGCTCGAGGTTCTGTTGATGAGCAACAAGTCCTTCTGTGCAGAAATCGCCCACAACATCTCCTCAAAGAACCTAAAGACCATTGTGGAGAGAGCGGCACAGCTCGCCATCAAAGTTATGAACCCCAACGCCAGACTGCGCAGCGAAGAGAACGAATAAATATCTCTGTGGTTATTTGTGCTAAATAAAAGTTAAATAAACACAAAAAAAAAATTGATCTGTTCCTGTGCCTGATCCACCCAAGTTGAATCTGTCCCATCATGAGAAAGTCCCCCCAAGGCGTCCTAACTGTAACTTGCTTCACTTTCAACTTCCTCACCCCCCGACACCTGTGTCTCGCCATTGTCCACCACCTCCTCAGACAACACTGGTAAATCCCCACTGTCAGCACACGGAGACAGCAAATGGTCTTGCGAATTGGGGCAGAGAATGTTCTGGGGTTGCACATCAGAGAAGGGGTGACTACGGGGTTCCAGGGAGTACATGACCACATGCAATCTCCATCCAAAAAGTCCTACTGAGGCTCACCACCATGCTTTACACTGCAATCCTAGTACTGAGGCTCAACACCATGCTTTACACTGCAATCTTATTGAAAGACAGACAATCAGGGGTTCACCACCAGGTTGTCAGGCAGCATTTTTAAGTGGGTCACCATTACCGTGTCCCTGAAAATTGCCTTGGGGTCATCACCAGACTATTTTTATGAAAGGCCATGGGGTTCTATACACACAGTGCTGACAGAAGCCCATCAGCCTTTCTAAACACAATTGAATCTGTCCCATCATGAGAAAGTCCCCCCAAGGAGTCTACAATGTAACTTGCTTCACTTTCAACTACCTCACCCCCTGACACCTGTGTCTCGCCATTGTCCACCACTTCCTCAGACAACACTGGTAAATCCCCACTGAGACTGCAAAAGGTCTTGCGAATTGGGGCAGAGAATGTTCTGGGGTAGCACATCAGAGAAGGGGTGACTATGAGGTTCCAGGGAGTACGTGACCACATGCAATCTCCATCTAAAAAGTCATGCCACACTTGATCGAGCTCATAATTGACAATTGTACCGGTTGATGCTAAATTTTTAAGTTGGGGTCCTGCGTCCTCATTCTAACTACATCCGGCTGTTGTCACCACCACACACGCTAGCCCAGGGGGCACTCCTCTGGCTCTTCCAGCTCAACCTCCTTCCCCCCAGCCTGACCCCCCACCTACAGGCCCTCTCTCCAAACAATTTTTTCCGGAGGTCCACCTACAGGCCCTCTCTCCAAACAATTTTTCCGGATAGCTGCCATATACGGTATTAAACTGAGTAGTATACATAGAACACATACCACACTTGATCTATACTGAACGTCACTTTTAAAAATACGTCATTTTCCTCTCTTTGTCTCATTTGTCTGGGTTGCAATTAAGCAGACCAAGTCTGCCTAATCTAATTGTTTCCGTGTAATTGCTCCATACTGCATGTCTTTTTCCTCTCTTTCTCTCTCTCCAAACTATTTTTCCGGATAGGTGCCGTATACGGTATTAAACTCAGAAGAATACATACCGTACCGGTTGATGCTACAGTTTTTCCAATTCCATCCGGCTGTTGTCACCACCACACACGCTAGCCCAGGGGGCACTCCTCTGGCTCTTCCAGCTCAACCTCCTTCCCCCCAGCCTGCCCCCACCTACAGGCCCTTTCTCCAAACAATTTACCCGGATAGGGGACGTATTAGGTATTATACTGATTTTTGTTGGTTCCTCTTTTAATTGGCTCCTGACTTGTGATAGGCAGAGCATGGACATGTCTCCTTAGCTTCAGTAGAAAAGACACTCCCCTGGCCAGAGCAAGCTCTTTTTCCTTTTCCGTCTTCGAAAAATCCATGAAATATATGGTCCCAAGATAGGGGACGTATACGATTTTAAACTGAGAAGAATCGATACCACACATGCCCCACTAGGAGAACATCTATAGAAATGATGAAAAGCCAGTTGATTCATTCATTCAAATCACATGGACGCACGGTGTTTAATTGCCAAATCCAGCGACATTCAAGCTGGGCCAATTTCTTGGACACATTACCACCTCAAATACTCGGAGGAATGCAATCTATACCGCAAACCTTTAAACCTGTAGAATCGCATTCATGATAAAGCTTAAAATGTTTCGCGATTGGTTTCAGGGAAGGCACATCTTCTATTTCACAGGCTGATGTGATATCTCGTACATGTTCCTGAACATGGACCTTCAATTCCTTTGTAGTTAGGCCCACATAGATTTTAGGGCAAGGACATGTGGCATAATACACCACCGCAGTGCTGAAACATGATAGACGATGTAAGATTTTATAGGTTTTTTGACCAGAAGAATCAGAAAAAGTCATAGCCCATACCATGTTCGTGCTGGCTACACATCGGCCACAAGGTGAAAACCCCCACTTTGGTTTACCAATACCAGGAAAAATTGGAGGAATTTGTTTTGTATAAAAACTTTTCACCAATTGGTCCCTCAAGTTCCTAGATCTTCTCGCAACCAACAGGGGTCAGATGACGCATATTTGGCGATAATCGGATGAGCCAAAAGGACCGGCCAAAATGTTTCCAAACAACTCCTCATCTCATTCCATCTAGAATGATAATTGGTAATAAATCTCACTTTCATATCCGAGGATTTGGATTTGGTGGAATACAATAAATCTGACCGTGAACTTGATTTAGTTCTCTTATAAGCATCCTTTATAGAGCGCTGGCTGTATCCGCAATTAAGGAGTTGTTGTTTTAAATCCTCTGCCTGGACTTCAAAGGAATCCTCTAATGAGCAGATCCTACGAGCCCAAAGAAATTGTCCAATCGGTATAGCTTTAATCATTGATGATGGATGAGAAGAAGAAGCATGCAAATAGGAATTCACCGCAGTAGGTTTTCTATGTATCCTTGTTTGAATGGAGCCATTTTCCCCCCTGGAGAGCAATACATCCAAAAAATCAATATTATGTCAACTTAATATTAAGACTATTGGAATTCAACAGTTCAAAGAAATCACGCAAATCTTGAATGCTTCCCTGCCAGATCAGAAACACGTCATCGATGTACCGCGCCCAAAAAATGTCGCAGTCCATCAATGCGTGTCAATCCGACAGGAAAAGGTCCCTCTCCCACAGCCCCAGGAACAGATTTGCATATGAGGGCGCAAATGGCGCCCCCATAGAAGTCCCCTGGAGCTGCAGGTAGAAGGACCCATCAAAAATAAATAATTATGCATGAGAGCAAATCGTAAAAGCTCAATCAAGAATTGTCTCTTAGACGGATCACTGTTCTCGCTCTCCAGAAAGAATTCAACCGCCCTAATACCATCAAAGTGTCTTATACTCGTGTAAAGTGACTCAATGTCACATGTCACAAACAGCATGTCTTCTTCTAGATGGATACCATCAATCCTCCGAATAAAATCAGTGGTATCTTGAATATATGAGGGTAGGTTCACGACCATACCCTTGAGCTGCGAATCCAAATATCTCCCCACATTTTCCATCAAACTACCAGAGCCAGAAATAATAGGCCTACCTGGGGGTATAGTTGCATTTTTGTGAATCTTCGGCAGCAGATACAAAGTTGGTATTGTTGGTTCTTTGACAACTAGCGCCTCATGTAAAGACTTAGAGATGACACCATCCTCCAGTGCTTTGTCCAAAATAGTCAGCATGGCTCCTCGCAATGAGTGCAAGGGATTATATGTTAATTTTTTATAGCAATCCCTATCTTTCAATTGCCTATATGCCTCTTTCTCATACATAGAGGTAGGCCATATAACTATGTTGCCTCCCTTGTCAGAGGGTTTAAAAACCACATCTGACAATTGTGATAATTTTTTGAGGCTCTGACGTTGTGCTGTAGATAAATTATCCCTGGGAATTGCACGTGGGATACTCTCAAATTCCTTAATTACTAGCCTCACAAAAAGATCGATAGCAGGACACAGTGATAACGGTGGGAACTTCTGCGACTTACGTTTTAAGACCGATGGAATCTCATCGGTCATCGCCTCTTCATTTTCTAATAGGAGTTCTTCCAAAGTCTGTATTGCTTCCTGTTCCTCACCCGTTGTAAAAAATATCATCTGTGCTCTCTTCTTTGTGATGCCATTTCTTGAATAAAAGTGATCGAGTGAAAAGGTGTAGGTCTTTTACCGCTGTAAAATGGTCAAAAGAGGCACATGGAGAAAAAGTAAAACCCTTTTCCAGAACTGAGGTGCTGGCCTGCCCTGCCGCTAGCGTGTTGTCAGAGCGGGTATTCAGTGCAGCTGGTGGCATCATCACCGATAAGCGTACACGCCTGTCAACTGACAGCGCTGACAGCGCTGACAGGCTGACGCTTATTAAAATGAACAAAGCCTGGATTTCACCGGAATTCAAATCTCCTCCTGGGGAAAGCAGCTAAAGATTAACATTACTTATGTATCCGATTCCTCTTCTCTACTCCTCCTCCTCCTCCTTGTCGTCTTTGCCTAACGCTGACCAAAAAACGCCATTTTTTAGAGGTCCAACTGGCACTCTTTTACCACAATTTTTCCGGAGGTCCACCTACAGGCCCTCTCTCTAAATAATTTTTCTGGAGGTCCACCTACAGGCCCTCTCTTCAAACAATTTTTCCGGAGGTCCACCTACAGGCCCTCTCTCCAAACAATTTTTCCGGAGGTCCACCTACAGGCCCTCTCTCTAAATAATTTTTCTGGAGGTCCACCTACAGGCCCTCTCTCCAAACAATTTTTCCGCAGTGTCAACTACAGACAGTGTAAAACAATGTTTCTGGAGCGTCAAACAGACAGTCCAAAACAATTTTTCAGGAGGCGCAAGTACCGACATTTAAAAAAAAAAATTTTTTGCTGAGGGTAGACTTTATGTACTCCGAAAAGAAAAAAAATTTTGGAGGCTCAACAAAAGCCATTTCACTGCATTCTCAGTCGGACAAAGTCATTGGTGGTGTAACCGCCATGCTGTGTCAGGCTAAATTTTTGGGTGCTGTCACCGCCGCCATACAGGGCCACGAAAAATGTTTATGTGGTTCGCCTGCTCCCGCAGTGTCACTCGCTCACTCTGTTGTCACCACCATAGTGGTTTGCACTATAGCAGCCCAAGTCTGCACATTCCCCTTTTTATCTCCAAGTGATCTATACTGCACGTCACGTAAAAAAAATAGGTTCTTTTGCTCTCAGTGATACAAATCCATTTCATAAAATCCTTTCTTTCTCTTTAACTGATCTATACTGAACGTCACTATTAAAAATACGTCTTTTTCCGCTCTTTCTCTCTCTCCAAACTATTTTTCCGGATAGGTGCCGTATACAGTATTAAACTGAGAAGAATACATACAACACATGCCCCACTTGATCAATTCATAGTTGACAACCGTACCGGTTGATGCTAAATTTTTAAGTTGGGGTCCTGCGTCGTCACTCGAACTCCATCCGGCTGTTGTCACCACCACACACGCTAGCCCAGGGGGCACTCCTCTGGCTCTTCCAGCTCAACCTCCTTCCCCCCAGCCTGCCCCCACCTACAGGCCCTCTCTCCAAACAATTTACCCGGATAGGGGATGTATTAGATATTGTACTGATTTTTTTTGGTTCCTCTTTTAATTGGCTCCTGACCTGTGATAGGCAGAGCATGGACACGTCCCCTAGCTGCAGTAGAAAAGACACTCCCCTGGCCAGAGCAAGCTCTTTTTCCTTTTCCGTGTTTGAAAATTCCATGAACTATATGGTCCCAAGATAGGGGACATATACGATTTTAAACTGAGAAGAATCGATACCACACATGCCCCACTAGGAGAACATCTATAGAAATGATGAAAAGCCAGTTGATTCATTCATTCAAATCACATGGACGCACGGTGTTTAATTGCCAAATCCAGCGACATTCAAGCTGGGCCAATTTCTTGGACACATTACCACCTTGAATTGAAGAATTGATACCACACATGCCCCACTAATTCAAGCTCAATGTTGACAGCCTTACCAGTTGATGCCAAATTTTTAAGTGGGGGTTCCACCACTACCAGCCTAACCACCACCAGCATGCGCAGGTATACGAGTGCTAAACACTATGGAACCAAGGCCATCCATTCCCCTCCTGCGGGTCCCACCACTGCTCCTTCCCCTGTGTCACTCACTGCCTCTGTGAGTCAACCCCCAGCCCAGGACCCCGGCACGAGCGCCTCCCACCGGAAAACCACCCCTTCTCCTCCATGATCCTCCACGCTGTCCACCAATGTGTCCCTGTGCAACGTTCAGCTGTCATTACAGCAGACGTTGGAGCGCAAGCAGAAAAAAGTTCAGCCCACCTACATGCACAAGCCCGCAACGTCCACATACAGTGCCTACAAGTAGTATTCAACCCCCTGCAGATTTAGCTGGTTTGATAAGATGCAAATAAGTTAGAGCCTTCAAACTTCAAACAAGAGCAGGATTTATTAACAGATGCATAAATCTTACAAACCAAAAAGTTATGTTGCTCAGTTAAATTTTAATAAATTTTAAACATAAAAGTGTGGGTCAATTATTATTCAACCCCTCAAACCACCAGAATTCTGTTTGGTTCCCCTGAAGTATTAAGAAGTAGTTCAGGCACAAAGAACAATGAGCTTCACATGTTTGGATTAATTATCTGTTTTTCCAGCCTTTTCTGACTATTTAAGACCCTCCCCAAACTTGTGAACAGCACTCATACATGGTCAACATGGGAAAGACAAAGGAGCATTCCAAGGCCATCAGAGACAAGATCGTGGAGGGTCACAAGGCTGGCAAGGGGTACAAAACCCTTTCCAAGGAGTTTGGTCTACCTGTCTCCACTGTTGGGAGCCTCATCCGGAAGTGGAAGGTTTATGGAACTACTGTTAGCCTTCCACGGCCTGGACAGCCTTTGAAAGTTTCCTCCCGTGCCGAGGCCAGGCTTGTCCGAAGAGTCAAGGCTAACCCGAGGACAACAAGGAAGGAGCTCCGGGAAGATCTCATGGCAGTGGGGACATTGGTTTCAGTTAATACCATAAGTAACGTACTCCACAGCAATGGTCTCCGTTCCAGACGAGCCCGTAAGGTACCTTTACTTTCAAAGCGTCATGTCAAGGCTCGTTTACAGTTTGCTCATGATCACTTGGAGGACTCTGAGACAGACTGGTTCAAGGTTCTCTGGTCTGATGAGACCAAGATCGAGATCTTTGGTGCCAACCACACACATGACGTTTGGAGACTGGATGGCACTGCATACGACCCCAAGAATACCATCCCTACAGTCAAGCATGGTGGTGGCAGCATCATGCTGTGGGGCTGCTTCTCAGCCAAGGGGCCTGGCCATCTGGTCCGCATCCATGGGAAGATGGATAGCACGGCCTACCTGGAGATTTTGGCCAAGAACCTCCACTCCTCCATCAAGGATCTTAAGATGGGTCGTCATTTCATCTTCCAACAAGACAACGACCCAAAGCACACAGCCAAGAAAACCAAGGCCTGGTTCAAGAGGGAAAAAATCAAGGTGTTTCAGTGGCCTAGTCAGTCTCCTGACCTTAACCCAATTGAAAACTTGTGGAAGGAGCTCAAGATTAAAGTCCACATGAGACACCCAAAGAACCTAGATAACTTGGAGAAGATCTGCATGGAGGAGTGGGCCAAGATAACTCCAGAGACCTGTGCCGGCCTGATCAGGTCTTATAAAAGACGATTATTAGCTGTAATTGCAAACAAGGGTTATTCCACAAAATATTAAACCTAGGGGTTGAATAATAATTGACCCACACTTTTATGTTTAAAATTTATTAAAATTTAACTGAGCAACATAACTTTTTGGTTTGTAAGATTTATGCATCTGTTAATAAATCCTGCTCTTGTTTGAAGTTTGAAGGCTCTAACTTATTTGCATCTTATCAAACCAGCTAAATCTGCAGGGGGTTGAATACTACTTGTAGGCACTGTACTGGGCCACGCTAAATTTTTAATGTGCTCTACCTGCTACCGTCGTGTAGCTCGGTCACTCTGACTGAGTCTGACCCTGGGGCCGCTCATGTACTGCCCACTTGGAGGATTGCGGGGCCTACCTCGGTCACGGTTTCACAGACTTACTATGCCTCTTCCTCCAACCCCTCCTCCTTCGAATTACCATCCGTGCTTCACCTCCTGCTACCTCAGTCTAACTCGGTCACTCAGTTGTCACCTTCATGCTGCGTCAGGCTAAATTTTTGGGTGGCTCACCTGCTACCTCATCTAACTTGGTCACTTGTTGGTGTCACCGCCATGCTGTGTCAGGCTTATGCCTGCATCGTGTGGCTGGGGATAGGAGAGCAGTGCCAGCATGGGCATGGGTGATGGACCTTCATTGTACCTAGTTGGGTGCTTCCCTTACATGTGATGGGCATGTGCCTCATCTTTCTTGGTCTGGGTGAGCACAATTGCCATGAGGGTAACCACCAGGCTGTTGCCTGAGAATTTGGGGTAATGGTGGGATTAGGCAGCCTCAGAGGCATCCATGCGTGCTGCCCATGCTGTTTCCTGTCAATTTCCGTAGTGTTTCCATCATTTTCTGATGTTTTCACCCAGCCTTTCCTAGGCAGAGCCTTGGTCCCCTGCAAGAATGCTCGAGTCTCCCATTGACTTCAATGGGGTTCGTTATTCGAAACGAGCACCCGAGCATCGGGAAAAGTTTGTCTCGGATAACGAGCACCCGAGCATTTTAGTGCTCGCTCATTTCTAGGTAAGACAATGATAATGTGAACACACCGAAATCCATTCTCAAACACAAAGGTGAAAAATCAATGAAGAAAAAATGGAAGTCAGCTTTAGCTCTACAGAGCCAGACACATCTTAAAGTTATTTTAAGACTATAGACACAAGCAACAAGACTATATACATAAGAAAACTCCAGAAGAAAAACACCAGGAGAGCAGGACGCCACTACAGGAGGAACAGAAGCATCGATGAAGACCCGTTCACAGGTACAGGAGAGACACTAGTACTTAATATATCCTCAAAAACTTTGAGTACTTTACAAATGAACATTTTACAAAAGGGTTTATCTTTCAGCCCAACATGCGGGCTTGATACTTTTGCCCTGGATATGGACTTACAGAGGTTTCTCCGTAATGTACGCCTGAAGGCACAATTTTCTACCTTTGCACAAATGTCCAATATTGATGAGATAGTGGCAAGTAATAAATTGACTTTAAAACAATTTGGTTTGAGAACAAAAAGTACATATATGCCACCTAAATCTCACCATCCTGTTGAGACATTTGTCCAGTTGGTAAATAGAGATGTACAAGATTTGTTTGACTCTATGCGGGTGGATAGATTACATATAAAAAGCAATTTAACCAATGAGGAAAAAGTGGCCTTAAACAGCCTCATGGAAGACACATCTGTGGTTTTCAAACCCGCAGATAAAGGGGGAGCCCTTGTGATATTAGATAAAAAATACTATGTAGAAGAAATTCTACAACTTGCAGACACCACTACCTACATTCCATTAAACACGGACCCAGTATGGCAAATCAAACATCAATTAGAAAATATTATTGGTGAACATGATAAAATAATTGATAATAAACTAGCAGAATTCCTGATCAACCAGCATCCAGTGACCCCTGTTTTCTACACACTACCCAAAATCCATAAAAATATGCAATATCTTCCTGGCCGCCCAATTGTTGCATCAGTTGATTCTATCCTATCCCCTCCAGCTATTTTGCTTGAAAAAATATTAACATCTTTAACAAAAAAGTCACGTTCCTTTTTACTGGACACGGCATTTTTTAGAAGAAATTAAAACTATCAATGTAATACATGAATGTATACTTGTCACTCTGGATGTATGTAGTCTGTACACATCAATAGAACACTCCAAGGGTGTCCAGGCCACAAAATGGATGTTGGACCAGAGTATTTATAGTGAAGAGGAGAAAACCTTTTTCCTAAAATTACTCACATTAGTACTAGAAAAAAATTATTTCCTCTTTCAAGATACATACTACCAGCAGCAACGCGGGACCGCGATGGGCGCGAATGTCGCACCGCCATACGCAAATAGCTATATGACATGGTTTGAGGAGAAATACATATATAACAATGACCTCTTTCAAAATTATTGTATTTTTGGCGTCGCTTTATCGACGATATATTTTGCGTATGGCGGTGTGACATTGATACCCTGATGTCCTTTGTGTTCTATCTTAATTCCATCTGGAAAGAATTACAGTTTACCCTGAACCATTCATTGGACAGAATCAATTTTTTGGACACATGGGTCATCAAAAATGCGGACAACACATTAAACACTGACCTGTATGTGAAGTCCACAGACAGGAATAGTCTCTTGATATATAGCAGCAATCATCCTAATAATACCAAAACATCTCTTCCCTATTCACAATTTCAAAGGATTAGAAAAATTGTGTCAAATCCAGAACAACAAAAAGTAAGATTAGATGAGATGACAAATAAATTCCGACAAAGAGGTTATCCAACCACGGTCTTGGAAGAACAAAGAACACGCACTACCACCACCACAAAGAGAACAAAAAAACTAACAGACTCCCATTTGTTACCAAATATCACCCTTTTATCAACAAAGTAAGACATATTCTTTATAAACACTGGAACATACTATCCAAATCCTATCCACATACTGAAGAATTAAACAACCACCCATTGATATGCTATAAAAGAAACACAAATATCAGAGATAGAATAGTGAGAGCGGATATAGGAAGCAACAAAAGAACATTCAAACAGACATTAATCACTGGAAAAGGAGGAACATTCCCCTGCTTGAATTGTATACAGTGTTCAAGTGTAATAAGAGGACAATATTTTTCCCATCCTCACACAGGCGAACAATACCCAGTACGTGGATATTTCACCTGTGACAGTACCTACATCATCTATGTTCTGAAATGCCCATGTGGGCTTCTCTATGTAGGTGAAACCTCCATGCGCATGAAAGATCGATTTAGCAAACATAAATCACAATACGCACCAAAATTCTACTATTACCTATACCTTTTCATTTCCATCAAAAGAAACACAATATATCCCAGCTATGCTTTCAAATAATCGAACATGTACCACAACCACGGAGGGGAGGGAACAGAAATCAGCTACTGCTCAAAAGAGAGGCTTACTGGATTCATACTTTAAAGACAGTAGAACCTTGGGGTCTCAACAGAGAATATGAAATAAATAGTCTTCTATGACTGTCTGCTGGAATATATGTCTAATAAATTTCTTTTATATCTTCTTCTACAGAAATAAAGACAGTTTTCTTATAGAACAAGAGAATAATACCTTATTAACAGGGTGAACAACCGTGAAGTACTAGTGAGTTAGTAAAAGAATACCATAGCAAAGCTACCTAAGTCATTATTAACATTGATTAATGGATATTATGATACATCCATGATTGTATATATTATTTGAGTATATAACCTAACAATCAGCGTTGTTTGCACCATCCTACTTGTTTGTTTACTTGTAACTATGGCAATGTGACATCACGCCCGACTTGGCGGGCTATTTAAACCTTGAGACATGTGATTCTGTAAATGTCTGAGGAAGGCTAATATAGCCAAAACGCGTCACACTAATGTATATATGTGACAATAAAAGCATCTAGAAAAACTAAAAGCGAAGTGCCGGTCTGATTGAATACTGATATAGACACAAGCAGTCATAGTACTTATAGAGAAACAGTGGGAAAAAAATCACCAGCAAGGTGCAAAAAACTACACACAGCTGGAAGAAAACACCGAAAGAAAACCAAGATATCCAAAGAGGAGGCCCAGATAATACATTTACCTGAACGGAAATCAAACATAATAAATCTTTCATCTATAGTCCTCACTCAGGATCAATTAACTATATTATCCAAAGGTCGAAATTTTGTACCAGATCTGCACTTCGATTTATATTCCACCTTACTGGATATTAAAAAACTTATATGCCTGATTACAGTCAAGAAACATTTTTTCATAATGATTTGACCACCTGTAAGGAAGAAAATAATTAAAAAAGCAAAGAAAACTATTCTAATATAACTAATGTTTTTTGGGAACTTAGTTTTCAAGTGCAACTGACTACACAAAACTTGTATGAATTAACCCTTTCAGTACCGGGCCACTTTTCACCTCAAATCCCAGGCCGTTTTTTGCAAATCTGACATGTGTCACTTTATGTGGTAATAACTTTGGAACGCTTTTACTTTTCCAGGCCATTTTGAGATTTTCTAGTCACACATGGTGCTTCATGACAGTAATAAATTTGAGGCAAAATATTTCATTTTTATTTAAGAAAAATGCCAAATTTACCAAAAATTTGGAAAAATTTGAAAGTTTCCAAATTACAATTTCTCTAATTTCAAAATACATAGTAATACCTCCAAAAATAGTTATTATTTTACATTCCCCATATGTCTACTTTATGTTTGGATCATTTTAAAAATTACATTTTATTTTTTTGGGACGTTATAAGGCTTCTAAGTTTAGAATCAAATCTTAAAATTTTAAGAAGATTTCCAAAACCCATTTTTTTTATGGACCAGTTCAGTTATGAAGTCACTTTGTGGGGCTTATATAGTGGAAACTCCCCATAAACCACCCCATTTTAGAAACTACACCCCTCAAGCTATTCAAAACTGATTTTACTAACTTTTTTAACCCTTTATGTGTTCCATGAAAATTGATGGAAAATTGGAATAAAATTTCAAAATTTAATTTTTTTCCAGATTTTAAATTTTAATCCATTTTTCTTTGAAACATAACAAGGAATAACAGCAAAACAGAATTCAAAAACTATTACCCCAATTCTGGAGTTTTTAGAAATACCCCATATGTGCGCAAAAACTAATGTATGGGGGCACAGCAGGCTTCACAGTGGAAGGAGCACCATATGGCTTATGGATAGCGGAATTAGCTGGAATAATAATTGGGAGCTATGTCGCACATGAACACCTCCTGAGCTGGCCCTACTGTGGAAAACCCCCAAAAGTGACCACATTTTGGAAAGAGCACCCCTTAGGGAATCTTTCAAGGTGTGTGGTGAGCACTTTGAGCTCAATGGTTTTTGCTAGAATTAGGATTCACGCGGAAGTGAAAATGAAAAATTGCAATTTTTCGACAATTTTTTGACACCCACATTTTTCACTTTCACAAAGGGTAACGGGACAAAATGCACCCCACATTTTGATCACCATTTCCCCCCTAATACGGCAACACCCCATATGTGCTCGTAGCCCAATGTACTGGCGCACAGCAGGCTTCACAGTGGAAGGAGCACCATATGGCTTTTGGAGAGCGAAATTAGCTGGAATAATAATTGGGAGCTATGTCGTACATGAAGACCCCCTGAGCTGGCCCTACAGTGGAAAACCCCCAAAAGTGACCCCATTTTGGAAAGAGCACCCATTAAGGAATCTTTCAAGGTGTGTGGTGAGCACTTTGAGCTCAATGGTTTTTCCTAAAATTAGGATTCACGCGGAAGCGAAAATGAAAAATTGCAATTTTTTGACAAAAAAAGTTGCTATACACCCACATTTTTCACTTTCACAAAGGGTAACCAGACAAAATGCACCCACATTTTTATCACCATTTCCCCCCGAATATGGCAACACCCCATATGTGCTCGTAGCCCAATGTACTGGCGCACAGCAGGCTTCACAGTGGAAGGAGCACCATATGGCTTTTGGAGAGCGAAATTAGCTGGAATAATAATTGGGAGCTATGTCACACATGAAGACCCCCTGAGCTGGCCCTACAGTGGAAAACCCCCAAAAGTGACCCCATTTTGGAAAGAGCACCCCGTACGAACATTTTAAGTGGTAGAAAGGCTACTTTTTCACAAACTGGGGTCTCACAGAATTCAGAAACACTTGTAAAAGCTTTTCAAAGCACACATTTGTGAAAATGAAAACTTACAAGCAGACCCCAATTTTTCAGATTCACAAGGGGTTAAAGGAGAAAATGCACCCCAATACATGTTCCCCATTTTTCTCCTATTAAAACAACACCGCATTTGTGCTTGTAGCCTGCTGTATGGGCGCACAGCAGTCCCCTAGAGGAAAACAGCAAATTATGGATTTTGCAGGCCAGAATTAACAGACATGGTTTTTTATTAGTGCCATGTCTCATTTAAAAATTTCCTGAGGTCCCCAGAAATTAAAAACCCAAGAAGCGACTCCATTTTGGAAAGAGCACCCCTGCACGAACATTTTGAGTGGTAGAAAGGGTCCTTTTTTACAAACTGGGGTCTCACAGAAGGCAGAAATGCAAGTAACAGCATTTCAAAGCACACATTTGTGAAAATGAAAAATTACAAGCAGACCCCAATTTTTAAGATTCACAAGGGGTTAAAGGAAAAAATGCACCCAATGCATGTTCCCCATTTTTTCCCAATTGAAACAACACCCCATGTGTGCTTGTAGCCCGCTGTATGGGCGCACAGCAGGCCACCAGAGGCAAACTGCAAAATGTGTTTTTTGCAGGCTAAATTTAACAGACATGTTTTTTTTTATTGCCATGTCGCTTTTAAAAATTTCCTGAGGTCCCCAACAACTAAAAACCCCAAGAATTTACCCCATTTTGGAAAGAGCACCCCCGCACGGACATTTTAAGTGGTAGAAAGGGTACTTTTTCACAAACTGGGGTCTCACAGAAATGAATATGTAGTGATGGTGAAAAGTGGATATGTAAGCTACAGAGACTAAATGTGAGTTATAAAGTGAAAAAAATTCAGGGTACATCAGGGATGAAACTACTCCATGGATTGGTGGTAGATTCTGAAACAATCCTTGATGCACAGGCCAGGTTTCTCAGGGCAGATTTTGCAGTGGTGTATAGTGTCCTTCCTATTACCCCTTTTGGAACACACCCTGCATCGCTTTTGGGTCCTTCCCTTCCTATCTGTTTGGGGGACCTCACCAGGGAAATTTTGCCCTGCTACAACCCGGGCACCGTAACTTGCAGAAGTACTGGGGGCCTCTTCTGCTTGACTTGGACGAATTAGGGTCTTTATCACCACCTCTTGAAATTGTAGGAATGATCTTGTCTGGCCTGTAGATCTAAATAGCACGAATGCATTGTACAGCGCCACCTGTACGAGGTGCATGGCCAGCTTTTTGTACCACACTTTGGTTTTTCGTGTGGCATTGTAGGGCTTCAGAACTTGATCTGAAAGATCAACTCCTCCCATGCTCTTGTTGTAGGCCAGGATGCAGTCTGGTTTGGGGACAGTGGTAGTGGTACCACGTTCACGGGCAGGGGAGCAGGTGATGGGGTGAATACTGGTCAGTACAAGGACATCCCTCTTGTCCTTGTACTTAACCGTCAATATGTTCTGATTGAGGAGAGCATGGCTTTCTCCTTTTTGTAGCGGTTGCCCTACCAGGGATCTTGGGAGGCCTCTCTGATTTTTGCGTATTGTGCTGCACGCCACAGTACGTCTGGAAGCAAGGGATTGGAAGAGTGGTACACTTGTGTAGTAATTATCCACATATAGATGGTAACCCTTATCTAGCAGTGGGTGCAGCAAGTCCCACACAATCTTCCCACTAACTCCTAGGCGGGGGGGGCATTCTGGGGGTTCAATTCGGGTGTCCCTCCCTTCATAAACCCGGAACTTGTGAGTGTACCAAGAGCTACTCTCACAGAGTTTATACATTTTTATGCCATACCTTGCCTGCTTGCTGGGCAGGTACTGGCAGAATGCTACCCTCCCTTTCAAAAGCAATAGGGTTTTGTCTAAGCAGATATTTTGATCGGGGGTGTACACTTCTGAAAACTTTGTATTGAAGTGTTCAAGGATGGGTATAATTTTGTACAAACGGTCATATGCGGGGTCATTCTGGAGTGGGCATTGTGCATTATCGTTGTAATGCAAAAATTTTAGTAATGTTTGGAAGCGATTCCGGGCCATGGTTTGACTGAAAATTGGAGTGTGGTACAAGGCATCCCCACTCCAATACTGTTCTATTTCTGTTTTTTTACAAGCCCCATGTGCAGCACAAGTCCGCAAAAGATCGTCATCTCTGCAGCATTGACTGGGGTCCAACCTTGGGGTCTAGCGTATGGGGTTGTGGGGTTCTGGGAGATATATTGCTGGGCGTACAAATTTGTTTGGGTTACCATCAAATTTATTAAATCATCAGAGAAAAAGATTTTGAAAAAATCAATTTCTGTGAACCCTGCACAGTCTTCCTAAATTCCGGGTCTGGCCTCAAAATCCGGAATTTGGGGCTGATAATTCTCAGGGGGTGGGGTCCATAAGGGTTCACTTTGGGGGCTGCCTCAGCTGTCGTTCTGGGGCACCTCCTAGAGGGTCCCTCATCAGCAGATGATGACGATGATGAGGGGGTGGAGGAGTAGAGGAAAGTGGCGTCCTCTTCTCCTTCAGTGACCGACTCAGTATCAGAGGCAAGGATGGCGTATGCCTCTTCTGCCGAGTACACTTGTTGGGATGAATTGGACATTTTTGTTTTTTTGGGGTGTGATGGGTGAAACGTGTAAAACTTTATTTAGTGTGAGGGGTGTGTATTTAGTGGGTTTACACATAAAGGTGTTTTTTACAGTATTTACTTAGATAGAAAAAAAAAGGGGGGGAATAAAAAAAAAAAAGTATTTTCAGTAATAAAAGTCTAAGTTAAAAAAAAAAAGGATTTACCACACAAAAAAAAAGAGCAGACGCGATCAGTAATGGACTACTGATCGGTGCTCAGTGCTTGCAAAATGCACGTTCGCAGATGGTGCGTTCGTACAAATTCCTAGACTGACACGAACTAAAATGTAACTACCATTAACTGTGATTTTTTTTTCACACAAGTAAAAAAAAAAAAACCCAAAAATATGCAGATGCTGCTTTTACAGCACGCACACAGATGGTGTGTGAGTGCAGAAACTGTAGTGAAAAAATTCACTACAGTCCTCTGCAAACAGCACGTACGCAGATACAGTGCGTACGTGCAAAAACCTACACTGACACTAACTGAAATGTGTATATATATATATATATATATATATATATATATATATACTAGCAGAAAGACCCGGCTTCGCCTGGGTATATTTCATCTATTTATTTAATGTTTCTGTGTGTCATTGCAGAGAGAAAGTCAATGCAGCTGACAGAAATAGATTTTTACCTTCATTTTTTCATTCCCTATTGGCCGCGGAGTGGGAGGGGGCGTGGTTTAATGGGACACGGGGGGGGGGGGTTAAGTCCTTCATTTCAGGGTGGCCTGAATTATAGATTCACTGAAAAAATGCACTAAAACAGTAGATGCAAACAATATATGGACTAAGCCCTCACTCTATAGATAAAATCTGAGACTCTTAGCCAATACATTTTGATCAAAACACATCTGTGCCCACCTACCCAGCGCCACGGTGGTCTCAGTCCAGGCAGGTCCTACGCTAAACCTTCCTATGCGGTTGTGCATCTATGTTTAGGTGCGCAGACCCTGCACATATAGTGTGCTGCTCCTAGTTACCTCTGTGTGCATCAGCAACCAATGAGAGGAGGAGCACACACACCTATATGTACCACCTTAATCAAGGTCGCCTCTTAGATAGGTGGGGCAAAAGTGCACATGAATGCTACTCCCCTGGTTTTAGGAGCGCATTCACACCAGAAGGTGCTACACCTTCCAGAGACAAAAAATATTTACGGAAAACAGATACAAACATCCTGCACCATGTGATAGTAGAATGTGCGGATGTACAAGGCTAAATTTAGAGATTCACTGAAAAAATGCACTAAAACAGTAGATGCAAACAATATATGGACTAAGCCCTCACTCTATAGATAAAATCTGAGACTCTTAGCCAATACATTTTGATCAAAACACATCTGTGCCCACCTACCCAGCGCCACGGTGGTCTCAGTCCAGGCAGGTCCTACGCTAAACCTTCCTATGCGGTTGTGCATCTATGTTTAGGTGCGCAGACCCTGCACATATAGTGTGCTGCTCCTAGTTACCTCTGTGTGCATCAGCAACCAATGAGAGGAGGAGCACACACACCTATATGTACCACCTTAATCAAGGTCGCCTCTTAGATAGGTGGGGCAAAAGTGCACATGAATGCTACTCCCCTGGTTTTAGGAGCGCATTCACACCAGAAGGTGCTACACCTTCCAGAGACAAAAAATATTTACGGAAAACAGATACAAACATCCTGCACCATGTGATAGTAGAATGTGCGGATGTACAAGGCTAAATTTAGAGATTCACTGAAAAAATGCACTAAAACAGTAGATGCAAACAATATATGGACTAAGCCCTCACTCTATAGATAAAATCTGAGACTCTTAGCCAATACATTTTGATCAAAACACATCTGTGCCCACCTACCCAGACCACCGTGGCGCTGGGTAGGTGGGCACAGATGTGTTTTGATCAAAATGTATTGGCTAAGAGTCTCAGATTTTATCTATAGAGTGAGGGCTTAGTCCATATATTGTTTGCATCTACTGTTTTAGTGCATTTTTTCAGTGAATCTCTAAATTTAGCCTTGTACATCCGCACATTCTACTATCACATGGTGCAGGATGTTTGTATCTGTTTTCCGTAAATATGGCCTGAATTATAGGTTAATGCCATGGTAATTTGAGGAAACACAATGGGTAGCAGTGGAAGAAAACATTGCTTTGCACGGGTATATTTAATCTATTTCATTTAATGTTTCTGTGTGTCGTTGCAGAGAGAAAGTCATCCTCTCTCCCATCCCTGCAGCTGACAGATGTTGATTTTTACCTTCAATTGTTCAATCTCCATTGGCTGCGGAGTGGGAGGGGTCATGGCCTGACTGAGTCGGGGGCGTGACGTTGCAAGACCTGGGGCGGGGTTTTAAGTCCTTCTTTTGATGGTGGCCAGAATTACAGGTCGATGCCATGGTAATTTATGAGGACACGCCATGGGTAACAGTGGAAGAAAACATTGCTTTGCACGGGTATATTTAATCTATTTCATTTAATGTTTCTGTATGTTGTTGCAGAAAGAAATCCAACTTCCCTCCCACCCCTGCAGCTGACAGAAGTTGATTTTTACCTTCATTTTTTCAATCCCCGTTGGCTGCGGAGTGGGAGGGGCGTGGCCTGACAGAGTCGGAGCGTGGTTTCCCGAGATCTGGGGCGGGGGTCAGAGTGGCATGAATTACAGGTCGATGACATGGTAATTTATGGGGACCCGCAATGGGTAGCAGTGGAAAAAAACATCTTTTATTAGTACTGAATGGTCGTAGTCTAAAATTAGTCAATTTCATCTACGATTTTTGTGTGTCGTTGCAGAGAGAAATTCACCCTCCCACCCCTGCAGCTGATTTTTTTCAATCCCCGTTGCCTGCGGAGTGGGAGGGGGCGTGGCCTGACAGAGTTGGGGGTGTGGATTATCAAGATGCTTCGAACGGTTTGTAGTATGAAATTAGTCTATTTCATCTAAAATTTTGTGTGTCATTGCAGAGAGAAATTCACCCTCCCACCCCTGCAGCTGACAGAAGTTTATTTTTCCCTTCATTCTTTCAATCCCTGTTGGCTGCGGAGTGGGAGGGGGCATGACCTGACAGAGTTGGGGGTGTGGCTTAGCAAAGCACTTCGCATAGGTGATTTAATCTATTTCATTTAATGTTTCTGTGTGTCGTTGCAGAATGGCTGCAGAGTGGGAGGGGGCGTGGTCTGACAGAGTTGGGGGCGTGACTTAGCAAGACGATTCGAACAGTTGTAGTCTATAATTAGTCTATTTTATCTAAAATTTTTGTGTGTCGTTGCAGAGAGAAATTCACCCTCCCACCCCTGCAGCAAACAGAAGTTTATTTTTACCTTTATTTTTTCAATCCCCGTTGGCTGCAGAGTGGGAGGTGGCGTAACCTGACAGTCGGGGGCGTGGATTAGCAAGACGCTTCACATGGGTGTATTTAATCTATTTCATTTAATGTTTCTGTGTGTCGTTGCAGAAAGAAAGTCAACCTCCCACCCATCCCTGCAGCTGACAGAAGTTGATTTTTACCTTTATTTTTTCAATCCCTGTTGGCTGCGGAGTGGGAGGGGGCGTGGACTTACAGAGTCGGGGCGTGGCTTAGCAAAGCGCTTTGCATAGGTGCATTTAATCTATTTCATTTAATGTTTCTGTGTGTCGTTGCAGAATGGCTGCGGAGTGAGAGGGGGCGTGACCTGACAGAGACGGGGCGTGGTTTAGCAAAAGGCTTCGAACAGTTGTAGTCTATAATTAGTCTATTTCATCTAAAATTTTTGTGTGTCGTTGCAGAGAGAAATTCACCCTCCCACCCCTGCAGCAAACAGAAGTTTATTTTTACCTTCATTTTTTCAATTCCCATTGGCTGCGGAGTGGGAGGGGGCGTGACCTGACAGAGTCGGGGGCGTGGATTAGCAAGACGCTTCGCATGGGTGTATTTAATCTATTTTATTTAATGTTTGTGTGTGTTGTTGCAGAAAGAAAGTCAACCTCCCACCCATCCCTGCAGCTGACAGAAGTTGATTTTTTACCTTTATTTTTTCAATCTCTGTTGGCTGCGGAGTGAAAGGGTGTGTGGCCTGACAGAGTTGGGGGTGTGGCTTAGTGAGACCTTGGGCGGGGGTTTTAAGTACTTCTTTTAGGGTGGCCTGAATTAAAGGTCAATACCATGCTTATTTATGAGCCCACGCAATAGTCAGCAGTGGAGGAAAACATCTTTTATTACTACTGAACTGTAGTAATAGAAAA
>ONZH01020385.1:0-87116 GCA_900303285.1 Rhinella marina
ATTACACTGAAACTATTAGATTAGGCAGACTTGGTCTGCTTAATTGCAACCCAGACAAATGTCGCACAGAGATTTTTGTAATGTAGCTGTATCAGTGACAGCAAAAGACCTTTTTTAATTAAGTGACGTACAGAATGTGTTACCTGGACAGAAAATACGGATTGTGGTTTGTATATAGGTGGATTAGTTAGAGCAAAATTACGTATGTTATTACGTACCGTGCAGTTTGGAGCAATTACACTGAAACTATTAGATTAGGCAGACTTGGTCTGCTTAAGTGCAACCCAGACAAATGTCGCACAGAGATTTTTGTAATGTAGCTGTATCAGTGACAGCAAAAGACCTTTTTTTAATTAAAGGGGTTGTCCAAGTTATAGCACTGTAAAAAAATATATAGCACTGTAAATCTGATGGGCAGCAATATATAACTAAGTTCAGCAAGTTTTAGGCAAAAAAATCTATATTTCCTAATTTCCCTGGTTCTCTTCTGGCCTTTGTTTACATGCAGTAATAACAATCTCTGCCCCTCCCCCTCCCCCCTTCTCTGCAAAGGCAGTGAATATAAGTGCTGTGAGTACATGTCTGCCCGCTGGGATACTCAGCAGCATGTTGTCTGTGTAGGACTACAAGTCCCAGCTGTACAATGACACTGCTGATACACACAGGAAATTCTCCCTACCTGTTCTTGTACAATTCCTCTATAGCTCCTTGCCCAGCATTTGTCTCCTCTCACTGCTGCAGCTACTATTTGTTGTAAAGCTTTGAGCCCTCAGTGTGTTCTGGCTGAAGAGGTTAATGTTTTATCTGAAGGAATCCAGGGAGAGAGCAGATAGCAGGAGCCGGCAAAGAAAGGGGGCGTTGCCAGTAACGTCTCGTGTACAGACTGTTATCTGAACTCTGAGGCTTGTACACGAAACATCACAGACCAGGGAGATAAGCTGACATCATAGGTCATGTGACCCTCAGTCAACTCTGAGAAACCAGCAGCTTTAGAAACACAAAGTATATGGGAAAGTTGTTATACCTGACAAGTTAGAAACATATAAAGAACAAAAAAAAATAACTCGGACAACCCCTTTAAGTGACGTACAGAATGTGTCACCTGGACAGAAAATACGGAGTGTGGTTTGTATATAGGTGGATAAGTTATAGCAAAATTACGTATGTTATTACGTACCGTGCAGTATGGAGCAATTACACTGAAACTATTTGATTAGGCAGACTTGGTCTGCTTAAGTGCAACCCAGACAAATGTCGCACAGAGATTTTTCTAATGTAGCTGTATCAGTGAAAGCAAAAGACCGTATTTGATTATGTGACATACAGTATGGGTCACATGGACAGAAAATATGGATTGTGGTTTGTGGTGAGTGGACAGCTGAACTGTGACACACAGAATGGTTCCACACTGCTGTATGTAATGGATTTGTATCACTGAGATAAAACAACAAAAAACTATTTTTTTATATATTTTTTTTTAAATATTTTTATATATATATATATATATATATATATATATATATATTTTTTTTTTTTTTTTTTGTAACGTGACGTGCAGAAACTATCAGAGAGCAAACTGAGCCCTTGCTGACTGTGGCTATTTTGACTGCAACCCAGACAAATGTCGCACAGAGATTTTTGTAATGTAGCTGTATCAGTGACAGCAAAAGACCTTTTTTAATTAAGTGACGTACAGAATGTGGCACCTGGACAGAAAATATGGAGTGTGGTTTGTGCTGAGTGGACAGCTGAACTGTGACACACAGAATGGTTCCACACAGCTGTATGAAATGGATTTGTATCACTGAGATAAAACAACAAAAAAACTATTTTTTTATATTTTTTTTTATTTTTTTATATATATATATTTTTAACGTGACGTGCAGTAACTATCAGAGAGCAAACTCAGCCCCTGCTGACTGTGGCTATTTTGACTGCAACCCAGACAAATGTCGCACAGAGATTTTTGTAATGTAGCTGTATCAGTGAAAGCAAAAGACCGTATTTGATTACTTGACGTACAGTATGGGTCACCTGGACAGAAAATACGGATTGTGGTTTGTGGTGAGTGGACAGCTGAACTGTGACACACAGAATGGTTCCACACTGCTGTATGAAATGGATTTGTATCACTGAGTTAAAACAATAAAAAAAAGTGTTATATATGGCGATAGCTGCACTACTAGTGCCAGCCAGCCCAGCCAGGAGACAAAAAAAATGTCTTGTAGCCCTTAGAAGGGCTGTTGGGTTCTTTTCAGATCACTTTTGCCTAACAGAGAACTAAATCCAGGCCCTAACACTCTCCCTGAAACGCAGCAGCTCTGTCCCTAACGACATCCAGACAGCATCTGAGCCGAGCACCGTGGGCAGTCACTAGTATATTCCAGGGTCACCCGATCAGGCCAGCCAACCCCTGCTATCGACATGTAAGGGCCCCACGTGATGCTGGGTGTACCACAGAGTCTCCTGGCTTGTGATTGGCTGAGTTTATAGGCGCCAAAAATTCAAAATGCGGGAGATGCCATTTCCTCGAGCATGGCGAGATACTCGTCCGAGCAGCGAGCACTTACGAGTACCATAATACTCGAACGAGCACCAAGCTCGGACGAGCATGCTCGCTCATCTCTATTAAAGAACATTAAGATTTCACAGTTGATGAGAAATAATTGTGACCCATTTCTTGCTCTATTGCCTTCCTAATTATAAATCGTTTGGTCCACAAATGAGGTTGAAGTATTAATCCTGATAGGGTCTATGATGTCCAGTAAAAGAAAAACATAGCTTAAAAAGACATTTGGAGCACAAGCAAAGCTGCTGAATTTTGTCACTCTTTTAGTTTACTTGTCATAACCTCTAAAACGGGTCATACACCTTAGAATGCTGTTGGCCAAATAATCACATAGTTATTTCTCCTGACCCACCCCCATTTCCAGAGGACACCTGGTGACTAATCTCTATAGAGAACATCTGCTGTTGGAGGAACGTCAAGACACCGAAAGTTAGGTCACCTTTACAGTAACACATTATTGCTCTTAATAGACAGCAGTCTATTGAAAATAACTGCCTTAGAAAAGAATTTAGTCAACTTTAGTCAATTTAGAGTTCATGTTAGTGTTTTAGGAAGAGGGGGTCATATTATTATATGTAGGTATGAAGAAATGTATTTGATAATATGAAGGACCTACACCACTGTTCTCAGGATGAGTTACAACCCACCAGAACTATTATTTTATGTACTTCATGGTGGTATTATTAGAGCTCTCTATAGGTTTGTCACTTAGAAATTATATAACCATTATTTGTACAATTGCTCTGGTGTGTTCAAATATAAATATTCTAGAAGGCATACTATTAGATCTATTGAAGCTGGCTCCTCCTTGCAAGGATTGCTGCAGTGTAGAATCATTGATCTACCAAATAATGTTGTTAACATTCTTATTAGCAAAATTTAACACTATATATATAGTGTATAGTTATTAAAATTGAATGATTAATAACGAGCATAAATTCAATGTGTTGACATTTTGTAATATGCATCTGTTACTTGCAGTATATATGGCATCTGTATAACTTTCACTCCTAACCTGCTCTTCCTGAACTAGTTTTTCTTGTAAATGGAAAAAAAAGGAAGGTCGGAGTTCCACAGTGTTTTTTCAAGGGTTCTTCAAGCCCAGTGTTTGGCTGGCCCAGATTACATTTCTCTAATCAGAAAGCAATCTTCTGCTGCTACAAATTCCTTCCAGCTTTGGTTGATGCATGATTCATGTCCTTGAAGTCATTTCACATGTTTATCAGGCAAAGGCTGAATATAGTCGACTACTCAGATTCTAGTCCTGTTAGTAAGTAATAAAGTGTCATACAAAAACATAATTATTGTTGAGAATTACACAGAACAATTTCACACTATATACTTAGGAGGCACTTGTTACCTGTTTGGATTTGCAAATTATAGCAAGGAAGTAGATTTAACATGTCACATCAAAATATAGAGAGCGAGTGCAAATTGAATGCTTCCATTTCTACTTAGTGATGTCTCTGAAAGCCCTGATACTGGGAACAATTTCCTCTTTACAATAGATGATTGTAGCTGAGACTCTTCCTTTGTGCTGCATATCAAAATATGTTTCAGTCTGTTATTATAGAGAAAAAAACCTTTCTGTTGAGCATTCTAAGAATCCACATATGGCCCACATTTTTTAATGTGATTGCACCTAGTTTGGTGTAAGATGGGCCAAAATTTTGCACATTTCTGGTGCATAATGTTGCATTAATTTTGTGACCTATTTATGAAACAAATGTGCCAAAAAGAATAATCCAAAGCACCTAGAAAGGCACAACTTTGTGGGAAAGGGGTTTGGCTGAAGTTGCAACAGCATATGCCACAGTTACACAGAAATTTTGTGCGAATCAAAGAGCCCAAAGTGGACTTTGATGTGAATTTTAGGCCAAATTCAATTTGTCACAAACCCAAATTTCCTTATCCTTTGTGGTAATGAATCGATTCTACCTGAAATGGGGTTAAAAAAAAAATCATACTCACCTCATCCGTTTTAGTGCAAAGAGATTGCCACCACCATCTTGATTGAAGATCCCACGTGAAATCTCAAGCATGGTGACTTATGATACCATGTAGACTATTGTGATGATGTCATTATGTGCAGCACTAAATTTTGTGCTGGGTCTTTAATCAAGATGGTGGCAGTGGGCTCTTCGCTACCAAATGGATGAGGTAAGTATGTTTTTCCTTTTATTATAGACCTTAATATTAATGTCAGATGATGCGATCATCTGGCACCTGAGGAGTATAATGATGAGGAGCAGTGCAATCACCTTTTCCTGTCATTGCACCCACTACTTACAAAGAAATGCACTTCATGACAAAGTAATTTGTCATGAAGCAAATAGTTTTGTAAAATTCAGCGAAGCAGTCAAATTGAATTTTCAAGAACTTTGTTCATCTCTAATTATTATTATTTTTATTTTTAATATTATACATTGTTATAGTCCCTTTTTTTGTTCTAAACATGATTCACATTTACCCTTACTTTTAAAAGTGTTGGAGTAAAACATATGGAATACTGTAGGCAATATACTGTAAATATTAATATAAATGTATCATGCTAGCAAAATATATAATGGAATTCATGTACAGTACATTTAAATACAATTTCACTTATTTATGAAATTTATGCTATACAATCTTGTACTCTAGCACCCTGACCCATGCTAGTACATTCATATTTTGTTGCTGACTGCATCCATATGTAAATATATTAAGAGAAAATGGAATGCAAAATCAATTTACCTCAAAGCAGTCCATTAGGGTGATTATAAGAAGCCTTAAAGTGGCTGTCTGGGACTACTAAATTGATTGGCTATCAATGTCAGATCTGCAGTGTACAACTGTGAGCACCCCTGCCGACCAGCTAATTGAAGGGAAAGTGTTCACTTGAATAGATTTAAGCTGCTCTGAGCTGTAATAACAGGTATGGCTCCACACTATTTGTAGTGGCCGTGTTTTGTACTGCGGCTCAGTACCATTCACTTAGATGGGACTGAGCAGATATGAGAATATAATATCAGGAACAGCCACTACCAAATAAATTGAGTTTTGTCTGATATTATGGCTCGGAGCAGTGAATAAGATGGAGATGCGTGGCATGTGTTCATGTGCTAGGGACGGTGTTTCTGCAGTAATCCAGCGGCCATGTTTGATCTAATTACCAAATGGGCATGAGCTCCAAAAAAAACCCTACTATAGGTTCCAATACATGTAAATAAAACATAACCTTTAATGTGATATGTATTAAAATGGTACTTGACCAACAAACCAGTGAGTTAAAACTATCATCAGGAGGTAGATGTCCTATATATTTATATTGTATATTGTCTTATTAGCCTGTGGATTGAACTGGTGGCCAGTTATAGTACTCCGTGCGGTATGGAGTGTGCACAAACAGCCAAATTGGGCCCAATATACTGCCTCAGAAATGCAAGAGAGAGATTTCTTTAATTCTCACTATTGACGTGAGTTATATTCACTTGTTTATTGCCATGTGTAACTTGCACTATATCTCCACATATCTTGGACATGAGGCTGGCTGTTTAGCTAACCCTGTGCAAGCCTAGCATGGCTGCACTGTAGCTGGCCCTATACTGATTGCACACTATACCCCTGTTTGGGGATATCGTATCTTACATACAGCGGCTAGTTAACCCTGTGCAGGCCTTGCGTGGCTGCACTGTGACTGGCCCTATATTAATTGTACACTGAGCCCTTATTGGGGATATAACATCTTACACACCACGGCTATTTAACCCTGTGCAGGCCTTGCGTGGCTGCACTGTAGCTAGCCCTATACTAATTTCACTCTGTACCCCTATTTGGGATGTTATATCTTCCACACCTTGGCTAGCTAACCCTGTGCAGGCCTTGCGTGGCTGCACTGTAACTAGCCTATACTAATTAAACACACCGCATGGTGCACTCATGCATCTCCTAGACCAATGCCATGTTCACTTCCACTCTCGGTCTAAACTTTTATGGTCATTACCCCTCTATCCCCTGACGAAGCCGCAATGCGGCGAAACATGTTGGGAGAGGGTGTGCAAATGTTTTAGGCACAGGAGGTAGAGCCTATAAAAGTTTAGACCGAGTGTGGAAGTGAACATGGCATTGGTCTACGAGGTGCATGAGTGGACCGTGCGGTGTGTTTAATTAGTATAGGCTAGTTACAGTGCAGCCACGCAAGGCCTGCACAGGGTTAGCTAGCCAAGGTGTGGAAAATATAACATCCCCAAATAGGGGTAAAGAGTGCAATTAGTACAGGGCTAGCTACAGTGCAGCCACGCAAGGCCTGCACAGGGTTAAATAGCCGTGGTGTGTGAGATATTATATCCCCAATAGGGGCTCAGTGTACAATTAATATAGGGCCAGTCACAGTGCAGCCACGCAAGTCCTGCACAGGGTTAACTAGCCGCTGTATGTAAGATACGATATCCCCAAACAGAGGTATAGTGTGCAATCAGTATAGGGCCAGCTACAATGCAGTCATGCTAGGCTTGCATAGGGTTAGCTAAACAGCCAGCCTCATGTCCAAGATATGTGGAGATATAGTGCAAGTTACACATGGCAATAAACAAGTGAATATAAATCATGTCAATAGTGAGAATTAAAGAAATCTCCCTCTTGCATATCTGAGGCAGTATATTGGGCCCAATTTGGCTGTTTGTGCACACTCCATACCGCACGGAGTACTATAACTGGCCACCAGTTCAATACACAGGCTAATAAGCCAATATACAATATAAATAAATAGGACATCTACCTCCTGATAATAGTTTTAACTCACTGGTTTGTTGGTCAAGTACCATTTTAATACATATCACATTAAAGGTTATGTTTTATTTACATGTATTGGAACCTATAGTAGGGTTTTTTTGGGCTCATGCCCATTTGGTAATTGGTATATTGATGTCCCCGAGGTCCCAATTTAGGGGAATTAGTTTATGCATGTTTGATCTATCCACCATGTTTAGCCACCTGGTCTTAACCCCAGTAATTTTAAAATAAAAATACCACCAGGTTCATAGTAAGGAGAGATCCTAGACCTTATGGAGGGATCCACAAAGGACTATGGTCATCCCATTTTGTTGGTTTGAGGAAGGTTTTCCCGCCTCAGTGCTGTGTACCATCTTTTGTTCCATCACAAAGGAGAACAAGGGCTGCTACATACACAATCAGGCTCCCCCGATCCCCGCCAGGGGAGGGGGGAGGAGCACACCCGGATGACCACGGCATCTAAAGAGTTAAAATTTTACAACCGCCATTACTGGTGGTAACGGACATAGAACAGCAGAAACCCGGCGGCCATGGCACCCCCTGTACTTGCTAGTGCCCTATTGCCACTGTCTGCCTACTATCATGTTCTGTATGAATGCTGTGGCCTGCATCATGCCACTAATGCCTCAGTCATCAGTTTACATGTATTCCGTTTCCACATGGTTGAAATTAAGTTTTTTTTGGGGGGAGGTTAAATTTCATTAATCAGCATATGTATGTGATTACTGCATCAATACCAACATTTTGTCACAGCTCAGGCTGATTCTAATGAATAGAGCTCGCTTGCTGACGATGCCCCATCTTGCCACTGCTGCTGTCTGCCTATCATCACATTCTGTATGGCTGCTGCTGCCGTCTCCATCATGCCACTTCCACCATCATGTCGCTGCTGTGACCTGCCGACCATCATTTTCCGTAAGGCTGCTGCTGCCTCCATTATTCTGCTTCCTTTCTGCTAACATGTACAGATGTAGCAGCGCTAGCGATCACATTTTTCGCATAGCATTGCTAACGAATCGCGACTTCTCCTCTTTCACTCCTTTCACTCGCAGTAAAAGTACGCTAATTAGGTGAATTCGTACGCATTAGCGTACAATGCGTAGCATTAGCATACAAATGCGTACGCATTAGCGTACAATACATATCATTAGCATACAAATTCGTACACATTAGCGTACAATGCGTAGCATTAGCATACAAATTTGTACGCATTAGCGTACAATGTGTAGCATTAGCGTACAAATCATCAGATGCGTACTCTATTTGCGATATTGTTCTGCGCTCTCGCGATTCTCCTGTGATTGCTAGCACTGCTACATCTGTACCATATGGCTGCTGCTTCAGCTGCTGTTCCTCGCTGTTAATTCCCTACTGCCACCACCATTAATACAAAGCATCTACCGCCACTATAACTACTACTTTAGCCACTACCACCCATAGACAGCCTTGTATGTTCCATGCTATACTGCTCATGCTGCTTGCACTATTGAGGTTGCATGCCACTTTATCCATACTTTCCACATCCACACTGCATTGCTGCTGCTCCCAATTAAAAGGGATCATATTTTTAGGCTAGTTCACAACAAGACACTTTTTCTTCTGTCAATCAACACTTGTGCCTGTTTTATGGGCAGGCATTCTGACAATATATGTTAACACTGTGAAACGTGTGCTTATCCATAGCTATTTATGTCAGTGTCACTCAGACATATTTTACTATTGCTGTTATTGGGTCCCAGAGCTTGGGGAGAGGGAGGACAGAGGGAAAATTCATAAAAAATGAATGAAAAGAGATATTTTCTTAAAAATTGTGAGTCCAAGGAGGCTAGAGGGGGTTATATACCAACTTTCAGGGCAATTGGAACAACTTTGGTTTGGTCCAAATCGATTTGGGTCTAAACCAAACTTTTTCTAACCTGACCTGAAACGTAACTCAACTGGTTTGCTTATCTCTAGCTTTATCTTTATTAATATTTCCATATATAAGATTGAAACAGCAAGATAATCACATTTTTTTTTAAATTAAAACTGCTTTGATTGAGGTTTTCCAAAGGAATAAATATACTAGAACAAACCAAGCTCAGTTTAATCACCTTTATCCTATGTTATACAGGAAAAAGAGTGATTCTTTTTATGGTGCAGTCCAACCAATAAGAATTGGCATGCTATTAATGGCTTCTCCCCAACACTGGACAGTTAAGGTGGACATTTGGAGGGGGGATCAAAAGAACCATAACCAGTATATAATAGCAGTATCTGTGACAGATATACTCCAAAAAGTGGCATATATCTAATCATAAATGACTCTCTTAATATTTAAACATGGGACAGCCATTTGAATTTGTTTCAGTAAATACATTTTACCTTCTTCCTTGTATCAAAAGGGAAATAATACATATAAAAAATACATAAAACATAAAAACAAGCTCTCACATCAGGAATACTATAAACTCCAAGCATGCCATGTGTATACTGTAATTATATTCACAATAAAGTCAAGTTGTTTTGAAGGTGAAGGATTATTATTATTATTATTATTATTATTATTATTATTATTATTATTATTATTATTATAAGGTTACCAATATTTTGTGACAAGCATACAAATGTTGGTTCCAACATTGTCGGCTTCAAGTTTGGTGTACAGGTTTATACTTTCAAACTTCCTTATCACATATACATCAGCTTCCATCTGTGGTTTCCTTCTAAGATTGTTTTATGAAGCAAGACTACTGTATTACTAAAGTGCATATATTTGATTTATGTATAGTCTGTTTGCAGTACAGTCCAGTGCTAAAATGCTTCTGTTTTGGACACCAGATTAAGTGGTTTCATTTATTTTGACTCATGTGTTCAACATAAAAAGTACGTAATTCACTAGCATCTAAAAGCTGTTTCTGCCTCTTAAATGTATATCCTAGGAAAGTACCTGCCACTACCTGGGTATATGTTCATTGGACTTGTTTCAAGGGTGCCCAGGTGGCCAATCCATATGCTTGTTTTTTGTTTGCAGAGAAATCATTACTAGCCCTATGCACCCAGCTGTTATATAAATGTAATTCTTAACCTCCTAAATGCCTAACTGCTACACTGGTAGGAGAAGAAGTCTCTATGACAAAGCCTAAAGGCAGTTTTGTTGCCAGGTGCATAGACATAAACATTTTTACCTGATCCAAATATTGAGCAGTCAACACAGAATTGGTCATGTGAGAAATGTGCAGAGTCCAGATTTATGGCAGTCACCTGCAATGATTGACCTTGCTTGGTCCATATTTGTTCTCCTTGCAAATGATAGCTTAACTGTAAACTGTAAATGCTTAAAAGGTATTGTTTCATCTTAATCTGTTAATCAGTGGAATATGTGGAGTAAAAACTTCTTCTCCAGCAGCACATCCAGTTGAAGTACATGGGGATGGCATGTTTTAATGCACATCCTGGTTCCATTATACAGTCTTCATATATCCAGATTTCTCAAGAGAATAGCTGGAGCACTAACATTTAGATCCATTGATGTGGAGGCATTTCCGCTTGCAAAGAATTTTAAAACTCAACTTGGTACTGCACCATTTGTTCTGGATCTATTTTTGTGTTGATTGAGTCATAACAAACTAATCTTGGCAAATATTTTAGAATTTGCAATTGGTTGCACTTTTGGCATCACTAAGTGGCTCCAGAGGAGTTAGCAAGTCTGGTATCTGTGTCTTGTCTCCAGAGCAGCACATATCTGGTGCCTACTTGAGAAACTTTAAGACACCACAGAGTTTGCACAGAATTTCTATTTTGCCAATCACAACCAATAAATGTTGGCCATATACTATGTTTGATTCACAAGTGAAAGTAGCATCATGTATGAAAGGCCACTATCAGCTTGCCTTCTGGCCTAGGTTTGGGCTAGAATCTCTGCAGCTCTGAGAGCCACCTTGTGTAACTAAGAATCATGAGTTTACTAGTAAGTTTCAGCAGGTTGAGCAGCAGCATAGCATACGTAATACATTTGATCGGATTGCAGTTGGCAAGAGAGTGTGCTGAGAAGTCTCTGTAGCTTGTGATGTAGCTTTCATTGGAGACTTCCTGCCAATTGAGGGAGTTCTCTTTGCTGGCATTTTACATTTTGAAATTAACCGTTGATTTACACTTACACTTTTGAAATGTGAAATCAACATCTTATAGCCATTAGTGTCTTTAAACCTCGATTGGACTTGATTTTACTTTTCAAGACCTCTTAGTGCGTCCAACCCACATAAGTCAGGAAGATAAGCTGTCAGTTGCCACCCGTCTTCAATATTTATGAATGAAACAAAAAAAAAAGCATAAGATGTAATGGAGGGTGATTTATCTAAAATGGTGAAAGAAAAATGAGGCAGCTGTCCATAGCAAGCTATTAGATTTCAACTCATATTTCCAAGTACCCTTTGAAAATGAAAGTAGTAATCTGATTGGTTGCTATGGGCAGCCACTTCACTGTACCTTCCCATCTAGTTTTTCTAGTAAAGTGCATTACCGGCTATTAGCAGATTAAAAAATAAATAAATAAAATAGACGCTTTCTGGAGATGGCACCAGACAAAGGTTGATTTTACTTTGGTGTAATACAGGCCATTTTTGTCCCAATACTATGTTCACAAATCCTGCAATATGATGATTTGAACTAACTATATATCTATATTATAGCGCTTTATATGTATGTATACAAACCTCTGATAGTGACTGAGAACAGACAACAACAGTGATGTGATTGGAAACCGTCCAATAAAAATATAGGCTTATTTTGAGTAACAGAATACCAATGATGAATACACTGTCAGCTCTCATGCAGGTGAGGTATATGCCTGATACAATATGATAATATATTAGAAGGAAGATAGAACATTCCTACTGTTACTCCTACTGCTGCCCAGAAACATCCAACAAGGTTGGGACCTATAGGAAAACCTTCCCAGACAACCAATTTACCAACGTATGTAAACATTCAACTTTTTGTTTTATAAAGGTTCTCCAGGATTTGTATATTTATTTAGTCTATTTAGTCTATCCTTAGTATAAGTCAGACTCTCTGCACCTCTGCTGATCAAGTGTTCTGCTCTAGCTCCAGAATAGGCTCCAGAAATAGTTACAGCAGCACTGTTCCCATTCAAGTGAATTGTAGGAGGGTTGCAGTAGCTAGCTCCACCCATGATGCAGTGGATGACACTGTTTAGTTCTGATGCTGAAGCTAAAGAAGAACAACTGATTGGAGAGATGGTAGGATTTGGACCCCCTCATTTTGATATTTATGACCTATCCTAAGCATAGCCCATCAATACAAAGATGCTAAAGAACCCCCATAAATTGGGGTGTCATTTTGGTAGTGATCAGAATCACCTATTAGCTTTCAATATAGTCATAAGTTCAAGCTAACAAATCTTCAAGGATTGACCAGTAATAAGTATTGTAATTTGAGGGAGCATTGTATTCCTTTCTGTATGGGTATAGCAAAAGTAATAGTCCAGTCTATTTTAGTCCATTACCAACTAAGTAAATGTTTGTTAAATATCTTTGAGAATAACCTCACCATTTCACTTTTTTTCTCTGAAGCTTTTTCTTGAGACATAAATAATTTCTTTGAAAACCTCTGAGGTGTGTTGTAAATTTAGGTCACTGCCTAAATTGTGTTTACAGACAAATAGCTAACCTCAAGCATATTTGTACCAAGCATAAAAGATAAAAGCAGTATATAAAATGAAAACTTACTTATAAGATGACATCAAGTCTGGAAATGTAATGAATAATGTAAACTAATAACAATACTACATGTTTCAATTTTAAATATGTTTTGTGGATATTTATACATTTCAGTAAAATAAATCCAAATACACATAAAATGTAATAATAATAATAATAATAATAATTAACATAGTGCTAACATGTTACACAGCACTTTACAATTTGAAGGGTTCGTGTACAAACCAAATCAGACATCACAGAGTTAGGGTCCATTGCAGGTCCACAATTTGCCTGATCGTGGACGTAGTGCTTTGCGGGTCCATGATCGCGGACAAGAATAGGACATGTTCTATCTTTCCCGCGGAGCATCTTTTGTGGACCCATTGAAATGAATGGGTCTGCACCCGTTCCGTAAAATTGCGGAACGGATGCAGACTCATTCAAACGGCCGCCTGAATGAGCCCTTATTCAATAAGACAGTTCAAAAGTGAGGACCATGCTGGCAAGAACTTACAATATAGGAAATATTGACTAAGATAGTGAAAATCCTTAAAAGGGTTTGTGAGATTAGTAAAAGGGGTATATTTAATATTTCCACTGTGGTCCATGGACTATGTAGTGGCCATCTCAGGTATTGTACCTCCTATTCACTTGAAGAATGGCAATGCAATACACAAATACACAGATACAGTTAGATATGCATTACTGGTCTGTAAGAGAAGGGGCTATTCTCCATTAAATTTCTCTGTCAACTGACTTCCATTGATTTCAGCTGCCACAGAGCTCATATGCACTGCTGCACTATGCAGATGGTATAAAACTGTATGCCTTCAAAATGGCTGTCTTCATGGAAGCTTTTTAAAAATAAAACCATGTGTAGTTAAAAAGCTAAAAAAAACCTCTTCTACAAATCTATATGTAATTCATGATTAAATACCATAATATAGCATTAACATAACCTGCAGTGCTGTACAGAGAATGCAAATACTCTCATACCACTCATAATGTACCCATAATGTAATTCCAAGAACCCATTACAACCAATTTATTTTTAGGCTAATCATGCTATAGGGTGATAGGGACAGTCTCCCCCAAAGTACTGAGCAGTAATGTTAGCCCTCTATAAAGTTGATGTTATTAAACTAATATGCTGCTGTAAGTAAGGATTGCATTCATAAAGGAATGAACAGTATATTGCATACTGAAATTATTCAATTTAAATAATAGTTGAAAAATTGGATAGATACAATAGTAAAATGAGATATCTGACTGGTATGTGCCCTGGCTCTAAGGGTTCCTTCATACTGGGGAATAAATTGAATGAACTGTAAAAAGAATTAGTAAAAATGCAATTAGTAAGAAGCAAAGAAGTCACACTGTCTGTGATATAACTGCAATGTCTCAAATATGTGAGCAATGTATTTGACATTTCAGATAAATGGGGCTTTGTCCAAGTGAGAACTCAATAAACCTCTTAATTTTTTCCTGTTATTTATTGTCACTACATATTTCCTACATTATAGTATCAAGTGGCTGAAATTTTTTTTCCAGACCTGCAATATAATCTGCTATATGTTAAGTACCCCATACTTATATATATGTTAGTAGACAATAGGTGAATGTTGAGTTTCTGCTTGATAATTGTCTTTGCATCAGCCCATGTTAAAAATCTTAAAAATACATAAAATTTAGCAAACATTGTGCAATATTTTTGTGAACTCCGCAATGCGGAATTCATATAGGCGATGTCATGTTTTGCAGATTTGATGTTTGTGGTCTGTAACATCGGCACAGCTGCGACACATCATGTGAATGGGGTCTTAAAGGGGTATTCCCATCTCACAAATGTAGTTTGTATAGTTAGATATAGCCATACCAATATTATTACTAATAGGATGTATTTATATAAAATGTACCGTTTAGAAGATTTGCCTATTTGTATATCCATTGTCCCACACACATCAGTCAGGCCGTTGCCCCTAGTTACGGCCACTGCGGCCATGTAGTAGTGGAGGCCGGCTTGCTCTTGTTCAAACCCTCTCTGAGGTAACTGCTGTATTGTGGACGCACATTACATGAGCATGCGCGGACACATCTTAGGGTACTTTCACATCTGCGTTTTGGACGCTACCCGTCTAAAACATAATGGTCAGGATCCGTCCAAAACGCAGACTTTATAAACGGATCCTGCTCCATAGAGATGAACTGATCTTGGAACAGAACGTTTCTCTGTGTTTTGGAAGCGCAGACAAAAATGCTACAACCCTAAGATGTGTCTCCACATGCTCATGCAATGTGCGTTCACAATACAGCGGTTACTTCAGAGCGGGTGTGAACAAGAGCAAGCTGACCTCCACTACTACATGGCTGCAGTGGTCGTAACTAGGGGCAACGGCCTGACTGATGTGTGTGGGACAATGGATATACAAATAGGAAAATCTTCTAAACGGTACATTTTATATAAATACATTCTATTAGTAATAATATTAGTATGGCTATATCTAACTATACAAACTACATTTGTGAGATGGGAATACCCCTTTAAAGGGTTTTTTTGTATTTATATTGATGGCCTAACCTAGATCATCAATAGATCATCAATATCGGAATAATGTTGATCCAATACCCTGAACCCTCACTAATCAGCTGCTTCTGGAGGCTGTCTGCACTGGAAACTATGCACTGCACAAAGTCAGAAGTGCAAAGTTCAACCTTTCACTTTGTCCTGCATATCCTGCTACTGAGGCTAGGCCATCAATATAAGTACTGGAAAACCACCTTAAATTTTTAAACTTACAGAAATAATGAAATGCTTGTAAAATAGTGATAGAAAAATAAATATATTTTATTATTTTTCCGAATCCCATCCTATTATTGAGCTATAGAATAATATGGCAGTGCTTATTCCCTATGAAAACATCAACTCTTTTATAATGTTTCTTTCTAATAGATCTGCTATTCAGAACAGTCCAATCTATAACTATATTGATAAATCATTAATATGAGCAAGCTTAGACTACAAAGGATCAAAGCAATGCTTTTACAGAAGCAAGCAGAAAAGGTTGTATGGAAGAGAATTTGTATGACATATAGATATTTGCTTTTTACTGCTGGTTACCAAAAAAGAAAAAGAAAACTGACATACACCATTTAGCATCTAATGTGGTATTGCCTGTACAGAGGTAAGGCTAACTGAAAGGCTTATTGTCCAAAATCATATTCAGTACATATCGCATCCAAGCAAACAGTACTCCTGTCCATCGCATGAACTCATTTCCCAGAAGACCACACTTTGCTAACGCCTGCAGGAAGAATCCAGCAATCACAGTCACAAAAGGTCTGCAGGTTGATGCCTTTTGTTTCTTAAAAACAGAAATGTAGTTAATGTTTGTATTACTAAACTTCTGTAAATTGACCATTGTAACAGAACTAGAAATGATAATTCATCTTTATTGCCGCTGGGCAGTTACGGTCAACATGGGAGCATGATGCATGCATGACAGCTCAGGTACAAATTGGAGGACAGGATGCTTTCAACTATTTGTAAGCTTATAAGTGGCAAAATGGATGAATTGTAGAATATTTTCATATGCTAATAAGAATAGGTCAGAAGGATGGAAGATGTCCATAAATGCTAAGCACATTTCTTATAGTTGTTAGAAACCTTTTTTTTTTCATTAAGTTTATCACACTTTGAAAACTTTGCAAATGTTTGCAAATGTTCCTTGTGTTTTATTATGTCTTACAGGGAATCTGTCACCACATCCCTTTATAACGTTCTTGATTCTGGGGAAAGTCTTTTTCTCATTTGTAAATCAACTGGTCGGTGCAACAAGGGTATCACCATTACACCTTGTTGCAGTGAAAGCCACACTCCTCACTCCGGTCCGCTCTACTCGCCCAGTTTTGAGTAGCAAGGCCAGGCAATGATGTAGTCCTGGCTGGCCCTGTGTTACTGAGTATGTGCAATCTCTTTGGGCTGACATCATCAGTATTGCACATGCACTTATTCCCAAAGTGACTACCCATGCATGCACAGTACAGATTATGTCAGCCCTGTCAAGCAACAGGAAAGTACTGCGCATGTGCCGATTCTTGAAGTGATGGTGAATGCACAGTAACAAAGGGCCATGCAAGACTATATCACTGACTGGCCCTGTCACTCAAAGTTGGGGAGTGGGGTACAAGGAGTAAGGAGTGTGGCTTTCAGTGCAACAAAGTGCAACAGTGACATCATTTTGCACCAACCTGTTAATTTGCATAAAAGAAAAAAAATTTCTCCAGAATTCCGACAACAATCAGGATGGAATCAATAGCATTCTACTCAGGGGATCAGGGGAGTGTATACCTAACAATTCATTGAGATTGATATGAAGGTCAATGGTTACAGATGTTGTGTAAGCAGTAAATGGAAATTCATTGTAGCAGGGTATTCATGAACTACCTCATTCTAAACTTTAGACTATCCCGTGTTAGTCTGACAGATATTGTATATATTTCATCATCTTAAAGGCATTGCTTGGCTTTGAATACTGTTTTAAGGAACTCTGAGTTAATGGGGGCAAGGACTCATTCCAGACCCTTAAAATATTTGTAAAATATCACTAGAGATGAGCGAGCATGCTCCTCCAAGCTTGGTGCTCGTTCGAGCATTAGGGTACTCGTAAGTGCTCGATGCTCGGACGAGCATCTCGCCATGCTCATGGAAATGGCATCTCCCGCCTCCTACGTGTTTGGCGCCTATAACTCAGCCAATCACTAGCCAGGAGACTCTGCGATACCCCCAGCATCACATGGGGCCTTACATGTCGATAGCAAGGGTTGGCTGGCCAGATCAGGTGACCCTGGAATATACTAGTGACGTCCGGCGGTGCTCGGCTCAGAAGCTGCCTGGATGTCGTTAGGGACAGATCTGCTGCGTGTTAGGGAGAATGTTAGGGCCTGGATTTAGTTCTCTGTTAGGCAGGAGTGATTTGAAAAGAACCCAACAGCCCTTCTAAGGGCTACAAGACCTTTTTTGTCTCCTTCTGGCTGGGCTGGCTGGCACTAGTAGTGCAGCTATCACCATATTTGCAGCAGTTTGCAGGGAGACTTCAAATATTTTTTTTTGCTCTTAGTGATATAGATCGATTTCAAACAGCTCAGTGGGACAATTTTGTGGGTTGCAGTGAAATAGCCACAGTCTGCAGAACCCTTTTTTCTCTCTAACTGACAGATACTGCAAGTCACATTACAAAATAAGTTTTTTTGCTCTCAGTGATACAAATCCATTTTAAACAGCTCAGTGGAACAATTCTGTGGGTTGCAATCCAGCACCCCAGTCTCCACAATCCTTTGTTTCTCTGTAATTGATCTAAACTGCATGTCACGTTAAAAAATACGTTATTTTGCTCTGTTTTACACATATCTTTGAAAAATTTCAGTGCAACATTTTTGTGGGTTGCACTAAAGCAGACCAAGTCTGCCTAATCCAATAGTTTCTCTGTAATTGTTATATACTGCATGTCACGTTAAAAAATACGTTATTTTACTCTCAGTTATACACATATCTTTGAAAAATTTCAGTGCAACATTTTTGTGGGTTGCACTAAAGCAGACCAAGTCTGCCTAATCCAATTGTTTCTCTGCAATTGTTATATACTGCAACTCACGTTAAAAAATACTTTATTTTGCTCTCAGTTATACACATATCTTTGAAAAATTTCAGTGCAACATTTTTGTGGGTTGCACTAAAGCAGACCAAGTCTACCTAATCCAATTTTTTCTCTGTAATTGTTATATACTGCACGGCACGTTAAAAAATATGTTATTTTGCTCTGTTACATACATATCTTTGAAACATTTCAGTGCAACATTTTTGTGGGTTGCAGTGCAATAGCCACAGTCTGCAGAACCCTTTTTTCTCTCTAACTGATAGATATAGCACGTTACATTACAAAATACGTTTTTTTGCTCTCAGTGATACAAATCCATTTTAAACAGCTCAGTGGAACAATTCTGCGGGTTGCAATCCAGCACCCCAGTCTCCACAATCCTTTGTTTCTCTGTAATTGATCTATACTGCACGTCACGATAAAAAATCTTATTTTGCTCTCAGTTATACACATATCTTTGAAAAATTTCAGTGCGACATTTTTGTGGGTTGCACTAAAGCAAACCAAGTCTGCCTAATCCGATTGTTTCTCTGTAATTGTTATATACTGTACGGCACGTTTTAAAATATACGTTATTTTGCTTTCAGTTATACACATATCTTTGAAAAATTTCAGTGCAACATTTTTGTGGGTTGCAGTGAAATAGCCACAGTCTGCAGAACCCTTTTTTCTCTCTAACTGATAGATACAGCACGTCATGTTAAAAAATAAATACTTTTTTTGCTCTCTTTTATACAAATATATTTTAAACAGTTCAGTAGAACAATTGTGTGGGTTGCAGTATAGCAGGCCAGCCTGCACAACCCTTTTTATTCTCTCTAACTGATAGATACTAGATGTCACGTTAGAAAATACGTTTTTTTGCTCTCTTTTATACAAATATATTTTTAAAAGTTCAGTGGAACAATTTTGTGGGTTTCCGTACAGCAGGCCCAGTCTGCACAATCCTTTTTTCTCTCCCTAATTGATATATAATACAGTTATATACACAAAATGTTGAACTCCAGGGCTAAGGGTCGAGGACATGGGCATGGGCGTTCAAGTAGTGCAGGGGGCAGAGGCCGTGGTCCTGGGCAGGGTGAGACAGTACCTGCTGATGAGGGAGCAGTGGAACGCCGCAGAGGTTCACTCCCTAGCTTCATGTCGCAACTTTCAGGGACACGTGGTAGAGCACTATTGAAACCACAACAGTGCGAACAGGTGATGACGTGGATAGCGGATAATGCATAGAGTAATTTATCCGCCAGCCAGTCTTCCACGCAGTCCACCCACGCTAGCCAAGGGAGCACTCCTCTGGCTCCTCCAGCTCAACCTCCTTCCCCCCAGCCTGCCCCCCCTACAAATTTTGGAATGCGATCCGGCATACTCAGAGGACCCTTCCCAGAGTCACAAACCACTGCTTAGGTTGCTGCTGAGCTATTTCACGATGCCAAAGAGTTCCAACTGTCGCAGTCCGTGGGTGGTGAGAGTGTGGACTTAGTGGAAGTAGTGTGTCAAGAGGTGTCGGACGATGAGGAGACACGGTTGTCAGACAGCGAAGTTGTTGTCAGGGCAGGAAGTCCGAGGGGGGAGCAGACTGAGGAATCGGAGGATGATGAGGTGACTGACCCAAGCTGGGTTGATAAGCCGAGTGAAGACAGTGCTTCTGAGGCGGAGGCAAGTGCAGCACCAGAACAGGTTGGAAGAGGCAGTGGTGTGGCCAGAGGGAGAAGCAGGGCCAGCAACTGTTTCACGTAGTAAAGCTCCCGTGGCGAGGCCTAGATGTTCGCAAGTCTGGAGGTTCTTTAAAGAAATTGTGGATGACCGACAGACTGAGGTGTGCAACCTGTGCCACACCAGGATCAGCAGGGGTGCCCCCACTACCAGCCTAACCACCACCAGCATGCGCAGGCATATGAGTGCTAAACACCCGACTCAATAGAACCAAGGCCGTTCACCTCCTGCGGGTCCCACCACTGCTCCTTCCCCTGTGTCACTCGCTGCCTCTGTGAGTCAACCCCCTGCCCAGGACCCCGGCACGAGCGCCTCCCACCCGAAAACCACCCCTTCGCCTCCACGATCCTCCACACTGTCCACCAATGTGTCCCTGCGCAGCGTTCAGCTGTCTTTACAGCAGACATTGGAGCGCAAGCGGAAATATAGTAACACCCACTCACATGCCCAAGCCCTCAACGTGCACATCTCCAAACTGCTGAGCCTGGAGATGCTGCCCTATAGACTGGAGGTGTTCCGCAACCTCATGGCAGTGGCTGCCCCTCGGTATTTGGTCCCCAGCCGCCACTATTTTTCCCGATGTGCCGTCCCAGCTCTACATCAGCACGTGTCAGACAACATCATCCATGCCCTAACCAACGCGGTTTCTGAGAAGGTCCACCTAACCAAGGACACGTGGACAAGTGCTACCGGGCAGGGACACTATATCTCACTGACGGCACATTGGGTTAACTTGGTGGAGGCTGGGACCGAGTCTGACCCTGGGGCCGCTCATGTACTGCCCACATCGAGGATTGCGGGGCCTACCTCGGTCACGGTCTCTCAGACGTACTATGCCTCTTCCTCCAACCCCTCCTCCTCCGAAGTGGGCATGGTGCCTTCAGTCGGTAGCTCTAAGGGCAGCAGCAGTGCCGTGGGTAAGCGCCAGCAGGTGGTGCTCAAACTGCTGAGCTTAGGTGACAAAAAGCACACCGCCCAAGAGCTGTTACAGGGCATCATGGCACAGACCGATCTGTGGCCGGCACCGCTGAACCTCAAACCAGGCATGGGTGTGTGTGACAACGGGCGTAACCTGGTGGCGGCTCTGCAACTCGGCAGACTCACACATGTGCCATGCCTGGCCAACGTGTTTAATCTCATAGTTCAGCTGTGTTTTTGGTGTTTCGCCTGCTACCTCACTCTAACTCGGTCACTCTGTTGTCACCGCCATACAGGGTCACCCTAAATTTTATTTTTGCTTTGCCTGGTACCTCACTCTAACTCGTTCACTCTGTTGTCACCGCCATACAGGGTCACGCTAAATTTTATTTCTTCTTCGACTGCTACCTCAGTCTAACTCGGTCACTCTGTTGTCAACCCCAATGCTGCATAAGGGTACATTTTTGAGTGCTTCACCTGCTACCTCAGTCTAACTTGGTCACTCTGGGTTCACCGCCATGCTGCGTCAGGGTAAATTTTTGGCTGCTTCACCTGCTACCTCAGTCTAACTCGGTCACTCTGTTGTCACCGCCATGCTGCGTTAGGGTCAATTTTTGGGTGGCTCACCTGCTACCTCATGTAACTTGGTCACTTGTTGGTGTCACTGCCATGCTGTGTCAGGCTTATGCCTGCCTCATGGGGCGGGTATAGGACAGCAGTGCCAGCATGGGCATGGGTGATGGACCTTCGTTGCACCTAGTTGGGTGCTTCCCTAACATGTGATGGACATGTGCCTTGCCCTTCTTGGACTGGGTGAGCACAATTTCCTTGAGGGTCACCACCAGGCTGTTGCAGGAGAATTTGGGGTAATGGTGGGATTAGGCAGCCTCAGAGGCATCCATGCATGCTACCCCTGCTGTTTCCTGTCCATTTCCTTGGTGTTTCCATCATTTTCTGAGGTTTCCAGGTTTTCACCCAGCTTTCCCTAGGCTAGTACTCGCTCATCTCTAAATATCACCTTAAAATATTATCCAGGGGATGAGGGGCTACTAGAACATTGCTTTCTCTGAAGGACCCTGCACATCTGTACATTACACTGAACGCTTCCTGTTGAACTTATTGTCAGGCAGTCTTTAAACAAAAGGGGATTGTATAAAGTACAGTACACCTTTAATAAGCCTTAAACTACTCCATACTAATTGAATTAAATAGCTTGATGCTTTATACCTGGGAACGTGCAATCCCATATATACAGCAGATGTGGGCTCCTTGAATACTATTTGATGCAAGCTCTATAAGTAATAAATATATTAATCAAATTATTCCCACACCTCTTGCACTAAATACAGTAAAGTATAAATATGAAAATCTTTGCTTAATAAGCATGCATAATATTTTCTATTGAGTTGTTGTACAGACCTTCAGTAATTCGTTATAACATTGATGTTGCTTTTATATCGTAATGTGGACTGTATTAAGTGTCTGCATATTTAATTAGATTTACTGTAATTAAATGATAATCTATTCATTTACTAACACAACTCAAGAGACATTATCACTTTAGCCTGTAAAGTAGCAGCTGTGGATATAAGTCGTGAAAAAATGGAAATATGCCCACGAGGAAAGGAAGGAAAATATGACAGTATTCATCTGCAAATCAATTGCTGGCTTTCAGATAAGCATGTTTTTACATCAACATAAACCAGTTATCCCTATATGCTACTCTTTATCAAGTTTGCATTTTAAGCAGGACTGGACGGATTGGATCTAATAATTTTGTAGAATCCAAATTTGATCCCAAATGTTTGGAAAATTTAGAGTCTACAGAATCTAAATTTTTGGTGATTTGATTTGGAAGAATTTTTGGAGAGCAAGTGATAGAGTACCAGACCTTTTTTGTTTCACTATTTTTCTGATCATATACAGATATCGGAGACTTCACTGAATGTGCCATGAATTTAAATAGAATCCATGTAAATGTGAAGCTTTACTTAAATTATTACCATAAGTAAAATATGTCTCCAATTAGTTAAATGACAGATTTGTCTCTTATCTCAGAGTTGTCTTCTATATCTGTACAAAATGTTGGTGTATTTGTCTAGGTGTGACTAGATGGTTTTTGTTACACAAATAGGCAGGTGCTCTCTGTGTATTGGTTGCTGTGTCAATAACATTGCATATAGTCACAAAGAAGGCACACACTGATTTCCTGACTGGAGATTTATTTGCTGCAAAAACATTCATAAACACTGTAATAATCAGATACAATCTGCTGCTTCACACACTTGCCTTTCCTCTGCATGAAATCACTCTACAATTAAACAGTTAGATTTAATGGCTCCATCTGCCTTGAGGTTTATTCTTATTTAGCTGATGACAAAATCATGATTGACCAGGATTTATAGATTGTCACAAGCATATATATTTGCTATATATGGGGGTCATTTACAAACAGATATACACCACAAAACTGACTGCTGCTGCTATTGCGGTTTCTGCTGCTTGTGGTAGCAGAGATGTCAGATGGTGGGTGACTCGGAGGGGGGCGGAGATGGGCCCCATAAACATGGGCAGCGGATGAAAGCTATGGCAGGGTTTTTTGGTAATAGAGTAAAAGCCTTCCTTTTGGCAAGAGGAAAACATTTCTCAAACAAGAATACAGCTTGCCATTCTGTCAGTGTGCCGAGGCCCCATTCTTTTCTGCCTCTGACTCACTGGGATTATTGATCATCGTGGCTGGTGTAGTAGTCGTTATCATCCCCCCTGCTCCGCCATCATCGACTACTCTTCCTCCAGTGGCAGATCCTTATTCTCATCCTTTTCTTACATAGGATTGTATTCATGTACAGGGCAGCCAGTAAAAAGCCTGAGCTGTTCCTCTTCCGCCACCCCTTGTTGCATAAGCATGTCTGCTTTAAGATAAATATCACAGATTACATTGTTTATGCCACAGTAGTCCCTACTGACATATTGTGTGGCCTTTTCAAATGGCTTCAGTTCGTGCCAGGGGTCTCTGATGAGCTGCTACTGCCTGACCTTGAAACAACACATGCTGCCTGCTGAAGTGGTCTGGTGCATGATAAAATCATTCACTGCTTTATGCTGCTCATACAGATGCTCTAGCATGTGCAAGGTGGAATTCCAGGGAGGTGGAATGTCGTGTCTCAAGCAGTGTAACGGCAGACTGTTCTGAGGACAGCCTCATGTTCTGCAAGCCATTGTACTTTTTCAAAAAGCATTTTATGACTAGATTTATCATGTGGACCATGCAGGAAGCATGTACTATTTTGCCCAAATGCCGCATGGCCACAATATTCCTGTCTTTGTTGCTGACCACTTTGGCTGGATTGGGAGTGATGCTTTGTCTTGCTGCTGTTAGGGATGGGAGGATGTCCATGGAGGAGGAGTTGGAGGAAGCGCATAAATGGCTGGTGTGAGAACCGGACGGACACAAACATGGTGGTGTCAATACACCTGTTCTTCTTGTTATGGTGCTGCCTTGCTGCAAAAAACATTGACCCAGTAAGCCATGAAGTACATGTAATACTTATAATAATGGTGAAATATTCCAGGTATAGAGTTAAAAAATGTGCAATTTAATCAATTAAAATTAATAAAATAGCATACAATACAAAACTATAATCAGGCAATGGCATACTATAAAAAATATAAAAATGTTTTTGGCACAAGTGGTTAATTCCAGTCCACAAGTATGCTGCAGGCCCAGCAACTTTTATTATTATGATCCACAATATAGAACAAGAGTGGCTAAAGTAACTAAATGTTGCAATAGTTGTTTCATAAATATTGAGTCAGTAGTAACAATATTGTACACTCCAGTATTTGAGATATGTCTGCTGAAGGGTGTTCGTAGATTAGCACAGCTTATAGATAGTTGATTAACAGTGCTGATTATACTGTGATTCATATGTAGCAATGTTTGGAAGATGGATTGAGGTTGAGTATTTTCCACTGCGATAAAGTCACAAATCACTTTCTGCTCCAGACGTGGTGTGTCAGCAAAATGGAGAAGAGATAAAAATCCTGCAGTAATGTGTATGCAGCAGGTCAACTGTATACCAACCAATTATTATTTGGAAATGGTGTTCACAGGCTTACCAGCAGTGATGGAGCGATCTTTTCCATTGAGAGTTGCGTGCATGCACTTTGTTGTAAGGTTAGCTTTGCCTTGCAGTTCCACCACTTCAATGGTATGACTTGATTGCCATATGAATGTGTATCTTCACTGCCGATGTGTTGGACAATTCACCTTCCAATAGGTAAAAACAATATTATGATGAAACAGAGTTTACATGAATATACATCCAATGGTAATAATAATTTGTTCAAAAAGCCACTCTAAGGCTAGACTATAAGTGTTTTGGGGATTCTGTCCCCCCCACCCTCAGTAGCCAGAAATCAAGATATACTTCCTCTGCTTGTAAGAGCTGATCCAGGTGTCCATGGTAGTGTGGACCTTGTTGTGACACAGCAAGAAATGAAAAGTATGGCCTATGTTCTCCACCACATAACAGTACAATGTAGGTATGAATTTTTGGAGATAATATGGCAGCTAGGTATCTTTCATTAAGTGGTATGGCAGAAAGTGTACCACCAGCAACTTGGCCAAGTGGGGAGTTAAGTTTGTGCACCAGCAGATTGCTGGAAATGTGGATTAATTTCTTGGCCAGAAAGAAAGAGCACCAGGAGAAGGAGAACACTCTTATTGTGCTAGCTGGTGACCATGTCTATTTTCCCACAGAATCTGCTGCTTCATGTGATTCAGCAGACCCATGGTGTCTATGTTTGAGTTTACACACCCATGGATTATGTTAATACCAAAGATCTTTTGTCTTCTGGCACTGTGAAGAAAAACTGCTAGAAGGAACATCAGAGGCAGCTGAACTTGGCTTAGGTATGGCACATCTTAAAGTCTGTGCCCACAGTATTAGCTGCATCAGCAGTTCCCATCTAGTGGCACCAGCACCAACACAGCTATACATAGGTTCTGTGCCTCCCCATGAACTTCCTCCTTATGGCAGTTCAAATGCTGACTGCTCTCAGACAAATCAGAGACAAGGAGAAAAAAATCTTTCTCTTTGTTCATATTTAATTTTTCTTGCAGAGGGTTAGTTTTGTAATGTAAAACTGTTAGGCTGAGTTGTGGTAGCAACAAGCAGCTTTAGCACAGTGTGGTCATCCCCTCACTCCCTCAAAGCATTTCCTCAAATCTTTCCCTGATCAAAATACCTAAAATCTACAGAATTATATGTCTCCATTCTTTCCCTGTACATTTCCTATAGTTAACATGTTGCACTATAATTGTCACGGACGTACTGAGACATACAGATGTTCCCGAGACAGTGGGTGAAAGGAGATCTGTGGGATTGGCAACACGTGCTTTGATATGACAGGTTTCTTGTTGATCATTAGATGGCTGTGTTGTTTCTGATACTGGCCACATCTCTTACTATCAGGTGTTGCTATTTTGCTCACTTAACTTTCATTATTTATAGTTGCTTCTCCAACAATCATGTGTGGTTTATATCTTCAGTTGTGTCTATGGTCTGCAGTGTTTGGTTCTCGGCGGAGATCCTGTTGCTTCCATAGCTACTGGAAAGTTAAGTGTTTCCTTTTTCTTTTGCATTTAGTTTGGTTTTTCTGTGTGTTTTCTTCCCTTGCCCTTTGTTTCAGTCTTGTCTCTATCGCAAGGGTCTTATAGGGTGTAATAGAACTCTAGGTACTCCTGCATATGAACTCACCTACCTTTGGGGTCTGTTCATACAGATAGCCAGTCAGGACTATGACTAGGGATTTGACTAGGATGGGTCCTTTTCCTTCCCTAGATTTCAGGCCTTGTTCTTTGTTCCCTCTCCTTCTTCGTCCGATGTGGTGTCCTCCCTCTTACACATGGGCGTGACAATAATAGTTGCTTGTGAGTCTGTATACTCTGTTTTTGGGCAGACACTGCCAAAAACACTTCTTCTAGGTTAGAATGTGAACATATGGCATTTTTGCTGGTAAAGCATACCTGCCTACTGCCACCAAATTGGCTGATCAAGATTGTCAGCCTCTGAGCAAATCAGGTCAAGCCCTCCCACCACTTCCTTCCAATGTCATGTGATCTTCTGTCTTCTTCCTATATCATGATTTTTCCACACCAATATTAACAGCAAAATGGTGCTGTTTTTACTCAATTTGTGAGTTTCGTAACCAATCTGATTTGTTTAGAATCAAATTGCCCATCCTTAATATATAAATATTTCAACATTAGAACATTATAGTATAGAACATTATATAAGTGCCCTCCTTAAAAATGTAACGCTTTACTGACTTTATTGAGAAGTTCGGTTTTATAGAACTAGGCTGGTCTTGCATCAAATACGCTTATTTTGTGTGTCCTAAATTCAGAGGAAGTTCTTCACGCCTGGTCACTTTCTCTATTAAATGGCCACTGCTTGTGTATTTATCAAGAAAACATTTGTGGATTGTTTGTGCCTGAAAATAGAAAAAATATGTTTTGCCGTGATTATAGACCATAGTGCAGAAAAACGCATAAAAGTTGACTGCTCGAGTGAACAAAAAGCAGTGTAGTTACATGCAACGTGCAAATTGTAGCACATAAGTAAATGGAGAAAGACTTCTGGAAACATTCTATAGGGTGAGAATATTTTGTTAGAATATAGTCTGTGGCACTAACCAATTAATATTATAACATTTTTTATAATAATGATAAAAATATTAACTACTGCAACAAATAGAGGAAAGTCTGATTAAATTGAGTTCACTCAGTTTCATTGCTGTTGAAAAGTGCACATTGATTGGATGAGAAGCTTCAGAAAGTTAAAGCCTAGGGTTATGAATCAACAATGAGATTCATCTTTAAATTAATGCGGCCAAAGATCTAATGTCTTTTAGAAACATACATTAACACTGAAATAGGAACCAGCAAATGCCGCATTACTTACCAGAAAGTATAATTAACTGAAAATGTAGCTTAAATAGTAATTAATTCTTACTGAAGGTCTGATAATTACTCATTACCAGAAAGAATGAAGTGTTGAAACTTCTAAAAAGCTGCAGTAAACCTCTGTGCAATAACATTATTTATGATGCATGAATTAATGTCTATGGATGATGGCATAATTCTGGAAAACATTTTCAAATAAATTCTAAGATTTTTTTAAAAAAAGCTGCTATGTGGTGTGTGGCAGGAAAGACATTTGCCCTCTTATGCTTTTGCTATAACATTATGTTTGATACATTTTACAATGGGGAAAAAAAACTAGCAAAAATACGTTGAAGATATTCAATGTAGAGTTAGTGTCGACCACTGGGACCCCATGATCAGCAGAACAAAGAAGCTCTGGTGATCACTATGGCTTCTTCAATGCTTATATGCTTATTTATGAACAGTGACACAGTGTATTCGTAACCCTTTGAAACCAAGATGATTTACCCTTGTTGTGCTTTCTTTTTTCACTCTCTACCTTACCGTTATTATATGTGTGTGTATATATATATATATATATATATATATATATATATATATATATTTATATAAAATTATTTTTTATTTTTGCTTTTACATTCACATAGCCATTCACATTACAGTATATAGTTTTACATTCTAACCCCTTTAACTTCTTTATACTTATGTCTACAAATTTGAGGGTTTTTTTTTTTTTTTTGCAGGGTGATCTGTAGTTCATTTTTATTGTTACCATTTTGGAGTATGGAGTATCGCTCTGAAGTGATCTTTAAAGAGGACCTTTCACCACTCCTGACATGCCTGTTTTAATAGATTCATGCATTCCCCATGTAATAACAATTCTGGAGCATCTATTCTTATGGCTCTATGTAAAATAGATGCTCCAGAATTGTTAGTACGTGGGGAATGCATGGAGCTATTAAAATAGGCATGTCAGGAGTGGTGAAAGGTCCTCATTAAAGACCAGACCAACTATACTGATTGGGAAAGGAGTTAAAGAGAACCTGTCACTACGAAATGCGGTGTTATCTACAGGCAGCATGGTATAGAGCAGGAGGAGCTGAGAAGAATGATATCCACTGTAAAATGTTTACAAAATATCCAGTATAATGTTTAATTTATACATTTAAATCTCTGATTTCAGTTGTACAGAGGGAAATGCTATCAGTGACTAACAGCTCTCTCTGTATATACTGCCTATAATCTACTCAGCTTGCGCCTCATTTCATGGTGCCAGTTTCTCTTCAAAGACAGGTCAACCACGTGTTTTCCAGGAAGATCCCTCTAAGAAACTCAACAAAATTATTCAATAGACTGTCCATCCAACAGTTTGCTTGCAAATATGGTGTCTTGTATGTACTTCGTGCAAAGCATTGTTGACTATGCTAGTGCATATACATACACTAGACGTATATTATATGAAAAATGTTTTTCAAATATGTGTCAAGAAAGATTACTAGTTTGGATTTTTTGAATTTCTACATATTTTTATTAATATACATTTTTATATACATGAATGTGAATTTTACCATTACATATGTCAAGCACTTTGTTGACAAACCAACCTATATATTGCAAGTGATATATATATATATATATATATATATATATATATATATATATATATATATATCACATTTAATAGCACTTATCAACAGCTCAACAGAAGATAACCTCTTGATGTTATCTCAGTTTTTGTGCTGTAGTTACAAGAACAGAAGCAAGTGTTATGATGAACAAAGAAGTGCCTTTAGAAAACTTGTAGCCTTGAGATTTTATTAAGATCACCTTCAAGTGTGTTGTTTTCTTCATGCCACTGGATATTGTATCATAGGTCAGTGACTATTTATGCTCCTGCTGTTCTGATTCCCACTGAAGATTTGATGCAGTCTTGATTAAAATTGTAGGTGAGCTAGTTTATATTTACTAACACATCTAATGACCAAGTTAAAAAAGCTGAATCACAACCCTGAATGGCAAGGGGAGTTCAGTACTAGAGAAAATTGTATACCTTTCTGCACTCAAAATGGACCCCCTTGTACAAATATTAAGTGTTGAAATGGTAAATTGGTGTTGCTGTTGGCAATCAAGTGACAACTGTGGCAGTTATGAAGAATATTAATAAAACTATATTTTTTAATAGAATGTTGCACTATATGTTGAATTACAGTATATTTAAGGTCCATTTTCTTATGCCTGTATGGACTCTAGGAAATAAATGAACAGAAAGTTATGAAAAGGGTAGTAGGAGGTTACCATGTTGGAAGACATAACATAATCTTAAAGATACTTCTAACTGAAATGTTATACCGACCTGTACCATATTTTCGATATGTCATACAATGGCCACTCCTGAGCCATTCTAGCTTGAAACCACACAGCATATAATGCCATTGCCATTATATAGACATGGCTGATCTGCAGTTCATGTGATTGACCGGAAAATTCAGCCAATCAGCATGGGCAACTCACTGGTAAACACCAGTATTACTCCATTGCACGCAGTGAGGGTCCATCCAAACTGTACACTGCAGTACGATATGTTCTGTACTGATTTTTTCCTGTGTCAGGATGAGCTAATTCTTTGGACACCAAGAAAGGACAGCTCAATGTTGTTCTGTTTATTTTACTATTTTTACTGTACACAACCTTGATGGCCCTCTCCTCTACATACAGAGGAGACAGATTCTAATAGCTCTTCCTAATATTTATATGTTAGGATTTGCTTTATTTGTACTAATTTTATGCTTAGCTGTCTCAACTTTTTGTGACAGATTTATCAAAATTGGTGTAAAGGAAAACTGGCTTGGTTGCCCATAGCAACCAATCAGATTCCACCTTTCATTTTTCAAAGCTCCTTTGGAAAGTGAAAGGTGGAATCTGGTTGGTTGCTATTGGCAACTAAGCCAGTTTTCCTTTACAGCAGTTTTGATAAATCTCCCTCTATATCATTTACAATTTTGGAGTGACATTATTGGATCTTCAGAAGGTTTCATAGGATTATGGTCTCAAGTTACAATGATTTCAACTTACAATGGTCATCCCTAAGTCAATTAATAGGACCCCGGTAGGATAGTATATAAAATTGAATGCCTTTTTGTCACTTCTCTGTCCTAAGCAAAATGTCATTGTATGAACATCTTAGTAAAATGACACTGACTGTGTGAGAGCTTACATAACCCTTGCAATTGTATTACTTTTTCTAACAGGCTTTCTGAGGGGAGTATGCTCTCCTGGTGTAATGTTTGCCCTTAATTTGATGTCACTTTCTACTGGCCATTGATCTCATAGGGATATGTGTTGTACTTGTTACCAATTATGTTTTCCAATTTCCGCTCCTCTTTCTTGAGCACAGCATTCAGTCTCAGAGAGAATGAGAGGGGGATTGCATTTGCTTTCCCACTTACAACTGCTTACTGCCTCCTACCCATTAAATTATTCAATAAGAGTGGAGTACCTTCTATGGTGGCAGATTTTTTTGAGACCAGTGGAGGAAGGGGGTTGGGTACTAAACTGCCTTTACTGATTCTTGACACAGTCAGTTGGTTTTCTTGCAGCTGCCACTAGGGGGAGTTCAATACAGAGATCTCCTATTGAGTTTTATTGTAGCTGTATAAATTCCTATGTATTTACCCTTTCAGCAGTGGCTGCAGGCATTCAGAGTTTTAACATTTACAATGGGAAGGAAAGCAGTGAATAAGGTCTATTTTTGCTAGTTTCATGAAAAATATTATGTGTGGGCTGCACACCACATTTTTTCTGACATGTGCAACTGTATTAATTTGTCATTATAAGAATGGTTTAACTTTCTAACAGAGACATGTCAAGCATGCATGACCACCTCTATATTCTCAGTGATGTTGGATGGGGACTTGTAAAGTTAAAAGTGGGTCCTACAGTGGGGACCTGCATCTATGGCACATTTGTTCCCAGTCTTTTCTATAGGAAAAAAACAAAAAAACACGTAATTAAACATGTAAAAATGTGTTGACAAAAAGCCATCAAAAAACACTTTGATTATATAGCATCTGTTACAAGTCAAAAAGAGGCCAAAAATTACGTACTTTTGTGATGAAGGCAGAGAAAAAAATGCAAGGTCCAAGTAGGCCACATTAACAGATATTAATTTTGAGGTGGGGTCATTTTAAATTGTGGGGCCCCATAATTTTTTGCATATATCCTTGTATTCTAAATTGATTTTATGGGGTAGGTATTTTAACAGGTTGGACTTTCGGAAGGTTTTTTTTTACATTTTTAAACATTTTTATGTCAAAATTCTGAAGTTTCCTTTATTCACAATTAGTGTGGAAAGTAATTTTGAAAACAAATTATATGTGTAGGAACCCTCAAAATATAGCATACATTGAACGTGCGCTGATTTATGACTTATTTAGTAATAAAATCAGTACTGTTTATATAGAACTGAGGATGACAAATTCAAATGACAAATTCCAGTTCTTATATGGCCAAAGAATGTGTCTTTTGTATCATCGCATACAGAAGAACAGTTCTGCTTCTCGGGCAACTTTAGTAGCATAAACAACACATAAAGTGCTGATATAAAAACTTGAATCTCTAGAATACATGATATGTTTTTAAAGCAGCAATACAATGTATTGGTGACTATTTGAGACATTCATGTGCTTCAAGTAGGTTGTTGTATTAATCATTATCTGGATGTTTTGATGCATTTCGAGCATACAGCATCATATGTTTTTCTCTGTTTTTTTCCATACAAGTTATTCTATAGACCTGAAGCCCTTCAGTCTTTATTGATTTTATACTGACAGCGTGCACCACATTTCTTATATGTTTTATGAAAGATTCTGCAATTATATTTACCAAACTCTATTAATATGCAGATTTATGACATTCTTTGATAAATTTTATATACATGGCTAGATAAAACTATAGCTGAACATATCCCCACTTCCTTACATTGCAGGTTATAAGCATTTTTGTTTAATGACTAGAGATTTTAAAGTGTAGCGTATAAAATGTATAATGGAGCATTCTGCACAAATTTTCCCAAAACATTAGACACTTTCAATATGTCACCCCATGGCTTATATTTATACCTGAACTTCAGGGCAAACACTTTTGTATATTTGGTGCATGAATGATTATTTCTTGCACAGACTATTCTTTTTTTTACAACTTTATTGGATGACGAGGAAGGTGTAAGCAGTGTCCTAAACGCATAAATTTGGACTTGTAGCATACCATGTACTCCAGTTTTTCTTAAACTTTCTCAAAATCTGATTCAGGTACGAATCAATTCTACAAGAGGGATTTGCCCATGTGTGGACTCTTATAGCCAAAATAATCCTCCCTGGGCATGCAAATTATCTTTCCTTCTAAAGGAAAAAAAATGGTAATTATCCTATAAGGCAAGACTCAACCTTTAAAAACCCTTGAAATATGACTTGGATAATAGTTATCATCTGCAGAGAATTGTTTTAGGGTTATTGCCCCTCATCAGGAAACAGAACAGAAAGAATTGGCTTAACTATATGATAGGCCTCATTTGAAATCTGGGAGGTACTATTTCTCCTTATATAGAGAACCTGGTAGGTGTCAGCATCAGGAGTATTGTAGGTCAGGCAATGTTCCTCTGGGTTTCTATGATAAAAGGTATGCACATTTATTATATGTATATATATATATATATATATATATATATATTTATATACTAGCAGAAGGAGACGGCTTCGCCTGGGTATATTTTATCTATTTCATTTAATGTTTCTGTGTCGTTGCAGAGAGAAAGTCAATGCAGCTGATAGAAGTTGATTTTTACCTTCATTTTTTCAATCCCCATTGGCAGGGGAGTGGGAGGGGGCATGGCCTGAAGACATGTGACTGTGTGTATGGTAGTTGGGACCCAGCTTTGCCTGGGTATATTTCATCTGTTTTATTTAATGTTTGTGTGTTTCGTTGCAGAGAGAAAGTCTCCCTCCCACCCATTCCTACAGCTGACAGAAGTTGATTTTTACCTTCATTTTTTTCAATCCCCATTGGCTGCGGAGTGGGAGGGGGCGTGACCTGACCGGGGGCGTGGTTTAGCGGGACCTTGGGGGGATTGCTTTTAAGTCCTTCTTTTGAGGGTGGTCTGAATTAAAGGTCGATACCATGGTAATTTATGAGGACACTCAATGGGTAGCAGTGGAAGAAAATATATTTTATTACTACTGAACAGTCGTAGTCTAAAATTGGTCTATTTCATCTAATGTTTCTGTGTGTCGTTGCAGAGATAAATTCACCCTCCCACCCCTGCAGCTGACAGAAGTTGATTTTTACCTTCATTTTTTCAATTATCGTTGGCTGCGGAGTGAGAGGGGCGTGGCCTGACAGAGTCAGGGGAGTGGTTTAGCGAGACCTGGGGCGGGGGTTTTAAGTCCTTCTTTTGAGGGTGGCGTGAATTACAGGTTGATGACATGGTAATTTATGAGGACACGCAATGGGTAGCAGTGGAAAAAACATCTTTTGTTACTACTGAACGGTTGTAGTCTAAAATTAGTCTATTTCATCTAAAATTTGTGTGTGTCGTTGCAGAGAGAAATTCACCCTCCCACCCCTGCAGCTAACAGAAGTTTATTTTTACCTTCATTTTTTCAATCCTCATTGGCTATGGAGTGGGAGGGGGCGTGGCCTGACAGTCGGGGCGTGGCTTAGCAAGACACTTCGCATGGGTGCATTTAATCTATTTAATTTAATGTTTCTGTGTGTCGTTGTAGAAAGAAAGTCAACCTCCCACCCATCCATGCAGCTGACAGAAATTGATTTTTACCTTTATTTTTTCAATCCCTGTTGGAAGGGGGTGTGGCCTGATGGAGTCAGGGGCACGGCTTAGCATGGCCTGAATTAAAGGTCGATACCATGCTTATTTATGAGGCCACGCAATGGGTAGCCATGGAAGAAAACATCTTTTATTACTACTGAACTGTCTTAGTCTAAAATTAGTCTAAAACATAAGTTATATTTATGGTAACCGGAATACCTTTAACAGTGTCAGTAAATAGAAATGGCTGGGTTATTACCTGAGCTCCTCAGCTGGCTGCTAATTACCTGGCTGTGTTTTTATGGAAATCTGCCCTCCCTGTGTGTGTATGTGCAGAGAATGTCAGTTGGGCTTTAAAACCAAAGCTCCCAGGCTAATATTGGCTAATGGAGATCATATTTTGGGAATATCTTGGGAACAGTACGTCCTAGAGAGATGAGACCTGGTCTAAAAACTTCCCGGACAACTGATGTACATGTGTGCTGAATTTGGTGAAAATCGGTCCAATAGTTTGGTCGCGCATAGAGAACAGACAGACGGACAGACAGACAGACAGAAACTCATTTTTATAATATTAAGATACATATATATATATATATATATATATACATTAAGAAGAAGAACTTAAAATCCCCGCCCCAGGTCTTGCTAAGCCACGCCCCGACTTGGTCAGGTCAGGCCCCCTCCCACTCCACAGCCAGTGAAGAAGGTAAAAATATAAAGGTAAAAATCAACTTCTGTCAGCTGCAGTGCTGGGTGGGAGGGTGACTTTCTTTCTGCAATGACACACACAAACATTAAATGAAATAGATTAAATATACCAATGCAAAGCGATGTTTTCTTCCACTGCTACCCACTGTGTTTCCTCATAAATTACCATGGCATTGACCTGTAATTCAGGCCAACGTCAAAAGAAGGACTTAAAAACACCCCCAAATCAAGTTCTGTCAGCTGCATTGACTTTCTCTCTGCAACAATGCACAGAAACATTAAATTAAATAGATGAAATATACCCAGGCGAAGCCGGGTCCTTCTGCTAGTATATATATATATATATATATATATATATATATATATATATATATATCTATAAAAATGAGTTTCGACCAAACTACTGCACCGATCTTCAACAAATTTGGCACACAGGTACATTAGGTGTCCGGCAAGGTTTTAGACCAGGTCTCTGCTCTCTAGGATGTACCATTTCTGAGATATTCACAAAATTTGACCTGCATTAGCTAATATTAGCCTAGTAGCCTTTCTCTTCAAATCCCAATTGCCATTCTTTCCACATTCACACGGTCACAGGTCCGATATCAGCCAATAGAAGCTCGCAGGTCCTTGGTCTCCACATACATAAAATTTTAATGCAGGTTTCCATAACAACCGAGGCAGGAGCAGAGCACAGGAAACTGGGTGAGAACAAGAAATTCTTGGGATTCTTACACAAGTTTTCGCTCTGTGTAGTAACCAGGCTGGTAATGAGAGGTAATTATCAGCCAGCTGAGGAGCTTATGTAAATAGCTCCCAAAACACAATTCAATGCTTACCTCCCACAGGCCTTGGTGCAGCCTGCTTCTTACACACATGCACACAGATTTACTCCAGGTTTCCATAACAACCCAGCCATTTTTCTTTACAGCTGTAGGTTAGCTTTAGGCTAGGGCTGCATGGCACAACTACACTGCTACATGTGTTGCGTGACATTGTAACCTATATTTTGATATAGTTTTTTTTCATCAGAATAATGCTCATCCACAAAGCAAGGGTTTCCCAGCAATGTCTCTGCTAGATTGCAAGGTTTCTTTGTCCTGCCTGTTTGTTAGATTTATCTACAGTTGAGCATTTATAGGACCAGCTGGGACGCCTGCTTTAGCAACCTAGATTTGTGCAAGATCTACAAGCCTAGCTGCAACATCTCTGTGCTCTAGGATACCACAGTGATCCTGCATGTCTCCATGCCAAGACATATCTCATTGTGTATCTAGGCTAGAGGGGGCCAAGCAGGGTTCTAGAACCTCCTTCCAATTGTACACTTTTTCCAATAAACATATCCTTTCTCTGTAATATTTTAATCACTTAAATATAAACATTCACACATGGAAAGTTTGATTTGACACCGACAATGCATTTCTTGGTGTGTTACATTTTTGGCAATGTTTGTATTTTATTATAGTACTAGCAGAAAGACCCGGCTTCGCCTGGGTATATGTCATCTATTTATTTAATGTTTCTGTGTGTCGTTGCAGAGAGAAAGTCAATGCAGCTGACAGAAATTGATTTTTACCTTCATTTTTTCAATCCCTATTGGCTGCGGAGTGGGAGGGGGTGTGGTTTAATGGGACACGGGGGGGGGGTTAAGTCCTTCATTTCAGGGTGGCCTGAATTATAGGTTAATGCCATGGTAATTTGAGGAATCACAATGGGTAGCAGTGGAAGAAAATATTGCTTTGCACGGGTATATTTAATCTATTTCATTTAATGTTTCTGTGTGTCGTTGCAAAGAAAAAGTCATTCTCCCTCCCATTCTCAAATCCAACTTCCCTACCACCCCTGCAGCTGACAGAAGTTGATTTTTACCATCATTTTTTCAATCCCCGTTGACTGCAGAGTGGGAGGGGGCGTGGCCAGAAAAAGTCGGAGCGTGGTTTCGCGAGATCTGGGGCGGGGGTCAGAGTGGCATGAATTACAGGTCGATGACATGGTAATTTATGGGGACCCGCAATGGGTAGCAGTGGTAAAAACATCTTTTATTGGTACTGAATGGTCGTAGTCTAAAATTAGTCAATTTCATCTACGATTTTTGTGTGTCGTTGCAGAGAGAAATTCACCCTCCCACCCCTGCAGCTGACAGAAGTTTATTTTTCCCTTCATTCTTTCAATCCCTGTTGACTGCGGAGTGGGAGGGGGCATGACCTGACAGAGTTGGGGGTGTGGCTTAGCAAAGCGCTTCGCATAGGTGATTTAATCTATTTCATTTAATGTTTCTGTGTATCGTTGCAGAATGGCTGCAGAGTGGGAGGGGGCGTGGTCTGACAGAGTTGGGGGCGTGACTTAGCAAGACGATTCGAACAGTTGTAGTCTATAATTAGTCTATTTTATCTAAAATTTTTGTGTGTTGTTGCAGAGAGAAATTCACCCTCCCACCCCTGCAGCAAGCAGAAGTTTATTTTTACCTTTATTTTTTCAATCCCCGTTGGCTGCGGAGTGGGAGGGGACGTAACCTGACAGAGTCGGGGGCGTGGATTAGCAAGACGCTTCACATGGGTGTATTTAATCTATTTCATTTAATGTTTCTGTGTGTTGTTGCAGAAAGAAAGTCAACCTCCCACCCATCCCTGCAGCTGACAGAAGTTGATTTTTACCTTTATTTTTTCAATCCCTGTTGGCTGCAGAGTGGGAGGGGGCGTGGCCTTACAGAGTCGGGGCGTGGCTTAGCAAAGCGCTTCGCATAGGTGCATTTAATCTATTTCATTTAATGTTTCTGTGTGTCGTTGCAGAATGGCTGCGGAGTGAGAGGGGGAGTGGCCTGACAGAGACGGGGCGTGGCTTATCAAAAGTCTTCGAACAGTTGTAGTCTATAATTAGTCTATTTCATCTAAAATTTTTGTGTGTCTTTACAGAGAGAAATTTACCCTCCCTCCCCTGCAGCAAACAGAAGTTTATTTTTACCTTAATTTTTTCAATTCCCATTGGCTGCGGAGTGGGAGGGGGCGTGACCTGACAGAGTCGGGGGCGTGGATTAGCAAGACGCTTCGCATGGGTGGATTTAATCTATTTTATTTAATGTTTCTGTGTGTTGTTGCAGAAAAAAAAGTCAACCTCCCACCCATCCCTGCAGCTGACAGAAGTTGATTTTTACCTTTATTTTTTCAATCTCTGTTGGCTTCGGAGTGAAAGGGGGTGTGGCCTGACAGAGTTGGGGGTGTGGCTTAGTGAGACCTGGGGCGGGGGTTTTAAGTACTTCTTTTAGGGTGGCCTGAATTAAAGGTCAATACCATGCTTATTTATGAGCCCACGCAATAGGCAGCAGTGGAGGAAAACATCTTTTATTACTACTGAACTGTAGTAATAGAAAAACACATAAGTTATATTTATGGTAACCGGAATACCTTTAACAGTGTCAGTAAATAGAAATGGATGAGATCCTCAGCTGCTGATAATTACCTGGTTGTTATGGAAACCTGCTCTCCCTGTGTGTGGCTTTGCAGAGAATGGCAGTTGGAGTTTAAAACCAAAGCTCCCAGTTGTAATGTTGGCTAATGGAGATCATATTTTGGGAATATCTCAGGAACGGTATGTCCTAGAGAGATGAGACCTGGTCTAAAACCTTCCCGGACACCTGATGTACCTGTGTGCCGAATTTGGTGAAAATCGGTCCAGTAGTTTGGTCGCGCATAGAGAACAGACAGACAGACAGACAGACAGACAGAAACTAATTTTTATATTATTAAGAGATAAGAGATTAAAAAGGTCAGGCAAGTAATGGAACACTTTAGTTTATTAAAATTGCTATTAATGGGGAACTTACCCTGCTATATAATTTGTAAAGGCAAGATTATTCTATTACAGAATACGTCACATAACTAAGGATAAATGATATCCCAATTACAGAAGTTTCCTACGCACAACGGAACAGCCAACAAAGCTCATCGGTATGCCTCTGTACAGTCCCATATAAATGATGCAAAATACTTTATTAACCCATTAAGGCCGAAGCTACTTTTACACTTAATGCCGAAGCCACATTTTTTAAATCTGCCATGTGTCACTTTATTAATTCGTAACTTTGGGATTCTTTCACCGATTCGACTGATTCCAAGATTGTTTTTTCCAAGACAGTTGTAAATTTGAGTCAATTTAAATCACCTTTATTTATAAAAAAAATCCTAAATTTACAGAAAATTTTGAAAAATGTGTAATTTTACAACTTTGAATTTCTCTGCTATTAAGGCAGATAGTGATCCCTCACAAAATAGTTATTACTTTACATTTCCCATATGTCTACTTTATGTTGCCATCATTTTGTAGATGTAATTTTATTTTTTGGGGATGTTAGAAGGCTTAGATTTTTAGAAGCAATTCTTTAAATTTTTTAGAAATTTTCCAAAACCATTTTTTTAAAGCACCAGTTCAGTTCTGAAGTCACTTTGTGGGGCTTACATAAAAGAAACCACCATAAATGACCCCATTTTAGAAACTACACCCCTCAAGGTTTTCAAAACTAATTTTACAAACTGTGTTAACCCTTTATGTATTCCACTAGAATTAAAGGAAAATGGAGATGACATTTCAAAATTTCACTTTTTTTGCAGATTTTCCATTTTAATCAATTTTTTCCTGTAACACATAAAGGGTTAATAGCAAAAAAACCCTCAAAAACTATTACCCTGATTCTGCGATTTACAGAAACACCCCGCATGTGATTGTAAACTACTGTATGGGCGCATGGCCAAGCGCAGAAGGAAAGGTGCACCAGATGGTTTTTGGAGGGCGAATTTTGCTGGACTGGTTTTGAGACACCCTGTTCCATTTGAAGCCCCCCTGATGGACCCCTACAGTAGAAACAACCAAAAAGTGCCCATATTTTGGAAACTAAGGGATAAGGTGACAGTGTTATTGATACTATTTTGGGGTACATATGATTTTTGATCACTTTATATTACACTTTTTGTTAGGCAAGGTAAACAAAAATGGCTGTTCTGGCTCAGTTTTTATTTTTTTTACTGTGTTCACCTGAGTGGTTAACTAATGTGATATTTTTGTAGAGCAGGTATTTTACGAACGTGGCAATACCTAACATGTATAGTTTTTTTATTTATTTAAATTTTACACAATAATATCATTTTGAAACAAAAAAAAATCATGTTTTAGTGTCTCCATTGTCTGAGAGCTGTAGTTTTTTTTATTTTTTGGGCAATTGTCTCAGGTAGGGGCTCATTTTTTGCGGGAAGAGGTGACGGTTAGATTGGTACTATTTTGAGAGGTATATGCCTTTTTGATCGCTTGGTATTACACTTTTTGTGATGTAAAGTGACAAAAAATGGCTTTTTTGACCCTGTATTTATTTTTATTTTTTTACTTTGTTCACCTGAGGGGTTAACTCATGTGATATTTTTGTAGAGCAGGTTGTTACGGACGTGGCGATACCTAACATGTATAGTTTTTTTTTATTTATTTAAGTTTTACACAATAATATTCACTTTTTTAGACTCAGACCCACTTGGTTCTTGAAGATCCAGTGGGTCTGATTGTTCTATAATACGCTACAGTACACTATATAGTGTACTGCAGTGCACATTCACTCTTGCTAAGCCTTGTCAGGCTCTTGCCTTTAGCAGGAGCCTGATGAGGCTTAGCTGACACCATGGCAAGCCAGACGCTTCTGAAAGCGTCCGTTGCCATGGTAACCATCGGGATGCTGCCACAGCAGAGCAGCGTCCCGATGGGAGGGAGCTTCCTCCCTCTCTTCTGGCCACACCATCAGCGTTGCCAGCGCACCGCAGCGCCCGATGGGAGAGGGAGGGAGCTCCCTCCCTGTTAACCCCTTCCATACAGCGGTCCCTACGGACCGCGGCATGGAAGCGGTTAAACTGCTGATATCGGTGCCAGCACCGATGTCAGCAGTTTCAAGCAGAGTATCAGCTGTATGCTGATACTCTGCTTGAAAACCGCTCGCCATCCTAAAAAATCATTGCGGGCGGCACTCCCGCCGCAGCCGCCCGCACATCGCCCGCCCGCACATTACCCCCCCCCAATCGGCCATCAGAGAAAACAGTGGGGTGGGGGGGATATATATATATATATATATATATATATATATATATATATATATATATATATAAAACATACATATCGTTAAATTTATTTATTTTACAGTTTATTTCAGTTACGGTCGCTGTGATTGGCTAGTCTGAACAGACTAGCCAATCACAGCGATCGCTAGCCCGGGACCGCCCCCATTGGTCCCGGGCTGGTTAGCTGAGACCCCTGACTGTAAGTAACATCAGACATGGTGACAGTTTAATGCCATGACGGCTTATCCTGTCATGGGGCGGCAAGCGGCTCCTGCCAATGACGGGATAAGCCGTCATTGGGCGTTAAGGGGTTAATGTCACCACTGCTTGAACTTTGTCCATATTCAAACAAAACACAATATAACATTTCACCAGATTCTATTGAGAAGGTCAAACTCTTTGTGCTTCTAAAATCACACAAATATGAGAACAGAAACATGCATTCACATGTTATGTTCAGTACAACAATTTCATAGGAGTAAATATACATTTTTAAAGAATGGTAGATTTTAGAATACTGTTAAAAGCAGAATAGTTGCTTTAGAGCGTCAGAAGATGGAACATTACTCTTTAGATATCAGAATACCTGCAAGGATATTGTCACTTCCTTCACTATTGCAGTAGATATTTCCTCAGGAGTTATTTGATAATGGAGAAAGCAACCACAAGACCATCCCATGAATGTTTTTTTATAGTTCTCTTTAGTTTAAATCAACAATTCAGAAACCATATATGATGCACGGTAAAAGTATATGCCTGCTTTGATAGATAGATAGATAGATAGATAGATAGATAGATAGATAGATAGATAGTTATATGTGAGATAGATATGAGATAGATGTGAGATATATAGATAGATAGATAGATAGATAGATAGAAAGATAGATAGACTAAAAATGTAATACAAAATGTGCCAAAATGACACGTAAACTACATTGTGCCTAATTTATTACATGCCTACATTAGCATCCACTCCAAAGAAAATTTTTCAAGCCAAAATAGAAATCTGCTAAGAAAAAAGAGCATGATTAATAAGGCGGTGTTAGGACATGGCACATTTATGAATGTGATCTCAGCGAAAAGGCACAAATATAGGCGTTGTTGTAAGAATACCCCAGACAATCGTAAACTCATGAAAAGTCACAATCTGTGAGCAAAATGGTGCCTTTTTTGTTAAAAAGTTGAAGGTTCATGCAGTGCTAGCCATATTGAGTACTTAATGCTATTCTCTCAAAAAATGCCACAAACTTCCTCTATGTATCAGTTATCATGTTCTGTAAGACATTTGATAAATTTGGCCTATATTTTCATCTCCAGCTATAAAAGTTAGTTGTGATGCAAATTGAACTAAATCTCCCCCATATATATAGAGTATAAATGGATGTAGATAGACCATACAGATGTAGCCAACTATGCAGACAATCTTTTGGTCACAGTCAGATTTGCCTAAGGGAAAGTTCACATCTATGATTCGTCAGAAGAACAGGGAAAAAAAAGCAAGATCATGCACATTTGGCATCCGCTTGTGTCATTTTCATAAAAGTTCCATTTTGTTACATCGAAACAAAAGCCCTGCATTCAGGACTTTATTTCCATCTTTAAATAAAAGGATCTCAGATGGAAATTGCTCAAACAGATGCCGAATGAGCAACAGGATCCGTTTTTTTCCCAGGATCCTGTAAAAAAAACTAACTAAATAAAAAAACTAATGGATTATGTGCATAACTGATGCAAACAGATGCATAACTGATGCACAGGATCTGTTTGTGTTTTTTTTCCCCGTTCTTCTGACAGATCAGAAGAACGGAAAATAAAACAGAGATGTGAACTCTCCCTAATGCCCCTCAATAAATTAGATGAATGTCTGCCCTGTTTTACACCAGAAACTCATATATATGCTAGTTAGGAGCTGGTATAGACAAGTTTCTTTTCGTATGTTATAGTAAGTATAGTGGTTTGCGGAAAGCCCTGTTGCCTCCCTGACCTTATGGCATGTACCATAGTTTGCAACTTTTGTATACCATTATAGTGGCATAAAATCTTTGTTTTGCCTAATGTTCTAATGCACTTGCACTTGCAGAGGGCATCATGGTACAACACCCCAATACAATGGTGCAGCATCTGTACAGTTATCCCTTCTTAAATCGGTAGATAGTGAGCTATTCATATAATTAGCTTATTTCAATAAAACATATAATTTAAATAGATATGAAACAAGAAAAATATATTTTTTATATTTTATTAAAATTTTGTTTAACTGATACTCAATTCATTTCACTTTGCACAGACATTTGCTTCTCTATTTTTAATCTTAAAATACAATGCATTGAAGAATAGTGTTCCCATCCAATTATGCAGCGACATTCATGCAATTATGTTGGCTTACCAAACTATACATGCATCACTGCGTGGCTACTTCACACTTCATAAAAAACTCATTTCATTCACAATAAACATAGGAAAAATGGCTGTTAAGATAAGAAATTAAATATAATTTTAGAATATGAGTAGATAAATTATAGTACATATTAAATTGTTTTTCTGTATTTCTCCTAATATGTCTGTTTTAGTAAATATGTACAGTATATTGCCCACAATATAACAATTGCATAGCATCTCAGAGCACTGCCAAATTGATTTGACCTATCTTAAGGATAGGTCTTCAATATTAAAAGCTTGGGAAACCCATTTAACCCCTTAATGACCGGGCCGTTTTGTACCTTCGTGACCAGTCTTATTTTTGAAAATCTGACATGTGTCACTCTATGTGGTAATAACTTTGGAACACTTTTACTTATCCAAGCCATTCTGAGATTATTTTCTCGTGACATATTGTACTTCAATGTCATAAATTTGAGTCAATATGTCACCTTTATTTATGAAAAAATCCCAACTTTACCAAAAATTTTGAAAAATTCACAATTTTCAAAATTTCAATTTCTCTGCTTTAAAAATTGAAATTGATACCTCATAAAATATTTATTATTTAACATTCCCCATATGTTTTGGTTTGCATTATTTTGTAAATGTCATTTTATTTTTTGGGACATTAGAAGGCTTAGAATTTTAGAGGCAATTCTTAAAATTTTTAAGAAAATTTTAAAAACCCACTTTTTAAGGACCAGTTCAGGTCTGAAGTCACTTTGTGGGGCTTACATAGTAGAACCCCCCATAAATGATCCATATGGTGGTAAGCTACATGGGCACACGGCAAGGTGCAGAAGGAAAGGAGCGCCATATGGTTTTTGAAAGGTAGATTTTGCTGGACGGGTTTTTAGACACCATGTCCCATTTGAAGCCCCCCAGATGCACCCTATAGTACAAACAACATCAAAAAGTGACCCCATTTTGTAAACTACGGGATAAGATGACAGTTTTGTTGGTACTATTTTGGGGTACATATGATTTTTAATTGCTCTATATTATATTTTTTGGGAGGCAAGGTAACCGAAGAATGGATGTTTTGGCACTGTATTTATTTTTTGTTTTTTATCATGTTCATCTGACAGGTTAGATCATGTGGTATTTTTATAGAGCAGGTTGTTTCGGACGTGATGATATCAAATATGTCTACTTTCTTTGTTTCAGTTTTACATAATGAAGCATTTTTGAGAAAAAATATGTTTTTGTGTCTCCATTTTCTGAACACCATAACTTTTTTATTTGAGATATATATATATATATATATATATATATATATATATATATATATATATACAAATAAATGGCATAATTTAGAGGTCTAAGAAAAATACTCCTGAATTGCTATTTTATGGCAAATTCAAATAATTTCTAAAACAGGCATTAGTGATGAGAGGTTTTCGAAAATTTAATCTGGCTGCTTTGTTGAACTTTGACAAAAAAAAATTGTTACAAAGTACTTCTATTATATGTAGCGGGCGTAATGACGGGGAACAGCGTTCGGGCCACTCCCATCATTGAACCCCCTCAGAGGACACGTTCAATGTTGATTTCAGCAAGTCATTGGTCAATTAGGAGTTAAAAAAAACTCATCTGATGCTCACCTCAACAGTTTGATCGCAAAGATGCAGTCATCTTCAATCAAGATGGCTGCACTGGCCTCTCCGAGATACCATCATTTCAGGAAAAATTGATTAGTTACCACAAAGAGTAAGGAAATTCTCATAATTAGCAATAAACAAAGTTTATAAAAAATTTTGTAATTAAAGGGTGCAATGACAGGAAATGGCAACTGTGCCGTCCCCTGTCGTTGAACCCCTCAGATGCTGCATTCATCGCTCATTGTGTCATCTGAGATTTATGTTAAAGCATTTTAGTGGTTGCTAATTTAAAAAAATTATTAAATTGTACTTACCTCATCCATTTGATCCCGAAGATGCCACCGTGTTCATCTTGGTAGAAGATCCAATGCAAAATCTTGTGTGACGCGTGATGGGGTCATCACGTCAGCCGGCATGGTGACATCTTATTTCACTGCACACAAGAATTTGCGCAAGATCTATAAGCAAGATGGCCACAGAGGTATCTTCGCAATCAAATGGATGAGATAAGCATTTTACTGCCATTTTACTGCCATTTCAGGGAAAATTGATTTATTACCATGAAGCACAAGGAAATTCGACTTCTCGGTGATTCAAATTTTTCCTGAAATTCAGATAGAAGTCCACTTAGTGAACTTCTATTCGCTTCACTAATCTATAACAAGGTCACGCATTCAATGAGGCAGATCAGAGGGGGTCTATTCTAGGTTGATCTCATTCCCACTTTTAAAGGTGGCAATATCTTACAGATATGGTGTCTTCAGATGCTTAAATGTTAGCAATCAGAGAAGTGAAAAATGTATGTGTCATGAAAATAGGATGGGAGAATTAGGACTTCCTTTCCTGAGTAGTAAGGGTATAATAATCAACCGTAAGCTGAATCTTTTACCTTCACTTTGAAGGCCTCTATAGTATATTCATCATTGTAGACTATAACATGTACAAATGGGTATTACCTTCAGGGAGGCCAGAACCTGCATTATTGTTAATGAGTGACTGAGCTTACAAATTAGTTTATATCTGTGTACATCTTAATCAATAGAAGGACATGTAAGTAGCAGAACAAATCTCTATGATTTTCAAATATCCCATTCTAGATATGACACTACAATGAATGGGTCTGGATCTGTTGTGGCTGCCGCATGGATGGTGCCCATGCATTGGGGACCACAAACTGCAGTCCCCAATGCAAGGAACAGCCGAGCAATGCTCATGTTAACGAGGCCTACCACTTAACTCAACAGGGCCATGGAGAACTAGTGGTATCACCAATGAACTCTATCTCATCTCTATCTATATACTGTTTACAGTACTTTTTATATGAAGTAGTATTAGCAAAGGACCCCTACTGTTTTTTTTTCCAATAAAAATAAAAAACAGCAAGTACTAAAGTAGTAAAAGAAGGAATCATATAAAATCAAAGATGCTAATATCAACTACTGTACATGAAAAACGATATCACAGTGACTTCTTACAAGTGATTTCAAATAAATTTCTAGATATGAAAGGTAGAGATCAAAACCTGACATACATCTGACATACAGCATGTTTTCCTTAAGCTGCTTATTTGCTTGAGAAATTTAGCAGCATACTGATCTTGTATATTAGACAAGAAGACAAGTGTGTGTCTGACTTATAACTGACGGCAGCAACCTGCAGTGCCAGCACAGTATTTAGCGGATACAGTTTTTTCCTTAGAAACTTTCTAGTTCCCCTAAATAATCCCATATTCTCTTTAGTAAATGGCCTAAGCTAATCTATCTTAAATCAGAATATTGAAACTACCAAAATGCATCAGTCATTCCATGAATTGACTATAAGGCCAGTTTCAGATGTTCAGTGCATGAAACACACTCCGTAGTGAACTCTGCTCCTTCGAATGGATTACACTGCACTATAATTATTTATAATGCTGTGTCTCTGCCTGATCTATACTGTAATGATTTGCTCTCAAATAATACTGTCAGAACAAATCAGTATAGTGGAGTTCGGGCAAAGACACACAGCATTATAAATAATTATATTGCCGTGTGGTCTGGTCAAAAGTGCAGAGTTCATTCATTGTAAGCGCTACCAGTGGTCACTAACAAAAGTATTATAGCACCCTAAGATTCAAAACGTGCATACCTGTAATTTTTCTGTCAGAAACCAACAACATAAAATAAATTCATGGTCCAGATTTGCTAAAATGTCTGTGACTAGAATCTATCTAAAATGGTTCCAATTCGCACAATTTTAGTGCAATTTAGTATAAATAAGGTTGTTACGCCTTTTAATTTGCTGAGCCCATCTATGCAACTTTTGAAGTGTAGTTGCAATGATATTTTTGAAAGAATGAATAGCCCTGCGGTAGAGATGAGTGAATCTTCAAAAATTCACTTCAGAGAATAATCAACAAATTTTGCTCTTAATACAATTTTTTCGGTCAAAGTTGCATTAAAAAATAATTGTTGTCCTGCGAACATTCCTGCACAAATTACGAACATACAGTCTAACCGTTGTTAAAAGTACGCAACTGAACTGAATACGTAAGCATTAGCGTACCAAGCGCGTACGAATCCTTAGCGTACTATTGTCTCATGATTGTGTCATACGCACGGCGCTAGCCTGTGGCGTACAGTCCTCAGAGGCAGTCCATATAAGCTAGAAATGTAAGGTGCTAGCTATCCAGCTAAGTGCATAATTTACCAAACACCATACAATAAGTGTATAATAGGACACATTGCAGTATCTGAAAAAGAATACACACAATAATCTAAAGTGCTTGAACATTGCTGAACCTGAATTATTGCTAAAATACTGCAAAGACATAATTATGCAAACAATTTAATGCAATCAATTTCACATTTGCAAGCATAATAGGCTCAGATATAAGTTTGAGTCTTTTATCTTGGCTGCTTGGCATAAAACACTGGAACATGGTAGCTGGTACTGGATCACCGTGGGCTGGAAAGTGAAAGATGAGGTAGTCAGCTGACCCAAGTGAAAGGACTGTGGTGGTGTTGGTGGCAATCCAGGGATCAGAGGCTCCGGTTGGGGCTATGGTTTCTCTCTGAAACGGAGGGTGCCATCTGCTGTCTCTTGAAGGCAGCACACAAGTCCTGCGGCTGCTGGATCCTCTGGTCAGGTCTTGGCTGGCGATGCAGGGACTAGAGGCTTGGTCAGTAACACTACCCCGGTAGCAAAGGGGCCTTTCATATTCAACCTGATCCCCCACATATAGGCTGTGACGGGCTTGGGGCAGGTAAGGCCATTTAACAAACCTGCGGCACACGAAGTACTCCTCCGCGTCCTCGTCGTCTGCAAAAAAGCCACTGCCTCTCTCCACCAAAAACCAGATAACGGTTCCTTTGCGCTGTTCCAGTGTAGAGTCCCCCGGCCTCGGATGGTCAAGCACTTGGATGACCCAGTACTTCACTGCTTTCTTATAGTCCCATAAGGTCTGGGCGTATGCTGTCACGGATGCAAGCATGATGGGATTCTGCCGCATTGAAGGTGTTCTCCTCCTGGGCGGCGGAGTAGACGCTCCAGCTGCCTCCGCCGCACCAGCCGACAAGGTGGACACCTACGTGCCCATGCGATTCTCGTGGTCACTTGTGCCACTCTGATCTCTTCGGGCCTCTCCGGTGGTTCGGGGTCGCTACCCCACACTATCTCTTCACATTTTGGACGTAGTTGGTACACCATGCTGTCTTGTTCACCGCTTGCTTGAACTGGAGAGGAGGGTGGAGTAATGAGGGAGGAGTCTTCACTCCCTCTACTTGCAAACAGAAAGTTCCCGGTGGGCCGGGCTGGTTTTCCCGCTTCTGAGGGGAGCGTATCTTCACTTTCCCGCTCTTGAGGGGGCATATCGTCATTTTCCCGCTTCTGGGGGCAAGAAGAATGCATACGTACTGTTAGCGGACACAGTTTTAATAACATTTAATATTCGTATGAAGCGAATCTGAAAAAATCCGGATTCGCTTCAGTAGGAAATAAGGAGGATTTGTAACGAATATACGAAGCAGCAAATAGATTCGCTCATCTCTACCCTGTGGTCACATTTTAAATGGTGGAATCACATGTATGTTACACCATTACGAAAACTTTCTACACCATACATTTCATCAGACTGTGCTACCCTTATATGTCAGTCTTAATAAATGTGTTTATGTATTACAGTATGGTCACTAAAAGAGAGATATGATATCAGATATCAATTGTTTCTTTGGTGCTTGTTAAATGTTAAATTACTAATATACATCTGTCATCTTTAAGAAACTGTCCAACTTGTCAAATCTCTGTTGACCTGGATAGGAAGAATCTGGTACGTTAGGGTATGGCTTATAAGGGGGTACTGCACCTTGGTTACCACTAATTGTTAGGCTGCATTAGCTCTTGCAACTTTAAAGGTTTTTTCAAGGATACTTAAGTATTTCAGAATAAGATTTTCATGAAGTTAGATAGGGGCATAGCTGGCATAACATGGTACCAAAGGAGCTGAAAAATGAGGCGAAGGTTGTTACAATATGTATGAGCAAGATAAATACTTCTTTTCATGAACTAAAGTAAGGTTACATCACAAAAAACGTAAAACAATGGGGGAGATTTATCAAGCTGGTGTAAAGTAGAACTGGCTTAGTTGCCAATAACAACCAATCAGATTTCACATTTCATTTTCCAAAGGAGCTGTGAAAAATTAAAGGTGGAATCTGATTGGTTGCTATGGGCAACTAAGCCAATTTTACTTTATACCAGTTTGATAAATCTCAATGTTTTTCTTATTTTCATTTCCTGCATTACTTTTATCCGTGTCTCACTGAATATAGACCTGAAGACAATGAGAGACCTTACTGATAAATAACAAATAATCCATGTATTGTGGCAGCAACGTGGATGATTTTTAATTCTGCCATTCAAATTAAGCCTTAGCAGTAGACCACCTCAGAATAAAAGTTGTGGAACAATTTTAGTAAAATGTTTCTCAATGTAAAATTGTCAACACTTTGAATATCCCGCCATCTACAGTACATAATATTATCAAAAAATTCTGATAATCTGGAGAAAATCATGTGCATAAGAAACATTCTGCACATTCTGTTTTTTATTTCATTTATTTACATTTTCCCCTTTTTGGAGCTTAGGTTTTATTAACTAAGCAGCAGCTAGGTATGATGTTAAAAAAATCCCTTCCATCTTCAATTGTATCTAAGTGAATAAAAGTGCCAATTAAACAATTATTATTATTATTATTATTATTATTATTATTAATAATAATAATAATTCTTTTGCTATTTATATACATAATGGTATGTCATGTAACCCTTTTAGTTCCAGAGATTTTATTGTTTTTGTGCTTATGGTTTTCACTCTCTTCCTTTCTGGACCCATAACTGTTTTATTTTTCCGTTTACATAGCTGTAAGAGGGCTTGCTTTTTGCAGGACAAGCTGCACTTTCTAATTTCACTATTTAATGTCATATATCATATAGTGGGGAGCCGGAATAAAATTCCAAATGGGATAAAAAAATGCAATTCTGCAACAGCTTTATGTGTTTTATTTTCATGGCATTGCCTATACAGTAAAAGTGACCAGTTATTTTCATTCTCCAGTTAGTATGATTATGGCAATACCTCAAATGTATAGTTTTTCTTGAAAAAACATTATTTTTTTCTTTCTGTGACCATGTTATGACCCATATAACTTTTTGTAGTTATGTGTATAGCGCTGTGTGGGGGCTAATTTTTTGTGGGGCAATCTGTACTTTCCATTGATATTGATTTTCGGTGTATATGACTTTTTGATCACTTTTTTTTTTAAAAAAATTTGTGAGATGAGAAGAAACCAAAAAATGGTGAATCAGACACTTTAACATTTTAACTTCCCAAAGGGAACTATAACAAGCAGTTATTAGATTGCTTCTTTTATAGACTCCAATGCATTAGTATTGGAGTCTATGGGAATTATACTATATTCCTATACAGGGGCAGGAACTCCATAAGAACTATTATGCAGCAGCCTCTTGTCACACAGGAGGACAGGGACTGCCACACATATACTGCAGCTCCCCCAATCATCACCAGTGGGAGCCTAATCACACCGGGAAGCATGCACCAGATCATTACATCTGTAGGGTTAAAAGTCTACAACTGGCATTACCGCCGGTCGTGGCCATGTGCCTTGGGTGTCGACTGTATGAAACAGACAGATGCCATCTTTAAAGTCCCGGTCAGCACTGTAAATGAATGACGCTGGTTGGAAACCAGTTAACATCTTCACTTTAATGTCATGACTTGCAAGAAAACAAAGCATGAAATAATTTATATTCAAAGACTCACTCATGTTCCTACCATACTTATTATTTTTATAAGATACAAATGGCAATTAATATAGATCAATTTCATTATAATTCATGGAAGGAAAAGGACGGACAAAAAAATTGTATGAAAAATTCAAGGTCTTTGATTTTCTTAGTTTTGTATTTATTTTTTAATGTAGCATTAATATTAATTCGTATGATAAATAGTCATCCCGGCAGTCTAAGCTACTAAAGGATGCAAATTAAAGGAACTCATTTCAATTTGTGTCATCAAAGTTGCAAATAGCACAAGATAAACATATATCAGGCTTAATAGAGTTCTCGCCAATTAGGCTATTTATAGACATATTGCTGTGATTATGATGTGACAGTAAAGAGAAAGGATGTCTTTGTATCAGTTTTAAATGACACAAATGAGATCAAGGAAACAATGTTATTTATTGACTTTACAGACACATTACAAATGTATCTTAATCAAAATGTCTTCAAAGCATGAACTGAGAGAACTGAAAAAGACACACTTGGCAAGCAGTAGGGAATGCATATGCTTATATTTACAATTAGAAAACACAGGGACTTTATGTTACCCTTTAAAGCAAAATTTAACTTGGATTTAGACAAGAAATGAGCAAATAGAGTCTACCAAATCAAAACTCATCCTGAATTTCTCAAAAAATTCTGATTTGTTAGAATCAGATTTTTTTTATTGAGTGAGTGAGCAAATGAGAGAAAGAAAGAAATTCTCTCACATACAGTAACTAAAACTATCCAAATTACGTAGCTTTTCTTCCAAAAGGAACAGAAAGGCTCTGCAATGAGTTAATGTTTAGCCTTTTATATTGGCATAACTTAGATTGCCCCCTCATGAGTGTCAAGCAGAGAGAACTGGCTTAACTACATGTAGGCGAGAGGCTTTGTTCCAGATCTGGGGGTGGACTGCTCCCCTTATGGAGAGCACCTGAGCACCTAGTATGCCTGAGGATTTTTATAGGCCAGGAACCTTTCCTCTGGGTTTCTGGGAAAAAATATATATACAAATTAGCTTTCCTCCCTAAAAGTAAGGAAAGCTAAGGGTCGATTTCTGTAATAACTACCTTCACTGATTAAATAATGGAGATATATTGCTTCAGAAAATCCTAAAAATAATCACTATTTATACTGTAGAATGTTAATTTTGCCGTGGAACACTGCACAGGGATTTATCATTATCAAATGAGCATTGCCTGGCCAAAACATAAAGACTTCCCCTTTGTTATCCCATTTATGAATGTTTTAATATTTAAGAATAAATTGAAACAGGATTTAACTATTCTCTGATATTCCCGTTCAGTTATATGACAAATGTAGATACAATGGACTTCAGCTTTGGTGTCAATTTAAGGCAAATATACAATTGTGGACTTAGATCATAATTCTTTTATAATCAATATTTTTGGGTAGCACTACTTTTTAGTTATGTTCCATTAGGGAAACTCCATGAGGATTGACTGTAGCTTTGCCGCATTGTCAGAAGCAGTCAGAAACAGAATATCACTCCTTTTCTCATCACACCCTCAGGTGGCCACTTTGCAAATATTACATCTATTTGTATATCATTTTAATTCACCTTCACATTTTGAAAGAGTATTTTATATTAAAAGCAAAAAAAAAGCAAATATTAAAAGCAAAAATCTCAGATAACCCAAGGAACCCTAAGTGATACGATCGAAGTTTACTTAACTCATAAGACATTAAGGTTTTTAACTGTTGATATTTATTTACTTCTTTGATTAAACTAAATTCAGCATTATTTTCATGTTCTCAGATGAAAGAGAAGATGTTCAAAGGAAAACATTCACAAAATGGATAAATGCACAGTTTGCAAAGGTATGCAGCACTTCCATATTTCTTTTTGAATTAAGAAAATATTTTTCTCTTACTATGATCACCTTTTTAAGAAAACATAATGGCTAGTTTATATGAATGGATGTTTGTGTTTGGAATAACACTTGTCATATTTGTCAAAGTTTACTTTTGAAAGGATTAAACACTTTCCAACTACTTAGAGAGTAATGTTTTGTCTTGCAAACAATATCACCTATACGAAAGTGTTGTTGTACAGTATATAAGTTATTTGGAAGTGCTTTCTGATACATTACAGTTATCACTGAAGGAGAATTATGATTGACTAATTATTATGTTATTATTATTTTAACTCTATATATTTTATTAGTCAGAACATTGCAATTAAAATACAAATGTATTCATTCTGAAATGGCCATCAGTCATGCTATAGTTGGATTGCAATCATATGATTAATACTTTAAATTATTACTTTCACTCAAGTCATTAAACTGTAATATACTAGTAAGGGCTCTTTCACATCACCATTAGGGATTCCGTTCTAGCTTTCCGTTATAACATTGTTATAACGGAAAATAACGGAATCCAAAGGACAGAAATCAAAACGGACACCTTTAAGCGGCATTCCGTTTTGATCCATCATAATAGAAGCGCTACAAAAAAACTGGCTCATATGAGGACTGCCCCAGGAAAGGAAGACCAAGAGTCACCTCTGCTGCGGAGGATAAGTTCATCCGAGTCACCAGCCTCAGAAATCGCAGGTTAACAGCAGCTCAGATTAGAGACCAGGTCAATGCCACACAGAGTTCTAGCAGCAGACACATCTCTACAACAACTGTTAAGAGGAGACTGTGTGCAGCAGACCTTCATGGTAAAATAGCTGCTAGGAAACCACTGCTAAGGACAGGCAACAAGCAGAAGAGACTTGTTTGGGCTAAAGAACACAAGAAATGGACATTAGACCAGTGGAAATCTGTGCTTTGGTCTGATGAGTCCAAATTTGAGATCTTTGGTTCCAACCACTGTGTCTTTGTGCGACACAGAAAAGGTAAACAGATGGACTCTACATGCCTGGTTCCCACCGTGAAGCATGGAGGAGGAGGTGTGATCGTGTGGGGGTGCTTTGCTGGTGACACTGTTGGGGATTTATTCAAAATTGAAGGCTTACTGAACCAGCATGGCTACCACAGCATCTTGCAGCGGCATGCTATTCCATTCGGTTTGCGTTTAGTTGGACCATCATTTATTTATCAACAGGACAATGACCCCAAACACACCTCCAGGCTGTGTAAGGGCTATTTGACCAAGAAGGAGAGTGATGGGGTGCTATGCCAGATGACCTGGCCTCCACAGTCACCAGACCTGAACCCAATCGAGATGTATTTGTGGTGAGCTGGACCTCAGAGTGAAGGCAAAAGGGCCAACAAGTGCTAAGCATCTCTGGGAACTCCTTCAAGACTGTTGGAATACCATTTCAGGTGACTACCTCTTGAAGCTCATCAAGAGAATGCCAAGAGTGTGCAAAGCAGTAATCAAAGCAAAAGGTGGCTACTTTGAAGAACCTAGAATATAAGACATATTTTCAGTTGTTTCACACTGTTTTGTTAAGTATATAATTCCACATGTGTTAATTCATAGTTTTGATGCCTTCACTGTGAATCTACAATGTTCATAGTCATGAAAATACAGAAAACTCTTTGAATGAGAAGGTGTGTCCAAACTTTTGGTCTGTACTGTATATCTATTTAATATTTTCTTAAAACTGAGTGTCTAGATCAAGTGAATAGTTATTTCTTACTTATACAGTAGCAGAGTTTTCTATATTTGTTACAGTATATAAAACTTATAATGCTACATTCAATTTCCAACCACTCAATAAGTCTGCTACGTATGCTTCTATTTTATATAAAAAATGTGGCTAAATATATGCATGCATGTATGTGAAAGCAATCAGAGTCGTTCTTTTTATCTGAAAGACCTGGCTTGCATTTTAATAAGAGTGAACCAGACAGGAGAAAAAAGTTAATTTTCGGAAGGCTTCCATACTCCTCCCTGTGGAATAATTGTATCTGTGTAAATATTTTCTAAAGTGAGTATCTGGCAGCCTTGTGCCGACTCTTCACATTGCCATCAGAAACTTCAACCTTGTTTGGGGCTCTCTGGAGCACGGTGTAGTTTATAAAAATAGTTGATTGAATTTGCTGTCATCTACTTTCTTTTCTGCCAGGAAAGCTGTACAAGTATAAAAAACTGACACATTGGAATAAGCTCCATAACATTTGGTTGGGAGTAGAATTATCTTTTTTCAGTCTGAATTTGTGGTATATGCCTGTAATGTCAAGTACAATTAGGTATCATTTGGTATAATGATGTTTTATTTACCATTACCATTTGGTGTCCGATTTACCATTCTGCAGAATCACTGTACATGTATGCAGAAAACAAGTATACTTGTTTATCATACTGTTGTTTTAGGTGCATTGATGGCAAATTTGATATCCTTACAAATAAATTCATTTTAGTAAACTTGGGATACAAATATTTTCATTGATAATAAATTATTCTAAAAAAGGCAACATTTTCAAGAATGCGTTGATAAACCACATACCGTATTTTTCAGCCCATAAGATGCACTTTTTTTCCCATAAAACAGGGGAAAACGCTAATGCGTCTTATGGGGTGAATCCAGGGAAAAGAAATATACAATGTGCGGCACGGCGCATTTCCTATGATCAGTACATCGCAAGCTGCGCTGCATAGGAACAGCAGCCTGCGATGTACCCGACATGTTACCTGAAGAGGGAGAGCCCGCAGCAATCTTGTTGGGGATCGGCAATGACATGTGCTGGGTGGTAGGCATAGAGACCGGCCGGCCCTGTCTGGTGCTAGTTGATCGGCTGGCCAGCAGATTCTCAGGGGGAATGTTGCTGGGAGCATGGGAGCAGGCAGATGAGGGGCGGAGCAGGCTTTCCTGCCACACATGCCTGCTCCGCCTCTACATTGCCTTGTGGCTGATGGAGGACTGGGGGTTAATGAAAGGCTGGGGCTGATAAGAGACTGGGGGTTGATGAAGGACTGGGTGCTAATAAAAGGCTGGGGGATTAGAAGAGGCTATGGGGTTGATTAGAGGCTGTGGGCTAATGAAAGGCTGGGGGATAATCAGAGGCTGGGGGTTGATAAAGGACTGGGGGCTGATGAGAGGCTGGGGGCTGATATAAGAGGCTCAGGGCTGATAAGAGGCATGGGGGCTTATCTGAGGTCTGAATGAGGGTCTTATTTATAGTGGGACTCTTATCTGAGGTCTGATTGAGGATCATTCACATTGGGGTCTGAGCAGTTTTTATTGGGGGTCTGGTCTGAGGTCTTATTGGGGTCTTATTAACATTGAGAGTCTGATTGGGGCTGTCAGCTGAGGTCTGATAAAAATTAGGGGTCTGATTGGTGATCTGATTTGAGATCTAATGAAAAATATTTTTTTTCTGATTGCCCTCCTCTAAAACCTAGATGCATCTTATGGGCCGGTGCATCTTATAGGGGCGAAAAATATGGTACGTTCTACAGAAGCATACTGTAAGCTGATAACGCTCCAGTTAAATGACAAAGTTTTAGTTTTGCTATATCTGTACCGTTATCTAGTTAGTTATAATTGTTAGTCATATACTGTATAATGTGGCTGAAAATTGAAAATCAACATATACTTGTCTCAGTGTACAGTGTCAGTAAATGCATGAATAATACATTGATCCACCCAAGGATTCATTTAAAATATAGCACATGGGAATGAGTAGACTAGGTGCAATTTTAAAGTACTGAATTAAAGTAAAGCTGAATTAGTAATTGGGTGTAGTTTATTCTAATATTGAAATGTGTGTGTTTAAAAAGGACTAAGGTTAACCCTTTCGATACCAGCGCCGTACATGTACGGCGCTGGGGTAATGCAAACACATGACGCCCGCTCGCACGTGCGGCAGGTGTCATGGCCGGCAGTTCTCTGCTGTTTCTAACTGCAGAGACTTGCGGGTACTTACTGCCATCGGCGGTTTCCTCTTCAGCCATTAGATGCCATGATCACATGAGATCACGGCATCTAGTAGCTCAAAAACGCAGAAGCATTCGCTTCCGGGTGGTGTACAGATGCCCCGTGTGGTCAAATCGGGTGTCTGTACACGATCTCATCAGCGAGGTTTACAGCTTTCAAAGTGCAATTCTTATTCTGGCCACTAGATGGCAGGCCATGATAAGAAATGAGCAAATTGGTTTTTAAATTCAATATTAAATATCCATGATTGTGCATAAAGAAAAAATAAAAAACATTATCTATTTGCTCATATTTGAGCTTTAAAATAATCACAAAAAATTTTAAAAAATTACGGCGAATTGTGTGGCAGAAAAAAGCATCAAAATGGCGATTTGCTGTTTTTTGTCGCTATTTTCTTAAAAAATTAAATAAAAAGTTATCAAAAAGTCATACACACCCCAGAATGATATCAACAAAAAGTTCAGATCGCCCCACAAAAATTGAGCCCCCATACAGCTCCATACACATAAATACAAAAAAGTTATAGGGGTCAAGATATGAAAACAAAAAATTAAAAATAAAAAAGTCCAACTTTTTAATTATTTTATCAAAACGCAGGAAAAACTATACATATTAGGTATCTCTGGATTCGTAATGACCAGTAGAATGAAAGCAACTGGTCAGTTTTAATGAATATCGAACGCTGTCAATAAAAAACCCATAGAACTGTAGCAGAATAGCTGTCTTTTTGCAATTTCACCCGATTTGGAATTTTTTCCCGCTTACCACTACACCATATGCAATATTAAATGGTGGCGTTGGAAAGTACAACTTGTCCCGCAAAAAACAAGCCCTCATACAGCTATGTGAACAGAAAAATAAAACAGTTATGGCTGTTTGAAGGCAGGGAGCTCAAAACGAAAACGCAAAACCGAAAAAACCTCCGGGACTGAAAGAGTTAAAGGCTAGTTACATCTTCGGAGGTAATTTTTTATGATTGCATGTTACTCATTTTTGGCTAAAAATCATTTTTTTCAATTGGCTTTTATTAAAAATATTGAGCTATTTTGTCACAAAAGGGTTAACTGTTTTTCTAACTGTCTGACTGGTACTTTTACTTTCACTTTGTGCCAGTCATCTAATAACCCTTTTTTCTAATCTACTGAGAGGTGTTAAACACTTACTTAAAGGGATTGGCCAACTTCTGGTTATTGTTGACAAAGGTATACATATGTGAGATGATTATATGACACTTACTAATATAGTCTTTGCTGAAATTCTACATAAATTCTTAATAAGGTATGCCCCTTTGTTTACAATTTCTTTTATGCTGTCCACACAGAGGTCCTGTCCACAAGATGGCTGTCTATGCTAACAGTTCTGTTTACCAATGGGACATTATGACTAGTGCCCGAGGGGGCCCAGTCCATGATAGTGCCAAAGAGGGTTTCGGGCTTACAGATTGCCCTTCATCAGGCTAAGATCCATGTGTGCTGGCGTGTCGGCTGTATCGTGTACGATATAGCCGACACGCCAGCACACATGGATCTTAGCCTGATGAAGGGCAATCTGTAAGCCCGAAACGTCGCTTATGAATTAAATAATGTACGGCTGAAAATAAAAAATCACGTTATTCACTGCAACTGGAGTGCTGTCTGACTTCGTATTGATAATGTACTGACCGGCCCCTGGTGGAGATTGGGCCTCATCAGAACCTGCACCCACTTTCGCCAGCTCAAGGGATTGAGTGCTGTGACTCCCTACGTATACAGTGCCAAAGAGGGTTGCAGCTATATAAATCTATGTTAAACAAGTTCCAGGCAGTGGGGCTCAGATGTTTTTGAGTCTTGGGGTCCAAAGCCCGATGCACCTCCTGGATGTGTGGCTCTTACAGTGCCCCAGAAACACAAGACCCAAGCAGGTCAACCCTCAGGTTCGATTGAGCCTTGGTGATGGATGCTCATACTAAAATATTACTGGAAACAGTGGATATTCCTCTTGCGATTTTACTCCAGAAAGTCCCAGAAACACAAATAAGGGGCACAAGGAGCTTGAGTGTGTTAGAGTCTCTTCTTTGGATTCTTAGCTTGAACATTATATCCCCCTCCCACTCTTAGGCAAGATGGACCACAGACCTAAGAGAGGATGGGAAATGCACAAAAGGTGCAACTTAAAAGAAAGAGGAGTTTTGTATGGCTTAAAACATGAGGGTAGTTAAATAGGGGCCATGAGCAGGGGCCATGAGCAGGGGCCATTCCCAGGTATCCCAGCTTCCTGAAGCTTGTCAGGCTCCTAGATCTTCTAGATTTTCTGAAGAACTTTAGATCAGGGAGTGGAATTTCTCCTCTACTCTCAAGTCGATGAGAAGCTTTTCACATGGCTCCTGATGCTCGCACTTGCATCTGCCAGCATAACTGAAGGACCGGTGATCTCCAGTGCCTAATGTTGGTGAACTAGGCTCAATGGCTGTTAAGCAGGAGTGCCCCCTAAATCCAGAAGCAACAGCTGGGGTCTGCATATGGAGTATCTGTGGTTCTAATGGTGTTAGTAAACAGGCCTCAGGGTATAGCCAGGCCAGACATTCCCATCTCCTTCCACGGTAAAACAGGAGTCCGCAGCAGCCCAGAATTGATGGGCAGTGGGCCATAGCGGAGAGTCCAGGTGAATGGTCCACAACCATCTGCTTAGCTAGATATGTCACCCCAGGGTTCTGGCATTGGAGTAAACTCCACTTGATCCCCTTGGTAAAGACTGTGGAGGGGAGAGGGCAGGTTGGGCCTCTTCACTGATTGTTGACTGACAAGGATCTCTTCATTGGTCTCATCATCAAAACCTCTTTCCATGAAGAACCACTTGGCCTCTCCAGCACAGGGTCTCCAGGCCTAGGATAGTCCAACATGTGTCTACCATACTTCTTGTTTTTATTTTTATTTTTCCTAACCTTCGACATTTGTTCTACTTTCCGGGCTGGTTTTATGATGCCACTCATGGGGATGTTTAACACTGTGTATACATGCTTGAAAAAAGGCTTATAAACAGCTAAAACATTGTATCACTGGTGTTGAGGATAACAGACTATTATTATTCAAAGAACAATATAGTGTGATACAATTTCTTATAATGCTGAAACGCCCATTCTGGTGTCTTCTGATCAATCCATGAACCTGTATGTAGCCATCATTGTCACTTTCCTTATTCTGGACCGTATTGAGATAAGCCAAGCGTGTCTAAAGTTGGGCGTGGTTCTTTGTTTTTTTGTGAGAGCGGTTTTGTCAGCATAGCAAAAATATATGTTTAATATGTGTTTTGGCATAACTTGGTATAAGAGACAAGATGTGGAGTCTCGGGTAAATCAGATTTCTTTCCCACTGGATATGAAGGATCAAATCTCCTTAACCTGTATCCAAGATGTCAGCTGCCTTCCTTTTTTATTTGGATTAAACCACAGGAGAGGAGTGGATCTGGCTTCTAGGGCATGCACCAACCATCCTGTTATGTGTTGGAGTGCTGTTTAACTTTTTTTTTCTGTGCATATATTACCATTACATAGATCTGCATAGAGTTTGCAAATTTTTTCTGTGTTTGCGTGGGTTTTCTCTGGATATTACAGTGTCCTCCCACATTTCAAAGAAATATTGATAGGGAATTTAGATTGTGAGCTCACATGGGGACAATAAGTAATAATGATATCTGTAAGGAGCTGTGAAATATGCCAGTGCTATATTAGTGAGTAAAATAAACAGATCAGCTTGTTCAGGCAGCAGATCTGATTTAATGCATTATGATCAGTGAAATGAAACCTGAAAAAACACATATCACTAAAGATGAGCGAATATATTCATAAAGATTCTTTATTCACACGGATATTTGCATACTCGTAAGTATTCGTTACTCGGCCGAGTAGCGTGAAATTTGTGGTTTTTTTAACGCCTCCCTGCATGTTAAGTGCCTATTTCTTAGCCAATAAACATGCGGGGAAGCCTGGGGGACCTGCTGTCATGACCTACTACCTTTTCTACGTATCTAGGAGTGATTGGCTGCCTGCATCAGGTGACGTGCTATTATATATATGCGTACGCCTGGGGCTCGGATCACACACCTTGTGGTTTTAGGAGAGGGAAAGAGTGTGCGTGTGATAGGGATAGCGAAAGCGTACGAAATAGGAGTACACATATATAATAGCCTATTATATATATGCGTACGTCTGGGCCTCGTATCACACACCTTGTGGTTTTAGGAGAGGGAAAGAGTGTGCGTGTGATAGGGATAGCGAAAGCGTACGAAATAGGAGTACGCATATATATATATATATATATATATATATATATATATATATTAGCCTATTATATATATGCGTATGCCTGGGGCTCGGATCACACGCCTTGTGGTTTTAGGAGAGGGAAAGAGTCTGCATGTGATAGGGATAGTGAAAGCGTACAAAATATGAGAATATTCATTTCTATTAGGCAGGGAACTGCATTTGTGACCCAAAAAGTCTTTTGATAGACTACAATCCAGCTACAGAAGTGCCCCTTTATATTTCTGCAATCAGCCTGTCACTGTCTTGAATTCATACGCAACAGCGTATAGAGTAAATTATAGGTAGCAATAGAGTACGCTTTATCGGACAAGGTCCTGTCGCTCCTTGCACTATCTCTGCCTGTTCCATGCATGCTGCCCCTAGTGTTCCCTATCCATTTCCATGGTGTTTCCATCACTTTCAGAGGTTTTCAGGTGTTTAGGCAACCTTGTCTGCAAAGAACTTGGGTCCCTGCAAAAATGCTCGTATCTCCCATTGACTTCAATAGGGTTCGTTATTCGGTACTGTGACTTGCCATGTGGGAAAGTGGTAGATGGTGTCTATGTTTCTCCATGCTTCATGGTTCCATTCAGGTAAAGCAACCATTGGATTCAGAGGTCTGTGTGATTTGGAGGTAATTAGGGATCAGCTGTGATGGCCTCTTTAAAAACAAGCCAGGCTCTGAGTCACACTATCTCTCTCAGCCTGGGGGAAGGTGGTATATGCCTGCGAGAGGTAGCGGGATAGTCATCTCCTGGGGTAGACGGGCACTCACCAGCAGGCACACCAGAAGAATTATCTGACCACATGACAGGAATTTGGACAAACTGACCTCAGTCCATTTTATTTTCAGGTTGCAGGGCATAAACCAAAACAAACAGCAAAATAAAACCTATGAGTAGTATAGAAAACATACTAGTCATCAAAGTGACAGGTGCCCCGCCCATCAGTTTAGACCCTGCCCCTAGATGCCCAAACCCCAGTCGTCAACATCCTCTTATGACAGGTCCCCACGCCCCCTTGGCTCCCCCACAGTGTAAAATGTCTGGGCATGTTTAAAGTACAGCTTACATTATATTATTATGGCAGATGCTTGCTGGACCTGTCTAGAGCCCCCCACTCAGCACACACCCTTATCGGTATACAAAAAAAACTAAACGCAGAGTTTTAAAAGTTTATTGAGCAGATAAGCAAAGTACAGAAATGCTACGATCTTACAATACATATATAAATTCAGATGTTAAATGCATTATGCTTTTATTTACAGCCATGTTGATGTATTAAATTCCTAAACAAGCTTCCACATTCTGTTAAATGCATTATGCTTTCATGTTACAGCCATGCTGATATACTAAATTCCTAAACAACTTCCCAAAACCTGTTAAATGCATTATACATAAGTAGTATAGAATACATACTAGTCATCAAAGTGACAGGTGCCCCGCCCATCAGTTTAGACCCTGCCCCTAGATGCCAAAACCCCAGTCGTCAACATCCTCTTGTGACAGGTCCCCATGCCCCCTTGGCTCCCCCACGCCCCCTGGTTTCCAAACCCCCACTCTTCAACACACCTCCCCTCTGTCCTCTTATTAGAGGGCTCCGCCAGCCATCACCCCTCCCAAACCTTGTATACATTTATTAAAATATTATGAATCTCTTTAAAATGTATTAAAAATCATAAAATATTATAAATCTCTTTAAAATGTATTAAAAATCATATTAATTTCTTTTATGAATCTAATTACAGCTATTGTCGCTTAGTATGCTAATTATTGTATGATACGTGTCTCATACTACGTACACCATACCATGCAGCTACATAGGGGTAAAATGTCTGGGAATGTCTAAAGTACAGCTTACGTTATATTATACAGTATTATTATGGCAGATGCTTGCCTGGACCTGTCTAGAGCCCCCCCCCCCCCCCCCACTCAGCAGTTTTTAAAGTTTATTGAGCAGATAAGCAAAGTAAAGAAATGCTATGATCTTACAATACATATATAAAATCAAGCACTCATGTTACAGCAACGGTCATAAAGTAAATATTTAAAAATACATTTAGCAGAGTTACACTATACAATACATCAATAATATACACATAATCAGTATTTAAAAGCTTAACCAATTAGATTGTAGCATAGGGGGCGTTCTTCTTTTAGGTAGCTAACTCCCCTGTCTTATCCCCATAGGTGTGAAGGGGTTGGTCAGGAGAGTGCGATTAGGCACGTCACTTACAGATGGATCATTCAGGTTTGTTTTTAAACCGTCCAGAATCTCTCTTGTAGATGAATTACCCACAACAGTAGACGGCGTATTTATGTCAGCCATGGAACGCATAAATGCAACCCAGCCTGGCGGATTTTTGTTTCTTGGCACTCTGTGGCTTTGAGTCGCACAGCGCACAAGGTCCATCATGTTAGAACCAAGAATAACATCACCCTTATAAATAAATTCGCCTTTATCATTCCATGATGTAACTTTGGCATTCTGCTTCATCCTATTTAACAAAAGTTCAGCATTTTTCTTAAAATGGGGGTTGACATGTGATACAATTTCGAGGACCGAATCGCTTTTATCAGCGGCTGTATTTGGCAATTGTTGATGACCAGGATCATATTGATTAACAAGGTTTAAAGTCGCTAGCTCTTTAGTCTCCTGTTTAGCAAGAACCAAGTATCTTTGCATTATATCTGTGTATCTTTTAATTTTCACATCATCCGGTAAGTCAGAGTTGTGTAAAATACCGCTAATTTCATCATCCAAGCGTTGTATCACGCTTTGCCTTACGTCGGACGGGGATGTAAAGGCCTGACTCATCTTCTTGAGCGAGTGTTTGGGCACCAAGTACATTTTCTCCACGTGATCCATTATTTGTTAAAAAGCAAGCTTGTTATTAACGGTATTGCAAACCCCAATAGCGGACCTATGAATCCACCCATCTGGTTCACTAAGCGCTTCTACTTGTTGCTTCATAACACAGCCTCCTTATGGCTTTACGCCACTTCTTTAGAATCTTTTTCTAACTCTCCTTTAGTGGAATTCGTCCTTTTAGGATATTTAAGGCTAACTCAGCTATGGTCGCTATTAAATCATCGCTCGCTTGGCGCAAAATAGATTTTCTGACAGAAGGAGTTGCTTTTACAAGGGTTTTTAAGAGAGTCCAATTATGGCGTAATCTCTCCGACATCCTGGCGCTGCTATGTAGGTGTCCTAGAATGCACGTAGCCTTCTAAATCTCACTTTTTAAAACTATTTCTCTTCTGAATATACACAGCCGGCAAAGCTGGCGGTAAGAAACCCGACCTTATGAAGTTCCTCAGGGGTATTCGCCCTAAAATCTACTAGCAGGTGGCCATAAGGCTCCCGCATAGCGTCCTCAAAAGCCTACAAAAAGAAATGTGTTTTCCCAGGATACATTTGTCTCGCTAATGTTAGGATTTGCAATTTATCATGTGGGTTATTAAATAGAACCATGTACTTGGTGTTTAAATTTATCGTTTTACACTTTTTACCTTGACAAAATATGTTCTGCACCAGATACAATATACTTAGATTTCTATGATGCACATACTTGGTGAATGCCTTTTCAAGCTCGCTGTTTACACTAGCGGTATCCATAAGATCATCAACAATAGTCAAATTTACTTTGTCGGACGGGAATAACTCATCATCTACAAACGTTTGCGTTGGGCCTTCAATAAACCTGGTGTTTAGAAAGCATAGAGAAAGTTCATCATAAAGCTTTTGCCAGCATGCATAAAACCAAAATATATTATCGGGCTTGTGTGATAAATGTGTGTCAGTATTTTCTAGCGGTTTTCTTACAAAATACCTCTTTCCAGAGTTGGACGGTCCTGCTAAAATGCATGAAAAAGGGTGTTGTAAGCGTGTGTCCATGGGAATAAAAACAAAACAGTTTTGTTGTAAAGTCGCGCGAAGGCGGCCTTTCAAAAACAGGAACCAGGAGCTTCTTAAAAAGAGAAACAAATTCACCTGAAAAAGAACGGTGTAACTGTGTTATAACTGCATTAGAACCTGAAAGGTAGTGTGGTAAAATTGTCTCGCAGATGCCTCTTTGTATATACACACCTCTGAGTTTTGCGCAACGGTCAATCTGCCACAAGTTCTTATTTCTAACAAAACCTGGTTGCTCCACAGATATAAATTTCTGGGTTTCAAGATTACGGTTGAGGATGTAATTCAAAACCAGATACTTTTGGCTGTCAAAATTAATATCCCTCGCATTAGCAAGGTTTAGCATGATCCCTTTAACCTTCAAAACCGTCTTACCGGTATTCAGTTTGTACCCATAGGATTTTGGACCTGTAGATACAAACTCTGTGATGTATGTGTTATCTGGTATTTCGCTGGTCAATTCACCCAAATAATCGCTTAAAGGGGAGGGAGACAGTCACCTTCATGATGAACAAAAATGACATTATCTGTGTCGTGATAAAGACATCTTTCCTGCAGTCTGTCCAGAAGGGAGTAGAGTTCTAGTCTGGCATAGGCCGTTGTAAAACATGCTATAAAAATGTTTGTGTTTTTGTTGATTGTGTGATGTCCTTTTGCGTATTTCCAATTGACCGTTGAGGTTTCATCATCAATAAAATTCAGCCCAGAAACCTTGTAGTATGGGAGAAAGACATAGCGAAAGAGTTCATCAGGGTTATTCACGATGCTTGTACAGGGTAAATTAGATCTCTTAGCAAACTTCCCCCAAAATGAATTTAAGAAAAGTTTAGAGATCTGTCTTTTCACGGGGTTCACAGCAATATTTGCGGGGTCTAATTGTACACCTTTTTTGTCAAGAAAGGTCTCGATGTATTCTTTTTGCTTATCAGAATCTGTACACCAGCTCGGATAGCCCAATGCCTCCTGCTTGTCCCTAAGATGAAGTTCAATGTAGGGCGCAAACAGTTTGTCCATCGTGTTGGGAAAATGCCACCCCTCATAGATCTCTGCGATCCTGTACCCCTTCTCCAAAGCTACCTCTAATTCTATCATACACCAAGTACCTGTCAGAGAGCGCTGTTCATCAATATGTGTGCATACATCCGTCATGGAGTTTGTGGCGCAGGTGTTGCAAAGGGTAAACAGTAATTTATTGTTCATTTTCATAGGTATTACCGGAAAAAACAATTCTCGTTGGATAAACCTTAACTCTGGCAATATCAAAGTAATTTTTTATGTATGCAAAATTGTCATAAATGATGTTGGGGTGGCCTACCGGATACGTTTTTGTTTTGTTGACAAAGGGATACAGACTTGTGAAATCGGAGTAATGTATACTCTCCCCTTCAGCCTGTTTGTGATAGAGCTTATGGCGTTAGTCCTACCGCCATAAAGTGCATCACAAGTATCTAGAGGTATTGGGAACCGCATGTTAAGGAGGAATGCTTGAGGTCTAGTATCTTTCTCTACCATTTCATTCCACTCATGTTCCCAAAGCACACGCACTACGTAGCCACAGCTCTGTAGAAAACTTTTTTTAATGAAGAATGTGTGGTACAACTGACCGTAGCTTGTGTTTGTAACGCCATTGGTGTCATTTTCGTTATAGCAGATGGGGCACCCATGGTAAAAGCATCCCTGTAGTTCATACGCTATGTGCACCCCATTAACACTGGCATATCCATCTAGAAAATATTTGCCTACTTGTTTTTCACCCCCTCTCAAAGCGTGCTGAATGTCAATGTTTTCAGTGTGCGCTACATACATGAGCCACTGAATAGCCGGTGATGAGTAACGCTTTTTAGTTTTGTGGTAGTTGTCGGCTGGTAAAATGGCTATGGTATTTTTGGGGAGAAACTTAAACCTGTACATAGCCATACATACAGATGCCAGCGTGATGAGATGAAAAGGATCGATGCTTTGGGTAGTTACAACATCTCTCTTTCCACGCTTACAGTATTTTGTCACCTTTTTTCTAGTCGTCTCAAAACATGAACGTCCTGCTTACAATACGATTTTAACTCTTCCTTAAGATCAAAAGTAGTGCTTTTCTGCGTCTCATACCACTCCAAGAAATCCTTTTTGTCACTAGGCATCATATATTCAACACCGTAATACTCAACACCCCGTAAGGATCCCACATAGTTTTGATTTTCTTCGGTGTTGAAGAAATGGGGGAAATGACCCTTTGATCCCGAGAACCCTAACGCTTCTGGTAATCGGCTTAATTTCATCGGTAGGAAGTTAAGGAAATCTATGAACCTTAATTTCAAGTAAGGCAGCGTCACACACAAAAGTCGCCCACCTTGAGTAACCATTTTTACACGCACCTTTTCATTAATCAACTCCTTAACAATAAAGTACCCGTCATACCTACCGGCATTATGAGCTATCAAAGTATAGCCGGCAAATTTTCCACTGGTAAAGAAGCTAACAAACTCCTGTGTACAGGTTTTGCCCTCGAACTCCCAGGAATTAGCGTCGTTCAACGTTGTGGCATAAATGTAATTGGGAATGTGCGTCCCCGTCTCCTGCATGCATTCAAAGTCCTAAAAAATATATAGATCAGTCTCTTTCTTTACTTTGTAAGGTTGCATATAGCAGAGATGATCATCAAATTTATACCTGAGGGCACCACAAACGTTGCAACGCAAACCATTACACTTGTACTTTTCCTCTCGATTGTACACAAAACGACAACAACAATCACAAAACGTTTTAAGCCTACAAAACTCAAGCTTTTCTCTAGCCAACTGGTTGTGGCAATCTAAACACCTGTTCGAACGACAAAACACACGACATGTAGGGCACAGCGGCTGTTGGTCAACACTCTCACCACAATCGTCTCTTTGACAAGCCCTGCAGAAATATTGACACGAACGGTTGTCTTTGTGGTGAAACACAGAACTACACTTTTCACAGAAGTACGACTCACCGATAAAACCCTTCACATTTTTTATACTGTAGTAATGTCCGTCATGATACAGAACAAAGCCACAGAGTGCGAAGAAACAAAAATCCGCCAGGCTGGGTTGCATTTATGAATGCCATGGCTGACATAAATATGCCGTCTACTGTTGTGGGTAATTCATCTACAAGAGAGATTCTGGACGGTTTAAAAACAAACCTGAATGATCCATCTGTAAGTGACGTGCCTAATAGCACTCTTCTGACCAACTCCTTCACACCTACGGGGATAAGACAGGGGAGTTTGCTACCTAAAAGAAGAATGCCCCCGGTGCTACAATCTAGTTGGTTAAGCTTGTAAATACTGATTATGTGTATATTATTGATGTATTGTATAGTGTAACTCTGCTAAACGTATTTTTAAATATTTACTTTATGACCGTTGCTGTAACATGAGTGCTTGAATTTATATATGTATTGTAAGATCGTAACATTTCTCTACTTTACTTATCTGCTCAATAAACTTTTAAAACTCTGCGTTTTGTTTTTTTCTATACCGACATTAAGGGTGTGTGCTGAGTGGGGGGCTCTAGACAGGTCCAGGCAAGCATCTGCCATAATAATATAACGTAAGCTGTACTTTAGACATGCCCAGACATTTTACACCGTGGGGGAGCCAAGGGGGGGTGGGGACCTGTCACAAGAGGATGTTGACGACTGGGGTTTTGGCATCTAGGGGTGGGGTCTAAACTGATGGATGGGACACCTGTCACTTTGATGACTAGTATGTATTCTATACTACTCCTATGCCTCTCCGTCTCTAACTTAAACGCAAACAATTTCCTCACTGACGTAGTGCAGGCCTAAGACCTGACACCCAAAACAAACATATACAAGGAACAGTCTGTACAACTTGTTTTTAGCAGTCCAGCAGTGTCCTCTCGCAGGCATATACCACCTTCCCCCAGGCTGAGAGAGAGAGTGTGACTCAGAGGCTGACTTGTTTTTAAAGAGGCCATCACAGCTGATCCCTAATTACCTCCAAATCACACAGACCTCTGAGACCAATGCTTGTTTTACCTGAATGGAACCATAAAGCATGGAGAAATATAGACACCATCTACCAATTTCCCACATGGTCTTTCACAGTACGAATATACGAACTTTTGGAAACGTTCGTACCGAGTATTGAGCACACGAGCATTTTAATATTCGTTCATCTCTACATATCACACATTACTGTGTCTAAGTTCACCTATATGAAGTTAAATAAATCTGCCATAGGTGTAAAGATAACTGGAAATAATATGAAATAATAGCTCTTGCAAATCTAAAAACACAAAAGTATTTACGTGAAAGGCATGCAGAGACTCGAAAGCAGTTAAAAGTGCTAGAATAGAAAAAGTGCTGCTCACGTGCATAAGTACATTAAATGCAGGCACAGCTCAGTGGTCTACAGTTCTAATAATCTAAGAGAGTAGTGGTCATAAAGTTGTTTACCTCAGCAAACTGTGATAACTCACTTTAGAGATAAAATCAAGGGAGAGGTGAAATAACTATAAACGTTCATACTTTTTAGCCAAAACATATCTATAACTTCATGTAAGAGGATGATAGGAGGTGAATGTGCATAAAATATTTACCAGCAATAAGAAAGGAGTCATTTTGCATGGTTATAAAGGCTGAGGAATCAGTGTGAAGAGATAATTTTAGAAATAGATATAGAATAGGCTTAGAATGTGGCATATATTAACAATATGTTCTTTAAATGATGTCTTTTACATGTTTTACTATGCTAGGATACTCAAAAAGATTTGTTTACTTAGCACCTTCATATTCCAAAGCACAGTATAGAGATTGCCATGATACCTGTCGCCAATCTAATGTATTCCTGTGCTAAAAGGGGATATTACTAACTGGTGAGAAAGTTTACACTACTATCTAGTGACCATGGACTGTGTTCCCCTCTTTAACAAGCTATAATTATAACTATTAATACTTAAGGTATTAATACTTTTGTCAAAAATTAATGTTCTAGTGCCTGGAACTGTTTCCCAAGCTAACCCCAAGACTGGACTGCTGTTAGTGCATACTATATTTATTCAAGCTACTTGTACATATATATCATCAACTTAGTGAGTGATGCAACTGACTCTGTCCTAAGCTTAGTGAATGATACAGCAGGCTCCATCTATAACTTGAGGGAGTGATATAGCAATATTTGTCCAACACTAATGGATATGTTGGCCTTAATGTTGTTCTCCAATTTGCCACTTATAGCCAGTACTAGCAGAAGGATCCGGCTTCGCCTGGGTATATTTAATCTATTTAATGTTTGTGTGTGTGTCATTAAAAGATATCGAGGGTGACCTCTACAGTGCCCGCCCCTTTAACTGTGACCTCCACAGCAGCTAGGATGGCCACTGTCTTTACCCCAGAAAGCCGGACCTCACCTGCCATGCCCCCAAATGTGAAGCCACGCCCCCTGTCCCCATGAAACCACTCCCCTAAAATGAGGCCACACTCCCTGGCTCTGTGAAGACACAGAGGAGAAGTTGAAAGGGTGGACATCCTTGCATCCGTCCAGGCACTGGCACTGCGCTGGACAGAGGACAGGGAGCCAGAAAACTGGACTGTCCAGCCTAAAACTGGACATCTGGCCACCCTAACATCAGCCTGCCCCTAGGGTGGCCAGAGGTCCAGTTTTAGGCTGAACAGTCCAGCTTTCAGACTCCCTGTCCTCCATCATGAGCAGGGCCTGGAAGAACACAGGGATGTCCTTTTGATCAGCTCACTCAGCAGCATTGTGCATAAACTCAACCTCCCTCCCACCCCTGCAGCTGACAGAAGGTGATTTTTACCTTCATTTTTTCAATCCCCATCAGCTGCGAAGTGTAAGGGGGCATGGTCTGACCAAGTAAGGGGCGTGGCTTAGTGTGACCCAGGGTGGGGCTTCTTTTGAGGGTGACCTGAATTACAGGTCAATGCCATGGTAATTTATGAGGAAACACAGTGGGTAGCAGTGGAAGAAAACATCATTTATTACTACTGAACTGTAAATATGTGAAATTTACATTATATTAGGTAATGATTGATGATGAGTTAGTCTAAAACATAAGTTATATGTATGGTAACAGGAATACCCCCTTTAACAGTGTCATCCACAGCGCTCTGCCCCGTTAAAGCAGTCCTACAGCAGTGAAGGAAAATGACTGGGTTGTTATGGAAACCTGGTGTGAAACAGTCTGTGTGTGGAGACTAAGTGCCTGCGAGCTTCTATTGGCTGATAAGGGTCATGTGACCAGGCTTCTATTGTCTAATGCATTTTTTGGGAATATCTCAGGAATGGTACTTCTTGGAGAGCTGAGACCCGTTCTAAAACCTTACCGGACACCTGATGTACCTGTGTGCCAAATTTCGTGATTGTAGCTGTGATGGTGAGGATTTCTTTAGCGGACATACACACATACATACATACATACATACATACACTCAGCTTTATATAATAGATGTGACCACTCGATACCCTCATGTTATCATTCTGAGATTTGTACAAGACAAATTAGCATATTTTATTATGGAACATGTCCCTAGAATCCAGTCACCAAATGTTGACTCATATAGGAATCTGGAGGTCCATAGAATGGAACAGTATTTGCTCCATTTCCTACTCTGCAGGGTCTATGCACATACTTTTTCCACTTCCATGATCCTTTTGAAACTGGGAGAACATCTAACTACTAGAGAGAAGGATGTGCATCTTTAGATTGGAAATGAGCTGTTTTAAAAGATGGTTTAATTTAAACTGTGCATTCTAGTGATTGTTGGGGTCCCAGCTCACACAAAACTTATTCTGATATGTTTCAATTTTAGCATATGTCCTATGTAAACATGAACCACAACCATAAGAATTCAAAAATGATCTGATGCTAGTTATGGGCAAACACAGTGTGTCACAACCAATTGTGTAAGCCAAATTTCAAGAATATCATAAATATTTCCACCATGGTTACTGTACATTCATTTCTTTATTGTTTTTTCACAAACCACTGAATTTTCCTTTTGGCTTAATTATAAAAAAGAGAACATTATGCCAATACAAACACATTTCACAATTGATCAACTGTCAGTATTTGAGAAATTGTAAAACTTTATTGCTAGCAATTTCCACAAAGAACAAAATAAAACAGCTGTTCCAGCTTGGCCACAAATTACCTGCTGTAGACAACCTGTGTTCAAGAAATATATATCTATGATCCGTTAATGCTGTTTCAACTATTTTACAGAAAACACTTATCACTGAAATAGGCTGACAGTTTGATTCTCAGAAAACAATTACCTACAGTTTTAAGTTTGGGGAATAAACAGAAAGGAACACATTCACTTCTTCAGGGTATCAATCAGTTACTAGTAATTCTATGAATCCCATTCGGACTCAGTTTATCATCTATAGATTATTATTTTTCTTGTTTATATGGCCAATATATCATTCTCAGATGGCTTATGTACTCTGTGACCCTACCAAGCAGCAAACCTCAACTAGAACTAAGATGAGTATAATTGCCAGAGCCTCAAGGTGTAATGTTTTTAAAGTTGTATTCTGGTTTTACATCCAAGAGCAGGATGCATAAGAGTATGTGTATATTGTAGATGTTTCTGAGTGCTAAAAACAACTGAAAGTCTTAGTATGATGTTAATGCACATGTACTGTGGTGACGTTGATGATGTCCAGTCTTGATCAGTTGAGATATCTGCTAAGCAACGTGTGCCCTTATGAATGTAAACATTCTCTGCCAGATCCAATGAGTTTACTTATCTCTAAAGAGAAATACAGAAAGTTAATGAGTAGAGATGAGCGAGTAGTGTTCGATCGAGCTGGTATTCGATCGAATACTACGCTATTCGTCGTACTCGATTTCGTTCGAGTATAACGGCGATGGCGCACTTAGAATTCGTTTCCCCTCCCACCTTCCCTGGCGCTCTTTTTCCACCAATCACCATGCAGGGGGGGTATGACAGGCCCGCTGAGCACGCTGGCAGCGCGAAAACGGCGTCTACATGCATTGGCTGGAAAAACCATGTGACCTTGAATAATAAAAACTCAGCTCTTCCTGCTCGTTCGCATATGCTGCATGAACTTAGTCAGGGACAGAGGCTGGAGAAGGGAGAGACAGGTTTTAGCTGTTGGACAGGCAGGAGCGTGATTAAAAGCCCTTATCAGGGCTACTATAGTGCAGTACAGTGATAGCTTTACTACAATATACACTTTACAGAGAACGGCTACTGTATTCAGGGATAGCTGCTGGAATAGGGACAGAGAGAGGCATTAGTGTTGTATTAGGTGCTCTGCTACATACCAAACTATATTTGGCACTACTGTTCTGCGTTCTTTTTGGCTGCAAAACCCTGTTATATACCTAGTGTGTATATGCACCATCTTATCTTCTGGCAGAATACGGCTGTGTACTTTTTTTTTTTTTTAAATACAGTTTATTTGGCTCTAGTGTTCTGGGTTCTGTGTGCCTGCAATACCCATTTTGTATACCAGGTGTAAATACCCACCGTCTGAACAGTTAGTACACGGCTGTGTACCTAGAAATATAAAATATATAGGCCTTTTCATTGGCAACTGTACTGTGCGTTCTCTTGCAAAATAATTTTATATACCTGGTGTTAATACACACCGTCTGATCTGTTAGTACACGGCTGTGTACCTTGAAATATAAAATATATAGGCCTTTTCATTGGCAACTGTACTGTGCGTTCTCTTGCAAAATAATTTTATATACCTGGTGTTAATACACACCGTCTGAACAGTTAGTACACGGCTGTGTACCTTGAAATATAAAATATATAGGCCTTTTCATTGGCAACTGTACTGTGCGTTCTCTTGCAAAATAATTTTACATACCTGGTGTTAATACACACCGTCTGAACAGTTAGTACACGGCTGTGTACCTTGAAATATAAAATATATAGGCCTTTTTATTGGCAACTGTACTGTGCGTTCTCTTGCAAAATAATTTTATATACCTGTGTTAATACACACCGTCTGAACAGTTAGTACACGGCTGTGTACCTTGAAATATAAAATATATAGGCCTTTTCATTGGCAAACTGTACTGTGCGTTCTCTTGCAAAATAATTTTATATACCTGGTGTTAATACACACCGTCTGAACAGTTAGTACACGGCTGTGTACCTTGAAATATAAAATATATAGGCCTTTTCATTGGCAACTGTACTGTGCGTTCTCTTGCAAAATAATTTTACATACCTGGTGTTAATACACACCGTCTGAACAGTTAGTACACGGCTGTGTACCTTGAAATATAAAATATATAGGCCTTTTCATTGGCAACTGTACTGTGCGTTCTCTTGCAAAATAATTTTATATACCTGGTGTTAATACACACCGTCTGAAAAGTTAGTACACGGCTGTGTACCTTGAAATATAAAATATATAGGGCTTTTTATTGGCAACTGTACTGTGCGTTCTCTTGCAAAATAATTTTACATACCTGGTGTTAATACACACCGTCTGAACAGTTAGTACACGGCTGTGTACCTCGAAATATAAAATATATAGGCCTTTTCATTGGCAACTGTACTGTGCGTTCTCTTGCCAAAATAATTTTATATACCTGGTGTTAATACACACCGTCTGAACAGTTAGTACACGGCTGTGTACCTTGAAATATAAAATATATAGGCCTTTTCATTGGCAACTGTACTGTGCGTTCTCTTGCAAAATAATTTTACATACCTGGTGTTAATACACACCGTCTGAACAGTTAGTACACGGCTGTGTACCTTGAAATATAAAATATATAGTCCTTTTCATTGGCAACTGTACTGTGCGTTCTCTTGCAAAATAATTTTATATACCTGGTGTTAATACACACCGTCTGAACAGTTAGTACACGGCTGTGTACCTTGAATATAAAAATATATAGGCCTTTTTATTGGCAACTGTACTGTGCGTTCTCTTGCAAAAATAATTTTATATACCTGGTGTTAATACACACCATCTGAAAAGTTAGTACAAGGCTGTGTACCTTGAAATATAAAATATATAGGCCTTTTTATTGGCAACTGTACTGTGCGTTCTCTTGCAAAATAATTTTATATACCTGGTGTTAATACACACCGTCTGATCTGTTAGTACACGGCTGTGTACCTCGAAATATAAAATATATAGGCCTTTTCATTGGCAACTGTACTGTGCGTTCTCTTGCAAAATAATTTTATATACCTGGTGTTAATACACACCGTCTGAACAGTTAGTACACGGCTGTGTACCTTGAAATATAAAATATATAGGCCTTTTCATTGGCAACTGTACTGTGCGTTCTCTTGCAAAATAATTTTACATACCTGGTGTTAATACACACCGTCTGAAACAGTTAGTACACGGCTGTGTACCTTGAAATATAAAATATATAGTCCCTTTTCATTGGCAACTGTACTGTTGCGTTCTCTTGCAAGAATAATTTTATATACCTGGTGTTAATACACACCGTCTGAACAGTTAGTACACGGCTGTGTACCTTGAAATATAAAATATATAGGCCATTTTATTGGCAACTGTACTGTGCGTTCTCTTGCAAAATAATTTTATATACCTGGTGTTAATACACACCGTCTGAAAAGTTAGTACACGGCTTAGTACCTTGAAATATAAAATATATAGGCCTTTTTATTGGCAACTGTACTGTGCGTTCTCTTGCAAAATAATTTTATATACCTGGTGTTAATACACACTGTCTAATCTGTTAGTACATGGCTGTGTACCTCGAAATATAAAATATATAGGCCTTTTCATTGGCAACTGTACTGTGCGTTCTCTTACAAAATAATTTTATATACCTGGTGTTAATACACACCGTCTGATCTGTTAGTACACGGCTGTGTACCTCGAAATATAAAATATATAGGCCTTTTCATTGGCAACTGTACTGTGCGTTCTCTTGCAAAATAATTTTATATACCTGGTGTTAATACACACCGTCTGAACAGTTAGTACACGGCTGTGTACCTTGAAATATAAAATATATAGGCCTTTTTATTGGCAACTGTACTGTGCGTTCTCTTGCAAAATAATTTTATATACCTGGTGTTAATACACACCGTCTGAAAAGTTAGTACACGGCTATGTACCTTGAAATATAAAATATATAGGCCTTTTTATTGGCAACTGTACTGTGCGTTCTCTTGCAAAATAATTTTATATACCTGGTGTTAATACACACTGTCTGATCTGTTAGTACACGGCTGTGTACCTCGAAATATAAAATATATAGGCCTTTTCATTGGCAACTGTACTGTGCGTTCTCTTGCAAAATAATTTTATATACCTGGTGTTAATACACACCGTCTGATCTGTTAGTACACGGCTGTGTACCTCGAAATATAAAATATATAGGCCTTTTCATTGGCAACTGTACTGTGCGTTCTCTTGCAAAATAATTTTATATACCTGGTGTTAATACACACCGTCTGAACAGTTAGTACACGGCTGTGTACCTTGAAATATAAAATATATAGGCCTTTTCATTGGCAACTGTACTGTGCGTTCTCTTGCAAAATAATTTTACATACCTGGTGTTAATACACACCGTATGAACAGTTAGTACACGGCTGTGTACCTTGAAATATAAAATATATAGGCCTTTTCATTGGCAACTGTACTGTGCGTTCTCTTGCAAAATAATTTTATATACCTCGTGTTAATACACACCGTCTGAAAAAGTTAGTACACGGCTGTGTACCTTGAAATATAAATATATAGGCCTTTTTATTGGCAACTGTACTGTGCGTTCTCTTGCAAAATATTTATATACCTGGTGTTAATACACACCGTCTGATCTGTTAGTACACGGCTGTGTACCTCGAAATATAAAATATATAGGCCTTTTTATTGGCAACTGTACTGTGCGTTCTCTTGCAAAATAATTTTATATACTGGTGTTAATACACACCGTCTGATCTGTTAGTACACGGCTGTGTACCTCGAAATATAAAATATATAGGCCTTTTTATTGGCAACTGTACTGTGCGTTCTCTTGCAAAATAATTTTATATACCTGGTGTTAATACACACCGTCTGAAAAGTTAGTACACGGCTGTGTACCTTGAAATATAAAATATATAGGCCTTTTTATTGGCAACTGTACTGTGCGTTCTCTTGCAAAATAATTTTATATACCTGGTGTTACATACACACTGTCTGCAATCTGTTAGTACACGGCTGTGTACCTCGAAATATAAAATATTTAGGCCTTTTCATTGGCAACTGTACTGTGCGTTTCTCTTGGCAAAATAATTTTATATACCTGGTGTTAATACACACCGTCTGAACAGTTAGTACAACGGCTGTGTACCTTGAAATATAAAATATATAGGCCTTTTCATTGGCAACTGTACTGTGCGTTCTCTTGCAAAAATAATTTTACATACCTGGTGTTAATACACACCGTCTGAACAGTTTAGTACATGGCTGTGTACCTTGGAAATATAAAATATATAGTCCTTTTCATTGGCAACTGTACTGTGCGTTCTCTTGCAAAATAATTTTATATACCTGGTGTTAATACACACCGTCTGAACAGTTAGTACACGGCTGTGTACCTTGAAATATAAAATATATAGGCCTTTTTATTGGCAACTGTACTGTGCGTTCTCTTGCAAAATAATTTTATATACCTGGTGTTAATACACACGTCTGAAAGTTAGTACATGGCTGTGTACCTTGAAATATAAAATATATAGGCCTTTTTATTGGCAACTGTACTGTGCGTTCTCTTGCAAAATAATTTTATATACCTGGTGTTAATACACACTGTCTAATCTGTTAGTACACGGCTGTGTACCTCGAAATATAAAATATATAGGCCTTTTCATTGGCAACTGTACTGTGCGTTCTCTTACAAAATAATTTTATATACCTGGTGTTAATACACACCGTCTGATCTGTTAGTACAAGGCTGTGTACCTCGAAATATAAAATATAATAGGCCTTTTTCATTGGCAAACTGTACTGTGCGTTCTCTTGCAAAATATTTTTATATACCTGGTGTTAATACACACGTCTGAACAGTTAGTACACGGCTGTGTACCTTGAAATATAAAATATATAGGCCTTTTATTGGCAACTGTACTGTGCGTTCTCTTGCAAAATAATTTTTATACCTGGTGTTTAATACACACCGTCTGATCTGTTAGTACACGGCTATGTACCTCGAAATATAAAATATATAGGCCTTTTTATTGGCAACTGTACTGTGCGTTCTCTTGCAAAATATTTTTATATACCTGGTGTTAATACACACTGTCTGATCTGTTAGTACACGGCTGTGTACCTCGAAATATAAAATATATAGGCCTTTTTATTGGCAACCTTTACTGTGCGTTCTCTTGCAAAATAATTTTATATACCTGGTGTTAATACACACCGTCTGATCTGTTAGTACCACGGCTGTGTACCTCGAAATATAAAATATATAGGCCTTTTCATTGGCAACTGTTACTGTGCGTTCTCTTGCCAAATAATTTTACTATATCCTGGTGTTAATACACACCGTCTGAACATTAGTACACGCTGTGTCTACCTTGAAATATAAATATATAGGCCTTTTCATTGGCAACTGTACTGTGCGTTCTCTTGCAAAATAAATTTTACATACCTGGTGTTAATACACACCGTCTGAACAGTTAGTACCACGGCTATGTACCTTGAAATATAAAAATATATAGGCCTTTTCATTGGCAACTGTACTGTGCGTTCTCTTGCAAAATAATTTTATATACCTCGTGTTAATACACACCGTCTGAAAAGTTAGTACACGGCTGTGTACCTTGAAATATAAAATATATAGGGCCTTTTTATTGGCAACTGTACTGTTGCGTTCTCTTGCAAAATAATTTTTATATACCTGGTGTTAATACACACCGTCTGATCTGTTAGTACATGGCTGTGTACCTCGAAATATAAAATATATAGGCCTTTTTATTGGCAACTGTACTGTGCGTTCTCTTGCAAAATAATTTTATATACCTGGTGTTAATACACACCGTCTGATCTGTTAGTACACGGCTGTGTACCTCGAAATATAAAATATATAGGCCTTTTTATTGGCAACTGTACTGTGCGTTCTCTTGCAAAATAATTTTATATACCTGGTGTTAATACACACCGTCTGAACAGTTAGTACACGGCTGTGTACCTTGAAATATAAAATATATAGGCCTTTTCATTGGCAACTGTACTGTGCGTTCTCTTGCAAAATAATTTTATATACCTGGTGTTAATACACACCGTCTGAACAGTTAGTACACGGCTGTGTACCTTGAAATATAAAATATATAGGCCTTTTCATTGGCAACTGTACTGTGCGTTCTCTTGCAAAATAATTTATATACCTGGTGTTAATACACACCGTCTGAACAGTTAGTACACGGCTGTGTACCTTGAAATATAAAATATATAGGCCTTTTCATTGGCAACTGTACTGTGCGTTCTCTTGCAAAATAATTTTATATACCTGGTGTTAATACACACCGTCTGAACAGTTAGTACACGGCTGTGTACCTTGAAATATAAAATATATAGGCCTTTTCATTGGCAACTGTACTGTGCGTTCTCTTGCAAAATAATTTTACATACATGGTGTTAATACACACCGTCTGAACAGTTAGTACATGGCTGTGTACCTTGAAATATAAAATATATAGGCCTTTTCATTGGCAACTGTACTGTGCGTTCTCTTTGCAAAATAATTTTACATACCTGGTGTTAATACACACCGTCCTGAACAGTTAGTACAACGGCTGTGTACCTTGAAATATAAAATATATAGGCCTTTTCATTGGCAACTGTACTGTGCGTTCTCTTGCAAAATAATTTTATATACCTGGTGTTAATACACACCGTCTGAAAAGTTAGTACACGGCTGTGTACCTTGAAGATATAAAATATATAGGCCTTTTTATTGGCAACTGTACTGTGCGTTTCTCTTGCAAAATAATTTTATATACCTGGTGTTAATACACACCGTCCTGATCTGTTAGTACACGGCTGTGTACCTCGAAATATAGAATATATAGGCCTTTTTATTGGCAACTGTACTGTGCGTTCTCTTGCAAAAAATTATATACCTGGTGTTAATACACACCGTCTGATCTGTTAGTACACGGCTGTGAAGGCAAAATATTGTAACAAAAAAAAATAAAATGCGGAGGGGGGCTAGCGGGAATAGGACGTGGAACGAGGGACGGGGGTGCGGAATGCTGTTGGGGCCTTGTTGAAGCCAGTGGGGATACAACGCGTGCTGGTGAGGGTCAGCCAGGATCCCGCTCATCCAGAATCCCTGCCTTTATGGGGACAGTTAAGCAGGGGGCGGGTTACACCACTGTTGAGGCCTGAGCAGATTGAACAGGTGGTGCAATGGATAGCCGATAGCGCTTCCACACAGTTGTCCACCAGCCAGTCATCCACACAGTCTCACTCTGACCCTCCTTCCTCCACACCTGGCCAATAGAGTCATCCCACCATTGACCCCTCCCAGGAGCTCTTTTCGGGTCCTTTTTCAGATGTGCCGGAAGAATCCCTGGAGCTACCAGAGGAATTTGTTTGTTAGTGATGCCCAAACACTTGAGTTTTCGCCATCTCCTGCTGATGTTGGACCCTGAGCCAGCATCTGTTATCATGAGCGATGATGATGATGAGACGCAGTTGCCATCAAGGGGAGGCTGTTGAATGTCCAGTGGGCAGGAGGGAGGAGCAGAGTGAGGAAGAGGAGGTGGTGGATGACGAAATGACCGACCCCACTTGGCCAAGGGGTGATGTCCAGCGGGGAAAGCAGTGGAGAGGTGGTGGTCTGCGCAGCACCGAAAAAGGCAGCAAGAGGCAGAGGGATGTCCACAGGCAGAGGGATGTCACAGGCAGAGGGATGTCCACAGGCAAGGGGATGTCCCAGGCAGAGGACAGTCCAGACAGAGAAGTGAGGCACAGCCAGCAGGGCCGAAGCTGTTCCGGCAGCGGGCAGTCGCGCGAAGCTCCCCCATCGAGGCCTCGTACTTCTGTGGTGTGAGATTTTTTATTGTTTTGTGCGGATGACAAACTGAGCGCGGTTTGCACACTCTGCCACTCAAAACTGAGAAGAGCAATCTGACCACCTCAGGCATGCGGCGTCACTTGGAAGACAAGCACTGGGCTGAGTAGGAGAGAGCAAACGCAATACAACCTGCGCCCGGTCTTGCTGCCACTGCCTCTTCCCCTTTGTTGTGTGCTGCCACTGCGGTCCAGACCTCCAGCCAGGGACACCTCCACATCTGCCTCTGCCTCGGCTACTTTGGGGCCTTCTCCTTCAGCCTCCCTTCCCCCGCCTCTTCGCCCTGCACCTTCACACTCCTCGTCCCAACAACTGTCCATCTCGCAGGCGTTCGACCGCAGGCGGAAGTACGCCTTGAGTCACCCCCAAGCCCAAGCCTTAAACTGCCACATCTCCAAACTGCTGGCCCTGGAGATGTTGCCGTTTAGGCTTGTGGAGACGCAGGGCCTTCTGCGACCTGATGGCGGCTGCAACACCTCGCTATTCCGTCCCCAGCCACCAACTTACTTTTCCCGGAGTGCCGTCCCCGCCCTGCACCAGCACGTGTCGCGTAAACATCAGGCGGGCCCTGAGGTACGCAGTAAGCGCAAAGGTCCACTTGACCACCGACTCGTGGAACAAGCGCTTGCGCCAGGGACGATACATCTCTTTGACGGCACACTGGGTGAATGTTGTGGAAGCGGGGACGGGGTCGCAAACAGAGACGGCCTACCTACCACCCCCACCCAAGATTTCCAGCACGGGTTCTGATAAACCCCCCTCCTCTTCCTCCTCCTCCTCCTCCTCTGCCTTAACATCGCCCTCAGCGCTAGCTGGAAGCATTGCAGCACTGGCGCGGGGAGACGTCAGCAGGCGGTGCTTAAGCTCATCAGCTTGGGCAACAGGAAGCACAGCGCCCCAGAGGTGAGGGACTCCATATTGCAGCAGATCGGAGATGTGGCTGTCGCCGCTGCAGCTAGGACCAGGCATGGTCGTGTGCGATAACGGCCGAAACCTGGTTGGCGGCTCTGGAGCTTGCCGAACTCAATCACGTACCATGTCTGGCCCACGTTTTTAATCTGGTAGTCCAAAAATTTCTAAAGACTTACCCCAACTGGCAGAAGCTACTGGTGAAAGTGCGGCGCTTGTGCGCTCACTTTCGGAAGTCAACTGTAGCTGCTGCTAGCTTAAAAAAACTCCAGCAACGCCTCCATTTGGCCTGAACATCGGCTATTGTGCGAACCTGCCGGACTCGCTGGAATTCCAACCTATTCCATGTTGGCCAGGGTGTGTGAGCAGCAGAGAGCATTGATGGAAGTACCAGATTATGAATCCACGCGTGCCTCCAACTCAGCTCCCTCAGTTTGCCAACCACGAGTCGGCCATGGATGGGCAGACATATGCGATGTACTGCGTATCTTTGAGGAGTCCACCAAGACGGTCAGCAGCGAGGACGCTATAGTGAGCGTAACCATCCCGCTCCTATGCGTCCTTAAAGAATCGTTCATCACAATAAGGGAGAACGCATTGCACGCAGAGGAGACGGGGGTAGGAGGAGACGCAACGGAGCTACACAGGTCAGACCACACTTTTTGTCTGCTTCTCGGTGGCAGTTGCAGGAGGAGGAGGAGGATGAGGAGGAGGAGGACGACGTGGAGGTGGCTGTGGAAAGGAGGAGGATTGCTGGCAACGAGGGTAGCAGTCAGGCTGTGTGCGTCCCATCGGTTCAGCGTGGATGGGGCGGAGAGGAGGCGGAAGAGGAAGGAAATGGCAAGTGATCCTTCTGGTGGGGGCAGTCGAGGTCATGCCTATCAGAGTCTGGCACACATGGCTGACTTCATGCTGGGCTGCTTTTCCCGGGACACACGTGTTGTCCGGATAGTGGAGAACAAACTGTACTGGGTCTTCGCAATCCTGGACCCCCGGTATAAAGATAACTTCTCCTCTTTTATTCCGGTAGAGGAGAGGACGAATCGATTGCTGGAATACCAGAGGAACTCGTGCAGAACATGATGGAGATTTTCCCACCCCACCATCGCTGGCGCAGAGAGGAGAGGGTCTCCCAGAGTCCCTCAACATCGATCAGGCACACAGCCACCAGGGGAACACTCTCCAAGGTGTGGGACACGTTCATGGCATCCCCTCGTGCAACTTCCATCACTGCGGGGCCCGCTAATCAGCAGGAGGGGACAAGTATCGGCGGATGTTGCGGGAGTACCTGGCAGACCGTAACCCTGTCCTCCCCGATCCCTCGGCGTCCTACACTTACTGGGTCTCCAAGTTGGAACACGTGGCTGGAACTGTCCCTGTACGCCTTGGAGGTGCTTGCCTGCCCTGCCGCCAGCCGTGCTATCCGAAAAGGGTGTTCAGCGCAGCCGGGGGGCATTATAACCGATAAGCGCAGCCGCCTGTCAACCGACAGTGCCGACAGGCTGAGGCTAATCAAAATGAACAACAAGTGGATTGACCCGGACTTTGGCTTTCTCCAACAGTGGAAAAGCAGCCAAAAGTGAAGTGCCATCTGTATGAAGTGCCATTTCCTCCTCCACCCCTCCTCCTCCTTAACCGCCGTAGAATTGCTCCGTAAATAAAAAAAATTTATATATTTATGGCTCACCTCTTGGGCCTCCACAAAATTTTTAAGAGTCTCACCTCTTGGGCCTCCACATAATTTTATCGAGGCTCACCTCTTGGGACCTCCACATAATTTTATTCGAGGTCCTCGACCTCTTGGCCTCCACAAAATTTTTAAGAGAGTCTTCCCTCTTGGGCCTCCGACCATAATTTTTAAGAGGTCTCACCTCTTGGGCCTCACACATAAATTTTTAAGAGGTCTCACCTCTTGGGGGCCCCCTGGCCCACAAAATTTTTAAAGAGGTCTCACCTCTTGGGCCTCCACATAATTTTTAAGAGGTCTCACCTGCTGGCCTCCCACATAATTTTTAGAGGTCCTCACCTCTTGGGGCCTCCCACATAAATTTTATCGACGGTCTCAGCCTCTTTGGGGCCTCCACAAAAATTTTAAGAGGGTCTCACCTCTTGGGCCTCCACATAATTTTTAAGAGGTCTCACCTCTTGGGCCTCCACATAATTTTTAAGAGGTCTCACCTCTTGGGCCTCCACATAATTTTTAAGAGGTCTCACCTCTTGGGCCTCCACAAAATTTTTAAGAGGTCTCACCTCTTGGGCCTCCACATAATTTTTAAGAGGTCTCACCTCTTGGGCCTCCACATAATTTTTAAGAGGTCTCACCTCTTGGGCCTCCACAAATTTTTAAGAGGTCTCACCTCTTGGGCCTCCACATAATTTTTAAGAGGTCTCACCTCTTTGGGCCTCCACATAATTTTTAAGAGGTCTCACCTCTTGGGCCTCCACATAAATTTTTAAGAGGTCTCACCTCTTGGGCCTCCACATAATTTTATCGAGGTCTCACCTCTTGGGCCTCCACAAAATTTTTAAGAGGTCTCACCTCTTGGGCCTCCACATAATTTTTTTAAGAGGTCTCACCTCTTGGGCCTCCACATAATTTTTAAGAGGTCTCACCTCTTGGGCCTCCACATAATTTTTAAGAGGTCTCACCTCTTGGGCCTCCACAAAATTTTTAAAGAGGTCTCACCTCTTGGGCCTCCACAAATTTTTAAGAGGTCTCACCTCTTGGGCCTCCACATAATTTTAAGAGGTCTCACCTCTTGGGCCTCCACATAATTTTTAAGAGGTCTCACCTCTTGGGCCTCCACATAATTTTTAAGAGGTCTCACCTCTTGGGCCTCCACATAATTTTTAAGAGGTCTCACCTCTTGGGCCTCCACATAATTTTTAAGAGGTCTCACCTCTTGGGCTCCAAAATTTTTAACCTCACCTCTTGGGCCTCCACATAATTTTTAAGAGGTCTCACCTCTTTAGCCTCCACACAATTTTTAAGACGTCTCACCTCTTGGGCCTACAAACAATTTTTATTATGGCTCACCTCTTGGGCCTTAATACAATTTTTAAGAGGTCTCACCTCTTGGGCCACCATATAATTTTTTCGAGGGCTCACCTCAAGCTAACTTTGCGCACTCATTAAAATATTTTCACAACAAGAGCCCTAAGAGCCCTCGATGGGAGAGCTTTGTGTGGGGGCCTGTTATAGGGAAGAGATGCGGCCCTGCGGGCTCTAGCCTGCCTTCTCCATGAGCCTCTGGCCAGCCACGGCCTCTTCTGCCTTTTGCGGTCCTACGCATCCCTCAACATCCCCACTGCTTTACCTGCTAGACATGAACTGGGCCAGGTCGGTCACTGACTTCGTCATAACTCAACCACCTCCTCTTACACTGCCTCACTTTGCTCCAACAGCCTCCCTTGCTGGCAACTGTGTCTCATCATCGTCCCTAATCATTTTACACTTTAGTGCCCGTTCCACACCACCATCAGCTAGAGATGGAGCTTGCTCCAGTGTTTGGGCATCAGAACAAACAAAATCCTCAGATAGCTCCTGCGATTCTTGCATGGGTGGGAACACTGGGTTGATAACATTGGGCAGGGTGGGAGGAAGGAGGGTCAGAGTGAGGTCCCTGCAGTTTCTGCAGGCTATCGACGAGACTGGACTTTGTGGACTTGACTGGGTGGTGGACAGATTTAAAAGGAGAATCTAGAAGGAGAAGGAGGGGTTTGCCGAGCTGTCTGTAAGGGTTGCGGAAATCCAGACAGAACCAAGGCCCCAAAACTTGGGTGGGGGTAGCAGGTTTGCCCGTCCCCGCCTCCACAACATTCACCCAGTGTGCTGTCAGGGAGATGTAGCATCCC